>CM060970.1:27378845-27978845 GCA_030765045.1 Tenodera sinensis | reverse complement strand
TTGACGAAAACGAAAAAGTAGGAGATCCACCTAAAATCAAAATTGGAGTAAATGGAAAACAATACAATGCAATTATAGATACGGGATCAAATAGCACAGTATGCTCACAAAATTTTTATGATAATTTACAAAGTAGTGGCTTTAAAGTAATGTCTTTACCAGTTAATGGGATATATTGCTCGCTAGCTGTGGGAAAACGAAAAGAAAGAGTAAAATTTCAAGCAATGATAAATATTGAAATAAATGGGAGAATACTTGGAATTTTATTTCTGATTGTAGGAAGACTTGTGACAGATATTATAATAGGTTGTGATTGTCTTTATGCCTGGGAAGCTGTGGTGAATTTTAAAAACATGATTCTAGAAATGAAAGTTGAAGATGAGACCATTATAGTGCCTTTTGTGGAAGATAGTAGTTCAGAAACTATTGTACGAGAAAAAGAGGAAGAAGAAATCCAAGGGGATACATTCTTTGTAGAATATGTTAAAGTAGGAGCTATGGAATTAACTGAAGTAAATGTCAAAGAGTACATTGTCGATAATAAAGAAAATGTAGAATGGGATAAAAATGATTTCATAGACAATTTGAGGGTTTCTGATGCAACTAGGTACTATGATAGGGAGAGTAGTGAAGACTTAGAAGAATTGTTGAGGAAAAAAGTAACTCAGGCTGATCAACTAAATGAACAACAGAGGGATAAACTGTTTGAAATATTAATCCAAAATAAAGAAGTATTCTCTGAGAAACCTGGTAAATGTAATATTTATACTCATTCGTTTGAGATGATACCCATCAAACCTTTTACACATAAAGCGAGAGCTATCCCTAGTACAATAAGAGAAGAGGTAGATGCAGTTATAAAGTCAATGTTAGAAGATGAGGTTATTGAGATTTCGAATTCAGAGTTTGTGAATCCCCTATGTATTGTAAATAAGGCCAATGGAAAGATTAGGGTGACATTAGACGCGAGAAAATTAAATCAACATTGTAAACCTGATAGATTTAGACCAGAAAGTGTAGAGGTAATATTGAACAAATTGCAGAAGGGCAAAATTTTTTCTACTCTAGATCTTACAGCATCTTTTTGGCAGATCCCACTTAGAGAAGATTTAAGAAAATATACAGCGTTTTTACATTCAGGAATATTATATCAGTTTCGAGTTTGCGCCTTTGGTATGAATACCAGTGGTAGTGCACTATTAAGAGCTTTGTATGAAATTTTTGGAGAAACCATAAAGAAATTTGTAGCTCAGTATGTGGATGATTTTGTGATTTTTTCAGAAAATATAGAGGATCATTTAAATCATATCAATTATGTGCTTAGTCAGTTAAAGAAAGCAAACATGACAATAAAGCCAAGTAAAACTGCATTCTTTGTGAAACAGACAGAATTTTTAGGTTATGTTATTTCAAATGAGGGAATCAGGCCTAATCCCGACAGAATTGAAAGCATAAATAAAATACCAACTCCTAAAAATATAAAACAATTGAGAAGATTTCTTGGTATTCTAAATTATCAGTCAAGATTTATCCTGGAATATGCAACCGTAGTAGCCCCATTAAGACAACTATTGAGAAAAGATGTAAAATGGCAATGGTCATCAGTAGAACAAGAATCTTTCGAAAAGGTAAAAACATTGTTTGCAGCGTCAATTTTATTGGAAAAACCTAGGGAAGATCTCCCCTACATAATTTATACAGATGCTTCAGGACTAGGTTATGGTAGTGTCATATTACAAAAAGATGAGGAAGGAAAAGATCACCTCATTGCTGTAGCTTCAAGGGGGCTTTCAAGGACTGAATCACAGGCTTGCACTACAGAAAAAGAAATAGCAGCTATTTACTTTGCACTTGTAAAATTTAAGCAATATGTATATAACAACCCAGTAATAGTTTACACAGATCATGTTAGTTTGGCATTTATGAACTCTTGCAAACTCACAAGCACACGTATTTCTAGATATATCCATGAGATCACATCCCATAACATAGAAATTAGACACATAGCAGGAAGTCAAAATATTTTTAGTGATTTGTTATCAAGGATGAAAACCAATTATACAATACCAGATACAATTAGTGACAACAAACATGATGTAACCATACTATATTTCAAAACCTTAGAAGGGACTCAATTAGCTAAAGAATTTCGAAATTTGGAACAATTACAGACAGAGGACGATGAACTTAGGAAATTGAAAGAAAAGGCACAACCAATCACAGAAAATCTAAAAGATAATATAGGTATTTATGAGGGAAAAATCTATAAATTTCATGGAAGAATTGAACCTAAATGGAAAGTAATGGTACCAAAAGCTTTACAAGAGAAACTTATACTTGCTTATCACAAAACATTAGCTCATACAGGTAGTGAAAAGCTAATCATGGTAATTAGTGACCATTTTTATATAAAACATTTGGCAAAGAAAGTGAGAAAAATATGTTCAAGCTGTGATTTATGTCAAAGGGCCAAACCATTTAATATCAAATTTGATATAGAACCTCAGACAATCATAAGAGAAGGGAAAAATGTACTAGTTACTGCTGATGCACATGGGGAGCTACCAGTAGGACAATTTGGATGTAGATATATGTTTGTTCTTCATGATGTTTTTAGTAAATTTATTAAAATTTATCCTGTTAGGAATATCAGCAGCAAAACATGTGTAGGAAAGATAATAAAAGATTATGTGCCTAAATATGGCAAGATTCAGGCAATCTTAACAGACAATGCTACAGTTCATCGGAGCAAAATCTTTAAAGAAACCCTAGAAAATCATGAGATAAAATTATATCATTGTTCCTCATACTTTCCATCAGGGAATCCAACAGAACGTGTCCTCCGAGATATAGGAATTTATTTACGTGTACTTACACATCATAATCACAAGGATTGGGTGAAATATTGTCCATTGATAGAAAAGATTATCAATCACACCATTAATGTAACTACTGGGTTTGCACCAATAAAATTAATGTTAGGAATTGAACCAGAACCAATATTGATCGGGGTACCAAAAACACTGAAAATTAATGACATTCAGTTAAGTGAAGAAGAAAGAGCGAAAATTGCTTTTGAACGAATCAAGAAAAAGGCAGAGAAGCGAAAATTAAAGAAAAAGAGTAGAAAACATAAATGGGAACCTAAGATAGGCGATTGGGTACTAGTTAAAGACCATAAGTTATCAAGTGCATTGCGAGGTAGGAACAAAAGGATGGAATTGTTATATAAAGGTCCTGCAGAAATTATATCAAAATTTGGTTATCATACCTATGAATTAAAAGATGTTAAAAATGAAAAATGTCTGGGAAGATGGCATAAACAACTCCTTCGACCATACAAGAAACCGTGTGGTGCCTTGGAACCTTGATTTAATGTAAAAAAAAAAAAAAAATTGGAAGTGTCATTTGTATATTGGCGCCTAATCAGCTTGGAGATAAATTGTAAATGTTAGCTTACTTGAAAACCATACATGGGTCAGGTACTTACATATTCATGAAAAATGCAGAATGTGAATTGCTATCTACTACAAAGAGCTTAAAAATATATTGTATAGAGCTCACAATAACAACTTCAGAAAGATTGTTAAATTGTTCATCTCCGCATAGAGAGAAAACAGAATATTTACTTTGTAAACATTTGTTAAAATATTTAGCTGTATAGATAGTTATCACAGAAAGACAAAGAAAGAACTTGTGTAAAGAGTGCAATGGAATTATATAAATATATGTACATTTTAGTGGTTAGAGGATATAGTACAGATATGTGTTACAATAACAAAAGTGAAAAATCACAGTGCAAGTGATAGTGAGAGCGAAGTGAGCAAACATGAACTAAAAGAAGGAAGTATAAAGAAAGACTCTTGAAATTTAACCTTTATATAAAAGCTTCACAGAAGAAACCATAACATATTGTAATTAGTATTTAAGGATTAATGTTTAGTCAAGTATACAATTGTTTGTCATGTTAAATAGATTAATGAGAAAATGTGTTAATAACCAATTTCAAAAACAGTGTAATTGAAAATTGTATATAATGGGAGTGTTGCCGATTATTCAAAATACAGGAGTAATTTTAGTTTTTTCTTTCGGGCAAGACATTTACATTATTTTATTATGAAATAATAAAATAATATAAATGGGGGCATTTGATACCGAAATTTAGATTTCCGATCGAATGGGCTTTTGAAAAAGACACGTTTTAATTTAATTGCCGGATATGAGTAGATAATAGTCGTTAAATTTGTAAGATAAACGCATTATTGGTTTGAAATTAGCGAGTCATGACGTCATACTACATAGTTTAAATATACGTTCGAAAGTCAAGTATACCAACCTTAAAAGTCGCGCGATATATTTAATAAAATATAAAGTAAACATCGGTTAATCCTAAAAAGGTAATTATATATTTGAAATTCATAAAAGAACATGTTATAATAGAAAGGGACATTTTTAAATTGCGGGAAAAGGAATTAGCATTTTGGATACGAGGCTTTCTTGGATGACGTCATGACATTCAAATGGGAAGCGAACGGTCTTCTTGGCGTGGGTAAGAGAGAAGCGTCTAGTCAGTACTCAACCAGAGAGCAGTACGGGAGTTCGTGCAGTTCGTGCGGCGCAGATGTGATTGCGATGCTTCTACAGATACACATATAGAATCGGCATATCTCCCGAAAATATTTAATATAAAATAAATTGATGTGCAAAGTTGTTCTTGGGTTGTCCTTTACACTCACGCAAACCCGAGATAAAGAGATAATGCTCAGCTAGCCGGAGATAACACACCGAACCACATCAACGTGACCAACAACATCACTTCACCAACGACTTCAGCTTCAAATGGCGAGGTAATAACTAGGAAGCAATATTACAGCTTCAACAGTTTATGTGCCAATGAATTTTTTTCAGAATGTACCATTTCGTATATATTTCTTGTTATTTGTGTGAGTTTTGCAATACTTACACTTTTCTCAAATGGAAGGTCATTATTCACTTTTTTATCTCTTTGCTGTGCAAAGAGAATGGAATTTCAAAGCTTTAAAAGATTTATCACTCAAAGTCTACTGCATTCCCATATTCCCCTTGTACCTACAAGAAAATCAGCAGTAAGGTAATTTCTGCAAATCCTTATCTCAACTAACATAAAGATAATCTGTAAGAATAGATAGTACAAAAGTAGAAAGAGTCATGTGAGTACAACACATCAGATTTTTGTATGTACAGATTTCATTTATAGCAATATTTCTATTTATCTTAAACCATTTCTTATTGATGCTTTCTTTTCTCCAAATTTCAGTTCCTTTATATTTAAATATATTCTCTCAAGCTTCCACGGCCATCGTTTAAAATATCTTGGCAACAACCGGATAGCCAAGATATTTTATATTTAAATATTATATGTTCAAGATCTTCATTTCCACCACATATAGGACATTGCTCTTGTGGGATATCCTTCCTTAAGCTTTTTAATCTCCATACTCCTGTTCTTCCTTATTTGTTATGTATGTGTATTTTCCTTCTCCAAGTTACTTTCATCAATTTATAGAACACCAATGATCTCATGTCAGCTATCTCATTGAACATTTTTTGTAATTCTGATCCTCAAATCTCTTTCTTACCATTTTCCAAAAATTGTTCACATTATTTTATTTTCTTCTCCATATCTTTCCCAAACCATTACGCAGACTTCCACGGCCTTTGTCCATTACTTCTTTCTTAGCTTCTGGTATGAGCTACGTCCTGTCAGCTTTTTGAATCGTGCCAATGTTTCACTGTGAATTGTGTTAGGCTTCTTTACTGGGCAGCTGCAAATCTTGTCCAACTGATCACTGCCTTTATACTCTGGCTGGCCTTGCTGTCTCAGTTACAACCCTATTGGTTCCTTCTGCAATAGTAGGTCATTGTGCTAATATGGTCTTCCATATCGTACTGAGTGGTTTGCCCATGTCACAGTTCAGACTGTTCCTTTCCTTAAATATTTCTATGCTTTCCCTCACCATTTTTGAGAGAAATTGTCACAAATTGCTGAATTAAATTGTCAAAGTCAGTGTGGTGGCCAGAGTTTTTTGCATGTTCTGTGATTGCAGATTTTTCTGGTTGAAAAAGTTTCATGTATCTTATATGTTCCTTTTTTTCTTGTATTGATAGATCTGCCCAATTGACCTGCGTATGATTCACCACAGTCACAGATAATTTTATAAACACCAGATTATTTTGCAAAGGGTTCCACGCACACGTCATTAGTAAAGTATTTATATCACATCTTATTCGAATCCCATTCTGAAACTAGCTTAGTTCAATGCACAATACTTCTGACTATAATTATATTTTCTCAGTTTTTTAAAAGTAAGCGTTTGGTAATTAAAATATATTTTAAAAATACTACCCCCTAAAAGGGGCCTATTTTATATTTTGAGTGAACCTAAAACAATGGCATGCAAAACTACAATCTTTTTTACTTTAGACTGCTGCAACCATGAAAATTCTAAACTTCAAATAGTATTCGGTATAATGATTTTTATATAATACAGTATGCAAATATACCGTAAAAATAATATTAATAATGCGCAAAATAAACGTGTCACACCAAAAAGAAAACATACAGATTATTTAATCTCATCTATTGATAAGATTAAAAAAATTGGAGAAAATAGTATGTCAAGTTTAAAAAATGTTTGATTTGACGTGAAATGACCCATTTCAGTGTTTATGCTAACAGTTTGACCTTGACAGAAGTACAACGCATGACTCGCAATCAGCTGCACACGGTGTGTATACCTTCTAGCCGTGAATGCAGCGTTACTCCAGTCTGCACAGCTTGGTAACTTATTTAATTTCTCTGCATGTATTTAGAATTACATTCTGAACTTTTTCTAGGATTACATGGCATCATCAAGCTACGTTATAAAAATTTTCCCGGAAATTTTTAGTTTAGAGTAAGTATTGTTAATGATGTTTATAATGTTAATGGCCTTGTAAAAATAGGAAATATCAAACTAATTGTTTTTTGTTTAACATATAAATAAAGTACGCATTTCAATGTTCAAAATGAGCTACAGGTCATATTTATCTGAAAAATAATACCAGAGATATTTATGTTTATGTAGAATGGTGTGCGAGAAATATCCGAAAATGTAATGCTTTATATTTACCAAAATAATTAATTTTAAGACAAACAAAAAAATAGGGGTATCATTTTTTCATTCACAGAACACGTAAATTTAATATTAATGAAATCGGAGATATGAAGGTCAAATTTTGTGCGATTTGACATGGAATGACTCACATACATAGATACTTGCATAAGCTTGTCTGATTAGAACTGCTGACCTTATGTGAAGGAGATGGCTGCAGCTGTATTTATAGAACTTTTTTTGAAATGGGGCTCAAAACGTATTACCATATTTTAAGCAAGACTATACGAAAGAAACACACGAAAGTATTATTATTTATTTATGCCATCAAGCTTACTGCAGGTGTTTTTTTTTTAAACACACAAGCCGTGTGTGGCTTATTTAAGAGGTGGAATCAGGACTGAAAAATTCAATGCCATAGCTGGGATTTGAACCATGGATCTTCCGCTTATCGAGCGGCTGCTTTAACCACTAATCTACCATGGCCAACTTGCCAGTACGGCACTAAATTGCCCAGCTGATTCATACTTTTCCCGGTTAGATCACAAGGAAATCTCACATCAGAGATAAATACCCCAAGGGCAACTTACAATTGTAAGTACTTTATGTCCCGGGTTTTAAAAGTGCGGAGAGCGGTGCTGTCGTCCTGGCACAAAGAGTGGTCAGCTCTCCACGGTAATAAGCTTAGAGAAATGAAAGAACTTCCGATAAATTGTGTAACTTCCTGTCGCATATCTCGCCACGAGGAGGTTAGTTTAGCTCGATTAAGAATAGGGCACTGCAATTTTTCACATGGTTACCTATTTAAAAGGGTCTGTTATGTCTGCTGTGTGACAACCTTTTGTCAGTTCGCCACGTGCTGCTAGAGTGTTGTTCTCTAGCGCACCTTCGAGATTCTCTGCAGCTGCCTGCCAGACTTGCAGAGGTCTTAGCAGACGACAAAACAGCGGTTGATAGAGTTTTTAGGTTTTTAGCGGAGTGCAATATCAATTTGAGGATCTAAAAGTTTAGTTATCTCTATGCTTTTTGACATATTTATCACATTTGGAGCTGACGATACAAACACAATTTTTGGTGACGTAAGTTTGTATTTAACAAATTAAAGTTATATTAATTGCAAAAGATTAATTCTTCAGAGAAGCATGACTTACTATTGATCACATTTAACATTGTATGGTTCAGGATTTTAAGAAAATATAAATATACATACCTGTGAGTATACATAGATAAAATTTAAATTATAAATTTACATTATTTTTGCATGGATAAATAATGTTGTACATTTCTGTCAAATGTCTTACATCTTTAACCATTGTGTCCTACATTTCCATAAAATAATCTGGTAACCCTAACCAGAGGTAGGTTAGAAAGTGAGGTATTTGTAAAAGATGAAGAAAAATGGAGAGGCCTAGTAATTAGAGAGATCGAGAATATACTCTGTTAGATTTAGATTCATAATTATATAGATTACAATGCTTAAGGAGATAATATTATTTAGTAGAACTTAGTAAAATAAGATTGTTGTTATCCTTAAGCTTCTGTTTTTTTTTTTTTCCAGTGGAATGTCTTGGATTGAAACCATAAGATAAGCACTAAATGCACCCATGTAGTACATATACACATGACATTAGATACCAGGGTTTTTGTTTAAGTTTTGACTTCTTGCACATCAGTCTAAAAGGCTTATTGTGCAACCCTGTTGAAAGAGATAGTTTCATTGTTTCCCAAAATTTGTTCCCTGAATGGGTTGCAGTATTTTAGTTCCATTAACTACATTCTTAAATCTTCCCTGGTTATAGAAAGGGTAACAGTTACATAAATAAATAGTTGTTTCGGTGTTGATACCACATAAAAATTAGGTATATTACTCCAAAATTTTTGTTTCCATAATGAAAAACAGTGGTTAGAAGAGAACAAATTTGGTGCTGGAACACCAACATTTGTATATTAGTTCTGAAAATATGGTGTTTGATTTGTTATCGCACTGACTTGCAAATTAATTATATTTACTTGTATTCTTGGTCAAATTCAAAAAGTGACTTTTGACTACTTCCAGTCTCCTAATCAGTAGGTATTATAAAATTAATGCTAAAAGTACCTAATTATGTAAGAGTATGTTAATATTGACAGGTAAAAAAATGAAGCTAATTAAAATATACTATAGAAAGAGAGTTAATGTGCCATCCTTGAATTTAATCTTATTACTTGTTGAAATCCATGAAAGCAACTAACTTTAGCATAGTACAAAGTCTTTGTCTTTTTACTCTGTGGAATGACTAGAAAGTTTGTCTTATGCTCAAATACAGGTGGCCTTGAGTAACTTAATGTTGGTTATCTTATTAAGATAAGACTAAGCATAATGTTTGTATCTTTATGAATAGTTACAATGCTAATGAGTGAAATGGAATACCTTTTTAGGATATATTAAGGAAAGTACTTGCCTATATAACCTATCTCACTTTCCATCAGTTTGCAACCCAACAATATCCAAAAACAATAACAAAATAGGATGTATGGCAACAGCTATTGCAAAAACAATTACAATGGTGACTATGGACTATGAATGACATAATGAAAGTGCGCAAGATACAATCAAAGTTAAGTTCTCATGCTATATGTCCTGGTTCTAAAATAACTAAGAGCAAAAAGAAAATATTATGCCACCAGGGCCATAGACCAAAGAGCTGTAGCTGTTTCATTGGATTTCTAGATTTACCAAATGTGTGGACAGAACTACGCGTACGCAAACAGCTCTGTGATGGTGAAGTGCAAACCAAAGATGGAAAAGTCATTAAGATCCACAGAGCTATACTTGCAGCCAGTAGTCCATACTTCAAAGCTCTTTTAACAAATAGCCTCCATGGAGGTAATCCAGAGAAAACATTTATAGAAGTGGATATTTCTAGTGAGATTTTTGAAGTATTTTTAGATTATGCGTACACTGGGATTTGTGACATAAACTCCATTGGTGTGGAGATTCTCCTACCACTGGCAGACAGATATGAAATGCTTGGTGTAGTTCAGCAGTGCTGTCAGTACTTATTAGAAGAACTTCGTCCAGAAAACTGCCTAGGAATTTTTAAATTTGCTAAAGAGTATTTTTGCACTGAACTTACTAACTGTGGAAGCAAATATATAAGGCACAATTTTAAGAAAATTGTGCAGAAAAGTGATGAATTTGCACATCTTTCTGCAGAGGAATTGAAAGAAATACTTTCAGATGATGAACTAAATGTTCGTAACGAGGAACTGGTGTTTGAGGCAATTACAAAATGGGTGGATGTTGACTGTGAGCAGCGGAAACATTTCCTCCCAGCACTTCTTCTTTGTGTACGATATGGTCTGATGAGTTCCTCAACCTTTGTTGATACTGTAATGAATCATCCTCTTATTCTGGAAAATGAGGTATTTCTACAAAATAAATTCAAACTTTCATGGTTTATATGATAAAAAGTTTACTTAGTGTCATGGAAGCCATTTTGGGGCAGCTGTGCTAACCACAGATAAGCTTAAATGCTAATTGTGAAAATGATTTCCAACTTTCCCTACAAACGGCACCCTCCAGTTGTTTATGTGTTGCACACATTTTGCAAATGCACAAACAAAAGGCTGCCTCCATCTCGCTAATAAACACTGCCAACAACTGACATCATATGAAAGCACATAAGCAAAGCAAGCATGTGTTCTTAATGTAGGTACCTCTGATTCACTATTTATAAAAGCTTAGGTTTCTGATTCAGGGGAGGTTAGATTAGGGTTAGTTTTCTTTTATATAACCTTAGGTTAATTAGCAGCTGCTGATTATATCAAAGCATAAAAGCAATCAATTATGAATTCTTAAAATGCTTATGATTCATTATTTATATAAGCTTAGGTTTCTGATTCATACACAAAGTTAGGTTAGGTTTTCTGTGGTATAAAGGGCCATCAACAATTCACTGCCTCAGCGTTTTCATTTAGAGTGGAAAGCAAACAAGAAGAGCAACAAAAACAAATTAAATCATTGCTAATCCAGCAGATTTTGCTTCTCATTTGGGTTGGCAGTTCCCATCATTTGTGTGCAGTAGCAGGAAGATGGCCTGTTTATTATGCTTGTGACAAAATTTTGCTATAAAAGAAGACATTCTGAAAAATGTATGTGGGTTCCAGTCTTTGTAGACAACACTCCTAAGGTAATTATATCATTTGCTTTTGCTTTTATCACTGATTTAGATGCTAGTACTTGAGTTTAACCAATTTTCAAAATATACAGATTGGGAGATAATTGATATAATGTTAATTGATATCAATAAGAAGGTGGCACCATGGTAGAGTGGTTAGAGCATTTGCCTACCACCTAGGAAGCCCGGGTTTGATCCCAGGGACATGCATGTGGTATTTGTGGTGTGCAAAGCGTCAGATGTGGTGTCAGAGCAGGTTTTCTCCGGGTTCTCCAGTTTCCTCCACCACTCATTCCACCAATTGCTACATTATCACCATTTCAATTGTCAATTTTGCCTGTATTACATATCATCCTCTTTCTCACCATCATACCTGGTGCTTGGCTGACCACATGCTTCCAGGCCTTCACTTTGCCCAGTCCATAGGTTCCTGTGCTTCCCCACAGGTGTCTGACCATAGGCACTGGCTTGTAAGCCCTAGGGGGTGTAAGTCCTAACTAAGGGGAGGGTAATCAGGTAAAGAAAAAAAGAAGATATCAATAAGAACACTTATTTCCAACTGGTTTCAACAGAGAAAAGCAAGTATTTCTCAAAATTTGAACTTGCATTGCATAAAGCATATGCTAATGATTGGGTGAACTCATTTATATGCTTTACTTGCTTTTGAAAACTAAAACATGTTTTGGGAACCATAATTCCAAAGTGAGCAACTTATGATGGAAACTGGTTCCTGAAACTTGTTTAATTAAATACTGATATTACACACTTAAGTACATTTCCACTTTAGACACTGACCATGAAATGAACATTGATGAAAGGCAAATTGATCTTGGAGTGGCTATGTTTATGGTACTGAAACACATACATTCGGTTTTCATAATAGCACTTCCATTTACAGTGCAGAGATGTTTGCTATATACCAAGCTGTTTTATATGTGCAGTGTCACAAATTAGGTGACTGCCTGATTTTGAACAGTTCCCTTAGGGGACTTCAGAGTCTTCGTTAGCTGCACAACTGCCATCCTATCATACAGCATTTACAGGATGCCCTGCATGTTTTATATGCTTCTGGCATTAACATGGGGTGTGCATGCATTCCTGGTCATGTTGGTTTGCTGGTCATTGTTGTTTGGCAGATTTGGCAGCAAAGGTGGCAACCACAGAACTCAGTATTACCTTCTCTCGTATTACTTAGGAAGACTATGAAGTGCAGAGAGTGATGCTGTTGTGCTGACACGAAGGGTGGTCAGCTCTCTGTGGTAATAAGCTTAGAGAAGTTAAAGAACTTCCGATAAACTGGGCAACCTCCTCTTGCATTTCTCATTGTGAGGAGATGATCTTGGCTTGGTTACGCATTTACCATTGCAATTTTATACATGGTAAGGGGAACCCTGCTCCTCTTTGTCCACTGTGCGACAAACTTTTGTCAGTCCGTCACATGCTGCTAGAGTATTTCCCTGGTGCACCTTCAAGACTCTTTGCAAGTACCCGTAAAACTTGCAGAGGTCCTGGCGGACAATAAACAAAGAGTCAAGAGAGTTTTTTAGCAATGGTAAACATTAACCTAAGGATTTAGAATCTTAGAAATGGAGATTTCATACCTTTTGGACCTTTTTATAACTTTCTTTTAATTCTGTCCTTTGCCTCATTTGTTTGGTATATTTACCTCTATTTATGCTTTTACTTGTATTTTTATTTTATATTGAAATTTATCTCTGGCTGTTACCATGATTCATTTTATAACAACACTGATGATCAAGTAGTTGAACGTTCTTAAAATGACATTATTATCAAGAAAAATTTATCAAGATCAGTAGGCATTAAACTTGAGATCTATTACAGGACCAGGGAATGCTCTGTTGATTGGCTATTAGACCAGTAAACTAAACTGATACTACTATTACTATCACCATCATCATTTACCAAGATAAGCCTGACTATAATGTTTAATTTATTGGTATTGCACTTTACTTTCATTCATTAAAAAGAGCCCTATACATTTTGAAGATCATAATTATGTTCATTGTTTTTAGGCCAAATTCATGAGGTGCTGTATATCCTTGAATCTAGTAAAGGCAGTGATCAATATTGGGTGCTTTAGTTTGCCTCAGAACATTATGATGTACTAACAACTTCTTTCTATTGCAGATTTTACAAGAGTGCTTATATTCTGCCACTCTGTTTTTCACTGAGGCAAACAACAGAAATAATTACCACCTGAACATAAGTAATCCACTTTCTTGTCCTCGGATACCTTATGAAATTCTGTTTGCTATTGGTGGTTGGAGTGCTGGCAGTCCAACTAATTTTGTTGAATTCTATGACACCAGGTATGCTTAAGCTTTAGCATTTAAAATACCCACTTAATGTATTTTTTACTTTTGCTACTATGTATGGTAGGTAGGGGAAGTATTGTATTTGACCCAAAAATATATTGACATTTCACTGGAACTATATGTTTTGAGGCTCCCCGAGTGAAAAAAAAGCATTTTTAGGAAAGGTTTGTGTGTGTGTTTATCTGTCTGTCTGTCTGTCTGTCTGTAAACAGCATAACTCAAAAACTTGGTCAGTTAAAAACTAAAGTTGGTATCTAAGCTTAATATCTTTCAAGGATGTGACAAAGATTTTGAAGAAAAAACTGATACCTTAAATGACTCTTTGCATGGAAAATTTTGTGAAAATTTTGTTTTTCTCAAAAATGGCACCAACAATTTTGATTAAAATGCTATATCTTTAAGATATTTTTAAGGCAAATGAAATTTATATTTTGAATTTTCTCACTACAGCCTATGTAGCCCTGTTTACTCTTGATGACTTTTGCATAACTGGTAAACTGCAAGAGATAGACCAAATCTTACTATACAAAAAATGTAGATGTCTTTAAAACACACAACTTATGTCCAAATGCATTATTTTTGTGGAGGAAACATTTTGGAGATATTCCTTGTTATTTGTGAGCTTTGCAAATACTTATACTTTTCTCAAATGGAAGGTCGTTATTAATTTTTTTATCTCTTGGTCATGCAAAGACAATGAAATTTCGAAGCCTTCATATAACAAGCAGCTTTAAAAAATTTGACTGTCACTCAAAGCCTACTTATTCCCATATTCCTCTTGTACCTACAGGAAAATTAACAATAACATAATTTGTGTAAATGTTTATCTTGATTAACAGGAAGAAGATAGAGGTATAAGAATTTCTAAGAATAGCTTGTACAAGAGTAGAGAAAGTCATGTGAGTGTAACACATCCGATTTTTTTCATGAGTTAAGGCTGCTTGTTCTACCATATTATAAGATGGAAATATCTTGCCACAATATATTTCAAAATAAATGTTTATTTTCTTGAAAATTGTAAGAAAAAGGAAAATACATTACATGTTTTGTTTGCTTTATTAAGTTTTATCACTGACTTCATTTATACTCACTTGGTTTCTTTTTTCTTTTCTTACCTTCCTTCTTTTCTTTTTTTTAAATTAAGTGGAAGAATGTAAAGACAATGAAATTTCTCACAGGGCAGACAAATGGTTTTCTTCCATGCATACTGACATGACGCCCAGAGCATACCATGGTGTTGTTGCAGTTGATCACATAATTTACATGATTGGTGGATTCAATGGCAATGATCATTTTAACACTGTGCGAAGTTACAATCCTGTAACCCATGAGTGGAAACAACGAGCCTGTATGTATCACGCCAGATGTTATGTGAGTGTTTGTGCTCTTGGTAAGTAATAGAAAGGTGCCAGAATTTCTGAGAATAAAACTTAATGCAGTTTTCTGTAACAAATTTTAAATTTTATGATATACAGTACTGCAAGGGAATCCTGTAGTAATAAAAAGGTTTGCCTGTTTTGTTATTAAGAAACTGTTCATTATTAAAAAATATCTGAGGCAGTAATGGGTAGAGAAAGCTTTCCGTGTTTATTTATGTCACAGAGATTCAGTATGGGAAGTGCCACGGAGCACGTGTTGTGTAGCATACGAGGGTGACACTTAACATTTTTAGAATGCTATGTTTATAAAAACAAATGAAATTTGTTTATATTGTACAGCTACTTTCTAATGTTTCGTGAGTTGATTGCCATGTAATTTGTTTGATTTGCTCTAATAATTTGTTAATTATCATAATTTAAAGATTTTGTATTCACCCAAAAATGAATTTAACTAGAGAGCATTTCCGAGCTACGAGTTTTTTGCACAACAATGTGAGTATTGACTTAGAAATCCATTTGGCAAAGAAGGCCCATCTAAGCCAACAATTTATAATTGATACAGCGAATTCAAAAGATTGGTTTTTTCTTAGTATAAATTTCATGAGGGCTGGCCCTGTAGCGCAGTTGGTAGAGCACCTGCCTGCTGTACAAGGGGTCCCGGGTTCGATTCCCAGCAGGGGGTTAGGAATTTGTCTCCAGCCAGGATTATTCCTCATCTTTCCTTGAGTCTGGAAGCATAATGGCGGTGCCGTGGCTGAATGGCTGACCACCTGCTTCCAGGTCTTCACTCTGGTCCAGAGGTCCCTCTACTCCCCGACAGGCATCTAACCCTAGGCACTGGTTTGTAAGTCCTAGGGGGTGTAAGTCCTACATAAGGGGAGGGTAATCAGGGAAAGAAAGAAAGAAAGAAAGAAAGAGAGAAAGAGAGAGAGAGAGAAAGAGAGCGAGAGGGAGAGAGAAAGAGAGAACTTTCATGAAGCATGCCCAAGAGCTGCTTTTACTGATGTAAACCTTTCTGCTGTTCAAACAAAGTTTGAAAAAGATTGATAGACATTTTATGAATTTGGAAAGGGGTAGACTGAAAAATTCAATGCCATAGCCAGGATTTGAACCACAGATCTTACGGTCTCCATCCAGCCGCTCTAACCACTGAGCTACCATGACCAATGTGCCAACACAACATGAAATTCTTCAACTCACTCGAATTTTCCTGGTGAACCACACAAGGAGATCTCAAATACATATGAGATAACATACCCTAATAATGACTTACTATGCTGTAAGTACTTAAGCCCCGGCCTTCATAATTTAACCACCGATAAGATCAATGGATATTGATTATTCTTCCACACAATAGCTGTGTGAAGGACAAAGCTATAAAGGGGTAGAATGAGACTAAAAAATTCAGTCTCATTCCACCACATCTCTTTGTGCTTCACCAGGAAAATACAAGTGACTTAAAGAATTTGACATTATTTAAATTGCATAAACTTTCACAGAGTCATTAAATGGAAAATGATTATCTGGGCTTGTGGGCTGTGGTCTAGTGGAAAATCTCCTTTCAGACATTTTGTTTGAAGCTGCGTCAAACATCCTCAGTGGTATGACCGTAGTACTCTGCTAGTCTCAGCGATGACTGATACAGAGACATTTGGTTTCACAGGTTTTATATGCTTAGCATGTGTGGGCAGTTGAGGGTTGGTTAGATCTGGTGCTGTTTTTATAATAGTTGCTTTGTATGAACTGAGCTATGAGATTCTTTTTCTACCCCAGGTCGTGGTACTAGATGGAATGAGTAAACACTCAATGTTACTTCACTATAATATATTACTTTATTAACACTTCTTCTCGGCTCTACACTTAAATTACTTTTCGTCGCACCAATTTATATTATATAGATAGTCTTTCCAGTTTTTTAACAACTTCAGAACAAAAGCTTCATGAAAGTTTAGTCAATTTTCTACTCACATCCAAGAGCACTATAAAAACATGTCTTCTCATATCAAGCACACAGACGCTATTAACGATTTCAGCGCCACATCACATGATGCTACCTTCTTTTTGTGTACGTCCTCGTATGCGTTCATCAAATAGTTCCCGTATTGTTAGGGAAGTGATCTTTAGCGATTCTCCCTTCGCTTTCAATATTGAACACATATAATTCTTTTATTTATACATATATATTAAATTTAAATATGGAAATATTTATGACGTTTTTAAACAAACGTAATTTTTTGTAACGATGAACAATAGCAACACGTTTTCGCCACTCAACCAACTCGTATCAACACCAAAAACAAATTACACTCTTAACAAATATTCACATAGATGATTTTCTTCTGGGGCCTTACAATATCCTGTCTCACATGCCCCTTGTTTTGTTTTTCAAGTTGTCACCTACAATCTTGAAACAATACAACACTTCTCCCTATTCCTCTAATACTTAATACTTTGTACAATACCCTTTTTTCTTTACAGTCTTCTTTGCTGTTTTTGTCTTTTGTTTTGGCATGACACAGCATGTCTATAATTATAACATATTCAGTTACTACGCAACACAACACCAAGAATATTCCTAAGTTTTTACATTTGACATTTACACTAATATTATTTAAGTGTATCATGGTTTATTGTGTGCCTTTTGACTTACGTTCTTTGTTATGAGAAGAGAAAAACAGATACAAATCTTGAGCTAATGATTATGATTATATTTATGGCAATTTTATTCAGTTCTTTGTCTTCTTTGTCTTGCAAGCTGCTTATGTTTAGGCAGGTCGTTGAGTCAATTCTTAAACTCTGATGTTACTAATGATACTATTATGACATTGGGTTCTTATTAATTATTTAGTTCAACATTTCTTCAAGCTTAACATTGGCTATATCCATCTTAATTTATGGGCATTGCTTTTCTGACTATGGTTTTTCTTACTTCACTAGTTGTCACCTCTTTATCTCTTATCTCTATAAGAAAAACCTTCTATATTTATAATTATTCTGCAACCATATTATTTTTCTTCTTAATTCACCCTCGACACCCTTGTGTCAAAAATATTTTCTCTTTGTCACCACAATTGATTCCTTTTTATTTTTGTCCCTGACATCCTTATGTCAAAAACACATCTTTTTCGTTGTTATAATTCACTTCACTTCTCTAATGACAATCAGTATTCTCATCTGTCCTTGTTGACAATGCTCTTGGTGGTCATTATAGCCAATGACTATGTTGATTTTCTTTCTTGTTGTATTTTCCAACCTGTATATAATTTTCTATAAGAAACCCATTAAAAATTATTATTTTTCATCATCTCTACTGTTCCTGCCTTACATGTTTGTTGGCAAAGACTATTTGGTCCTTTCTTTGTATGGTTTTAATTTGTTTTTATGGTATCTTCCTACCAAATTGCCATTTGTATTCTGTAGCTCATATGTATGGTCGCCCAGCTGTTTTGTTATGACCAGCGGTCCAGTGTACAGTAGTTCCATTTTCCCACATCTTTTTTCAGATGCCTTGGATGCTTTGTGCCTTCTTAGGAGCACCTTTTCTCCAATTTGTGGGGACCATTTCCTGATGAACCTTTTTACTTTATTTCTCCCTTTCTCTGCTTTTTGCTGCAACCTCCTGAATGCCAATTGACATTTTTCCTTTTCTGTCAATTCCCTTTGTGTGGCCATCATGTGTCGATGTCAATTGTCAATCGTTTAGGTTTTGTGTTGGTCAACTCGATTGGGGCGAACTTAGTCGTGTAATTTTCCTGGGTGTTGCTGGTGGTTGTTATTTCTGTATTCTGTGCAACATCCGCCCTATTTGGCACGTTTCTATCTACTTCCCGCTGTCTTATGTTGCCAGTGTTCCATTGGTTTCCGCCCCTTTGGTGTGAACCCCTATTGTATGACGACCTTTGGCTGTTTAAGTATTCCCTACAGAATCGTATGTGATTCACTTGATGGGTACGGTCTCCTGGTCTCCCCTGATCATACCCATGTGTTCGGTATCTCGATTCACCCCTTGGTATCGTGTCGTGGTACCGCTGTCTCGTGTTCTCCATCCTTTCACCATGATTGTGTGGTTGTGGGAAATGGTATGCCCCTCTCCCCCTGTCATGGGTGCTCCTAGTATTTCTATCTTCTCTCTCATTCTGGTTGTTTGTAATCGTGCTTCTGTTTAAGATAGGTGAGTTTGGGTGACCGTTCCTATGTCTATGCTCATTAGGTCGACCATTTTGCGTTTCGAAGGCTGTTAGTAATTCTGTCATGTCTGCAAAATCTACTGGCCTTGCAACAATTAACCCTGTTCTCACTGTGTCTGGGAAATGTCTTGTTATGCTGGTAATTAACTCTGCTTCCGACAGGTTAGGGTCTAATAGCTTCCCTTGGTTGGCTACTTTCATAAAATAACCGACTAGCGATAACCCTTTGGCCGGATCATATCTTCCTGTCGCTAACTCTACCCTTGTCTGGTTCTGCTTAGCTGGGCCCCAATACCTTGATAGGAATAGATTTCTGAATGAGCTATACGATTCATGACCAGCTAGTGTCAACCTTAGCAATTCGAATGCTTTGTTTTTTAAGCTTTTCTTGACTATCATCATCCTAAACTCATTTGGTATGCTTTTCACTTTAAAATATTCTTCCATCTCTTTAACAAAGAGTTTTGGATCGTCTCCCTTCTTCTCGTCAAATGTAGGTAGTGTGATTTCATGTAGTATGCTGTTGGTGTAGCATGTGTTGTGTCATTGTTTAATTGTGAACCTCTTTCTCTATATGGTGAGTCAACATTTTGTACATTATTCAAATAGCTTTCATCTTGAACATTACTTACATCTAAATCATCATTTTTCCTTTGTAGTGGATTCACAACATAATTTACATTAGCCAAACTTTCTTTTCCTTTTCTCATTTCTTCACAAATTGATTTTAAATCATTCTTTATTTCTAAGTGACTTTGTTTCATATCATTCATAGCATCTTGTTGTGATTGTACTACGTAAGCCATAGTTTTAATTCTAGGAATTACAATTTGTTCTACAGTTTCATTAATAATTCCTTTCTTTACTACCTCAATTTCTTTCCTTAATTCCTCAGTTATTTCTACTTTTACATTTGTAATCTTACAGTCTACACTTGCATTACATTCTGTTATTTCATCTCTACATCTACCAATTTCTCCTTCTAATACAATCTCATTTTCTTTCATTTCCGATTCTATTTTTCCCATCCTATCTCCTATAATTTCTATCCTAGCTTCTAAAGCTTCCTTTGTCTCATTTATGCTTTTATGTACTAATTTCAAATTAGTTTCCATCACTTTCATATTTTCTTTACACTCCTGTCTTCCTAATTCTATTTTCTGTTCTAAGTTCTGTCTTCCTAATTCTATTTTCTGTTCTAAGTCCTGTCTCACTTCCTCCATTTTCAGACCTATATCTTTTTTATTTTGTTCTAAATCCTGTCTTCTCTTTTTTATTATATTCTAAGTCCTCTCTTACTTCCTCCATTTTCTGACCTATCTCTTCCTTATTCTGTTCCATTTTCTGACCTGTTTCTTTTTTATTATGTTCTCAGTCCTGTCTCACTCCTTCTATTTTCTGACCTAAACTCTGTTCTAATTTCTCAAACATGATCATTAGTAACCTTTGGTCTTTTCCTATTGCTGCCTCTTCCTCACTTTCTGGTTCTATCTGATAACTAGGCTTATCTGCCCCTTCCCCTATTCCTGTTCCTACCTCTCTCTCTCTTTTCACAACATTCTAGTTTTTTGATTCAGTTCACTTGGGCTTACAAGTCCTACTATTCTGCCGCTTCGCAGTAACATAAAAATAAAATGAATGTAAAAATAAAAATTTTTGGTCCTACTTTTTTCTCGTTGATTTATCTTGTTACGTGCATCCCCTGGGCGGTTGACTTCGCTAGACGATCTCTGATGTTTCCCACGTTGATTATCCGTTCATCGGCGTTTTTAGGCACTTCCCTCATTGATTTCCAACTTGGCGACGTCTCCGAAGTCGTAAATTTCAAAGGATTCTCTAATGGCATCTTCTTCCTTTTTGGCGCGAAGATTTGGCGTCACTTGGTATTTCGCGTAAGTTCATTTCCCGTAGATTTTCATTCCACCCGAAATTCGTGCCCCATGTTTGGGTAAGCCATTTGGTGCTGTTTTTATAATAAGTTGCTTTGTATGCGCTGAGCTATGAGATTCTTTTTCTACCCCAGGTCGTGGTACTAGATGGAATGAGTAAACACTCAATGTTACTTCACTATAATATATTACTTTATTAACACTTTTTCCCGGCTGTACACTTAAATTACTTTTCGTCGCACCAATTTATATTATATAGATAGTCTTTCCAGTTTTTTAACAACTTTAGAACAAAAGCTTCATGAAAGTTTAGTCAATTTTCTACTCACATCCAAGACCACTATAAAAACATGTCTTCTCATATCAAGCACACAGACGCTATTAACGATTTCAGCGCCACATCACATGATGCTACCTTCTTTTTGTGTACGCCCGCGTATGTGTTCATCAAATAGTTCCCGTATTGTTAGGGAAGCGATCTTTAGCTATTCTTCCTTCGCTTTCAATATTGAACACATATAATTCTTGTATTTATACATATATATTAAATTTAAATATGGAAATATTTATGATGTTTTTAAACAAACGTAATTTTTTGTAACAATGAACAATAGCAACATGTTTTCGCCACTCAACCAACTCGTATCAACACCAAAAACAAATTACACTCTTAACAAATATTCACATAGATGATTTTCTTCTGGGGTCTTACAATATCCTGTCTCAGATCTTTGATTGGTTTGTCTGCTGCGTGGACTGGGTTAAAGTGAGGCTGCTTCCATTGTCTATGATTGTTGTCGATGGGCTGTTATTTACTGTGGCTGAGGCTGTTGATGACATATGATCTTGAATTTGTCTCCGGTCAGGTTTCTTACATGCCTTGTGTAATGCTGCATGCCAAGCTTTATTTAAGTGTTTTGTTTCTTCCTTCCTATTGAAGTTATCCTTATGTTTGAAAATTTCTTTGGCTTTGCAACTTAAACAGGTATAATAATGAACCGTGGAAGACAGGATATCTGTGTCTGAATATTGCATAGTGTATTCTCCTGGTGCTAGTAATGCGTGCTCTGTAACTGCAAACTTTTCTGTTTGTCCCAAACGGCAACACCTTTTGTGTTCTGTAATGCATGTGTTTACCGTATGTTGAGTGGTCCCTATATACACAGAGCCACACTAGCTTCACTTTTGTATGACAACTTTTTGGACCTTTTTTGAGTTTGATTTTTTTCAATCACTTTTTTCACACTCACTTTCACTTTAAAATGTTGTTTATACTGGAACATTTTCAAGACCTTTTGATGTCATCCTCAGCTGTTGGGTGACTAAAGCTCTCTTCCTCCTGTTCCCTCTCTCTCCTGTTGCCATCTGGTGTTAAGGGCACAAAATTTCAACACTTTATAATGAAAACTGAGTTGGATTGAAACACATCACTTACGTGTAATTAGTCTTGACTGGTTTCAAGAGCTTCACTTGCTCCCATCATCAGAATTAACCAGTTGATTCTTGTTGATATTGTTTGATGTGTGTTTGGTTGGGCTGACATCTAGCAGTGAGCCAATAAACTTCCATAAAGGGTTAGAACTTAAAAATTCAATGTCACAACTGGGATTTGAACCACAGACCTTCCGCTTACCGGGCAGCTGCTCTAACCACTGAGCTATTGTGACAAACTGCCAGAATGGCATTAAATCCTCAATCCAGTTCGTATTTCTCCTGGTAAACCACAAAGGCAGTCTCACATCAGAGACAAATTACCCCAATGGTGACTTACTATTGTAAGTACTTTATGTCCCAGGATTAAAAAACCTTCAGATCGTAATTATTATTTATTTATGCCAACAAACATACTGTTGGTGTTTTTAAACACACAAGCCGTGTGTGGGCAAAGTTTAAGAGGTAGAACTGGAACTTAAAAATTCAATGCCACAACTGGGATTTGAACCACAGACCTTCCGCTTACCGGGCGGCTGCTCTAACCACTGAACTATTGTGACAAACTGCCAGAATGGCATTAAATCCTCAATCCAGTTCGTATTTCTCCTGGTAAACCACAAAGGCAGTCTCACATCAGAGACAAATTACCCCAATGGTGACTTACTATTGTAAGTACTTTATGTCCCAGGATTAAATAACCTTCAGATGGTAATTATTATTTATTTATGCCAACAAACTTACTATTGGTGTTTTTAAACACACAAGCCGTGTGTGGGCAAAGTTTAAGAGGTAGAACTGGAACTTAAAAATTCAATGCCACAGCTGGGATTTGAACCACAGACCTTCCGCTTATCGGGCGGCTGCTCTAACCACTGAGCTATTGACAAACTGCCAGAATGGCATTAAATCCTCAATCCAGTTCGTATTTCTCCTGGTAAACCACAAAGGCAGTCTCACATCAGAGACAAATTACCCCAATGGTGACTTACTATTGTAAGTACTTTATGTCCCAGGATTAAATAACCTTCAGATGGTAATTATTATTTAGTTATGCCAACAAACTTAAACTTTGCCCACACACGGCTTGTGTTTTTAAAAACACCAACAGTAAGTTTGTTGGCATAAATAAATAATAATTTCCATAAAGGGTTTTGTGGAGGCAAATCAAAGTTCATTATGCAGAGCTTGTTTTTTATTATATGAATTTTTCCCCAGGTATCCATCTCTGCAGTGCTTTTTGTAGCTTTTAAAAGTGTTATGTTCTGCGTAATGTTGTGGTTGGATGCCCAAAAATGGGTGCAACTGCAGATTTATCCATCTTTTTGTATTTGATGCATCTCATGTGTTCTTTTAGCCTGGTTTCTAAATTTCTCTTGGTTTTCCCTATGTAAATCTGGTCACATTCTGGGCAACTGATTTGAGAGATTCCTGCTTTTTTGTTCTGTGGTATCTCTTGGTTTCCCCTATATAAATCTGGTCCCATTCTGGGCAACTAGTTTGAGAGTCCTGCTTTTTTGTTCTGCGGTATCTGGTCCTTTGACTTGTTGCACTGTAATTTCTCTATGCTGAAATTATTTTGTGGAGCCAAGTTAATGTATATTTTTGAAGATGATGTGAAATTTGTAGTGCTTACTTGAACGGCAACTGAATTTTTCGAAAATCATATTGCTTTTTTGTTGAGAGAGTTTAGTGATCTCTTTCAAGTGTTCCTGTTTTTTGATTTGTGCTATTTTCTTGTCAATGAATTGTTTGTTGAATCCATTATTAATTGCTGACTATGTGCTGACTATGTATTTGTATTCTTTTTTGTGTTCTTCATCTGATAAAAGGGTAAAAACCAATCTCTAGAATAAACTGTTCAGGACTGCAAGTTTGTATGGAACTGGGTTGAGGCTATTATTTTTTAACTAGTTTTCTGAGTGGGAAGGCTTTCTGTAGATACCAAAACTGATTTTATTTTGCCATCTAATTATTTTACCCTTTTTGAACTTAAAAATAATTAGATACCAAAATAATATCAGTTTTGGTATCTACAGAAAACCTACCCACTCAGACAACCAATAAAAAATAATAGCTTCAACCCAGCTTGACATAAACTTGCAGTCCTAAACGGTTTATCTTACAGATTGGTTTTTACGAACCAGTTGGTTAATTCTGATGATAGGAGCAAGCTAAGCTCTTGAAACTGGTCAAGCCTAATTACATATAAGTGATGTTAAGTGTTTCAATCCAGCTCAGTTTTCATTATAATTTAGATTCACATCACTGTTACTAGCTTATTAAAAGATACGTAATTTTAACACTTTGTTAAATGCCTCAATTATTCATTCATTTACTTATTCATTCATTCATTCGTTGCTTGTTTGTTTGTTTGTTTGCTTGTTTATTTATTTATTTGTTTATTTATTTAAGTGTTTCTGTATGTATTTATTTATTATCTATTTGTTTATTTGTGTTTGTTTATTTATTTTCCTTCACAAATCTAGATGGTAAGATATATGCAATTGGAGGCTACAATGGAAGGATAAGAATGAATTCAGCAGAGAGGTACACTCCTGAGTGTAACCAGTGGGAGATGATACCATCTATGAAATATCACAGATCTGATGCAAGTGCAGCTGCTTTGAATAATAAAGTAAGTTCATTTCACTTATCATCATTCCAATAGTAAAGTTGCAAAAGTACAAAATACAAGTTTTTCTACATGGGCAAGAACAGCTTTTCATTGCATATAAAGAATAGGCTTTTATTGAAATTTAATAAAGCCAAGATAGGCTAAAATATCCTCAATCCTTTCCTAATAAAATGTCTTAGGGTTACCAGTTATGAGCTCTGAAAGCTCAAAAAATAATGCAATAATATAAACTTCTCCAAAAATAAATTTTTAACTTTACTGTATTGACACTTCCTTCATAATAGTACTTTTTCCCAGAAGGGGAATTTGTATGCCATTCAGATGTGAGAAAATGAAATGAGTCAAAATAAATACTTTTATGGCTTAACTAATTTAAGTTATTATGAGTACCTAGATTACTTGCTTTACTGTGAATAATGTTGTTGTTGTTTTCTAGTGCCTTGCATCTGGCAATGAAGCCATTAGCATTCGTGCTTTCCAATACTTTTGAACTGTAGTTTCTTCTGATCTTAATGCTTCACAGGTCTTCAAGTGGTCTTCATTCATTTCTGCTGGATCGTTACACAGGACACATATTGGTGAGGCTGAGATACCTATTCTGTAGAGATGACTTGCTAAGCAGTCGTGATTTGTCAATAGTCGGAAGGCTGCAACCGCTGTTTTCCGTGGTCTCTGGGGGATTATATCTGGGTTGGAAAGTAGTGTAATCCATTTTTTATCTTTGGCATTTGTTTCTATTTCTTGTAGGTATGAATGAGAAAATTTTTTAACGATCAAGCGTTTTATTGAGGAATATGAGAAATTGAATTTAGACTTTTGTTTTATTGTTGTGCCTTTCTTTGCAAGTGAGTCTGCAGCTTCATTCCCCATGACTCCACAGTGTGCTGGAATCCATTGGAGATGAACAGTCTTATTAACTTTTTGGAGTTGTGTTAACATTTTGTAGCATTCTCTAATTTTTGTTGACTTCTTTGTAGTATTTGAACATATTCCCTGAATTGCAGCTTTAGAATCCGAAAGAATGACTGCCTTGTTAAATTTATTTAAGGGAAGATTTAATAATTGTCGGAGAGCAATGTATATAGCCTCTATTTCTCCATCATAATTTGTTGTGTCTCTGCCAACAGAATGATAAAAGGAAAAATGTGAACACGTAACTCCAGCTCCAGTAAGGTTTTCCTTGGAGGATCCATCAGTATATATGTGCAGCCATTCTTCTGTGGGATACCTAGTATTGGTTGTTTCCAGAGCTAGAAGTTTTTGTATTTCTTTTGGTGTGTCTGATTTACTTATTTCCTCTATTAATTCCAAATTGAAGGTAGGTTGCAATAATTCCAATGGATTTTCTCTTATAAGTAGATTTTCTCTGGTGTTAGGAATGTTCAATTTGGATTTAATCTGTGTTACCTTTTCTAGAAAACTATTATGAGTTTTAAGGATTGAAGGGGGGAGGTTCTCTTCTGTCCATTTAGAGTTTGGCAGTCGTAACATTTTCTCGTGTTGGAGCAATGCTTGTTCTTCTATTTTTGTTGTTATTGATGGGGTCCGTGTTAAGGCAAGCATGGCATCAATCGGTGTGGATTTAACTGCTCCAGTGATTAGGCGAAGAGCCTGATTTTGTATTTGTTCAAGTTTATTGATGTTAGCATTTGCTGCCGTTATTAAAGCTTCAGAACAGTACAAGAGGTTTGGTTTAACATACATTTTGTATGTTGTGTTAAGGACTCTCCTTGAGCAGCCCCATTTAGCACCAGCTAACCTTTTCAAGATTTGCAGTTTCTTTTCAATCTTTTCTGAGATGTTTGTTATATGTTTTTTCCAACTTAGCTTTCTGTCGAAAGTGATGTCTAAGTATTTGGCATCATCAACTGCTTTGAGTGGTTTACCATTATAATTTATGTTAATATTAACTGGTTTGTATTTTAGTGTAAATAATTCATAATTTGCTTTTTCCACATTGATAGTCATGAGGTTTTTGGAGCTCCATTCATGTACTTTGTTTAGGGCTGTTTCTATTCTGTCTTTAATTAATTCAGGTTTTTTTGGAGAGCCTGAAGTCCAAATGACTACATCGTCAGCAAATAAAGCAATTTTGGTTTCTAAAGTTGTTATTATTGATGGAAGGTCATTTATATATATGTTAAAGAGTGTTGTGCTCAGAACAGCACCTTGTGGAAGTCCTCGGTGTGTTTGTTTATATTTGGAACTGTATGTATTATATTTTGTGGCACAGAATCTTTGTGAAATAAACTGAGTTATCCATTTAAGCATGTTACTTTTCACGCCTATTGATTGCAACTTGTCAATTAATTTGTTTCGCCAGACTGAGTCATATGCTGTTACTGTGAATAATGCTGTATTAAGTTTTGTTAATTCAGATGCTACCTAACAACATAGGTGGTTCATATAAAAGGAGTGGAAAAAATTCAACAAATTAAAGACTTATTAATATTTGTTTCAATCAGTTTTAAATGTTAGTATAGATCAGCATTGTCCAATGTGGTGCCCAAGATGTATCTTTCTGGTGTCCTTCATAAACAAATGTTTAGTCTGACGATTTCTAATATTAGTTAAAATTTCAAGACAAAACTATTTCCTTCTGAATATCTTCTTGGTACATACCAATAAAGTATGTTTTTGTACACCTAAATCTATATTCATTACCTCTCTAACCAGTGCCTTCCCTTTTTCCTCTTGCTTTAACGGTGGTTGTGATGTCACCTGCATCTCCTTAGGTGTGAGTTAAGAATATTTATAATACAAAAGAGAGCTATAAGAATCTTAAGTGGAATTGACAATAGTACATCTGTAGATCTTATTTTGGGAAACATAACATCCTACCATTAGCATGTATTTTTATAGCTGAAGTTTCAAATCATATTAAGAGAAATCAAGGAGACTAGACAGAAATACGGATATCCATTCTCATAACACTAGAGGGAAAAATTAGCTTCATATTCAGTTATACAGAACAAATATTCAAAAAATACCCTGACAAACTTAGGCATTAAATTATATAATAAACTACCAGCAAATATCAAAGAAATAACTAATATAAAAAAATTTAACAAAGAAATCAAATCCTTTCTACCACAACATACCTCTTATTCAGTAAGTGACTATTTGACATTGTAATTTGTAAACATGACATTATTCTGTAAATCTTTATCTAATAAGTGAATATTTGATATTTTATTTGTAATATTGTAAAATTGATTCTGTAAATCTTATACAAAGTGTTCTTTTTTTTAGTATTACTATTACTATCATCGTCGTCGTCATCATCATCATCGTCGTCGTCATCATCATCGTTGTTATTGTTATTGTTGTTATTACTACTATTATTACTGCTATTATTATTATTATTATTATTATTATTATTATTATTATTATTATTATTATTATTATTATTATTATTATTATTATTATTATTATTATTATTATTATTATTATTATTATTATTATTATTATCATCATCATTATCATGTCGTCATCACCACCACTGCCACCGCCACTGATACTGCCACCACCATCATCATCATAAACGTGCCAAAGCATATAAGAAAGTTGGACTGCTCTGATATAGGTATTAGTGGCAACTATGGCCCATATAGCCAGAGAGTGGGTACTAACCTAAACAATTCACATAGTATCATTCCATGTGTGATGTTTCATGAACACATGGTGTAACATCCCCTCTTACTTCACCACTCTGTCCTCTATGTGATCTGTAAGAGGAAGTGAACCAAGACCACCTTCAAATATGCCCAATTAAGTGGACCTATAGATTTAATGGTTTGAGAAAAGATATTTATTTTAAGAAACAGGAACCATGTTTGAATTTTGAAATACCTCCAATAGATTGTATTTATAGGTATTTGTTTTCAGAGATTGGTGATTAAAATGAGCATCACTATCTATGGTAACTAATTTGTTTGTATAGCTTTGAGAATGAGTTGGAGTCAACTCGAAACGTGTCAGCAGCAAAAGAACTTGTAATATTACTAAGATAAGTGAAGCTTTTAGTTTCTAAATTGTTCTTACTTTAGATACTTGTTGCTTCATGTTAGAAGCTTCATTATTTCCTTATATAACAAAACATTATACTTAGTGGTATTTAAAAAAATGTTGATTCTACTTATGAAAGTAGTTTTATCCTTTGCTTTGTGAATTTATTTGGTTTTTGCATTTAAACCAGTTTTTTGCTCTAAACAGTCAAATTCTTCTTCGTGCTGGTTTTTGCTACAAAATGCAGACTCTGTACATAAAACTGCAATTCATACTCATGTCTTCATTCATTCCTGAATCTCTTCTGTTAGAATGCACCAACATCTTGTTTCTTTCCTTTGTTGATTCTCCTGTGAAAAGTTAAACCTTGCAACTGTGGTATATGCCCAAATCTAATTCATCATTTCATAGGAGATATGAATGATTTAGAGGGATGGCCAAAGGTTAATTAGGTCTGTATCTTAATTGCTGCAGTTCAGGATAGTGCCAGAAAATTGGAACTTGGGACTTCTCAGGATATCTTTTTTAAACTAGCACGAAAGACAAAACAATTCAGAAACTCATAAGTATCCTTTACAGGTCTTCCATTGCATATATTTACATGAAAATTATATAGTAAATACATTTTTTAACAATGATATAAAGAAATTATTAAAAGAAAGAATTGCTCTAATTGCTATGCTAACAAAGTTCTGTTTAGGAGTAAGTTAGTATCTAAGTGAGCAAAAATAAGATTACACAAATCCATCATCAGACCTATTGTAACATATGTGTGTGAAACCTGGGTCCTTAACGAAACAAATAAACAAAAGCTAATGGTATTCGAAAGAAGGATATTACGTACTATATTTGGAGCAGTGAAACAAACTGATAATTTATGTGGAATACGTTATAATAATGAATTAAATGAATGAATCAAAAATAAAAATATCATTAACCACATAAAAGCTTTAAGATTAGGATGGTTTGGACACATAAATTGGACCCTGGATGATAGAATGGTTAAAAGAAGATATATAGGATTAATGACTTCATTATAACTAGGAGTTATTTCCGGGCTGTTATGCCATGGTCTGCTGGAGTTGAGAACCCAGACGTTTCGTCCACATCTGCGGCGGACATCTTCAGTGGCGCGGTCGTAATCTCCTCGGAGAAGTTAGCGTAGCGTCTGAGGTGTGGATGTCAGAGCTGCGGTATTTATCCTTCTAGTGGCCTCCGCTGATTGGCTCGGGCGGCGCACGGCCGGTGGGAGGGGGCGGGCTTCGCTCAAGGTGTTGCCTCCTGATTGGATCACTTCAGTTTCTGCTGTTTTATGTCGTTTCTTGCCTTCAATGACAGGATACCAGTTGCTGTTTAGTTTCAAAACTTCTTCTTTCTTGTTGAAATTGTTGGGATGTTTATATATTTCAATGGCTTCGCGCTATAACCGGGCATGGTAGTGTGTTGTGGATGAAAGGATGTTTGTGTCCTGGAACTTAATTATGTGTTCTCCCTCCGCTTCAATGGCGTGTTGGGCAACTGCGGACTTATCTGTTTGGGCCAGGCGGCAGCTTCTTTTATGTTCGGTGAGTCTTGTGTTGATACTGCGTTGAGTAGTTCCGATGTAAACCGATCCGCAGGAACAGGGAATACGGTAAACACCGGCTGATGACAAGGGGTCCCGGGGGTCTTTAGCAGAGCATAATAGGCTGTTCAGTTGCCTGGTGGGCTTGAAGACAGTCTTGATACTGTGCCGTTGTAGTATGTGTTGAATACGGTCGGTGACATTCTGGAAATATGGCAGGAAAACTATACCGTTATGTTTGGGCTTGTTTGTTTTTTGTGAGGCAGGTTTCGGCTTGGCCTGCCGCCCTGCCAAGCCGAAACCTGCCTCACAAAAAACAAACAAGCCCAAACATAACGGTATAGTTTTCCTGCCATATTTCCAGAATGTCACCGACCGTATTCAACACATACTACAACGGCACAGTATCAAGACTGTCTTCAAGCCCACCAGGCAACTGAACAGCCTATTATGCTCTGCTAAAGACCCCCGGGACCCCTTGTCATCAGCCGGTGTTTACCGTATTCCCTGTTCCTGCGGATCGGTTTACATCGGAACTACTCAACGCAGTATCAACACAAGACTCACCGAACATAAAAGAAGCTGCCGCCTGGCCCAAACAGATAAGTCCGCAGTTGCCCAACACGCCATTGAAGCGGAGGGAGAACACATAATTAAGTTCCAGGACACAAACATCCTTTCATCCACAACACACTACCATGCCCGGTTACAGCGCGAAGCCATTGAAATATATAAACATCCCAACAATTTCAACAAGAAAGAAGAAGTTTTGAAACTAAACAGCAACTGGTATCCTGTCATTGAAGGCAAGAAACGACATAAAACAGCAGAAACTGAAGTGATCCAATCAGGAGGCTCCAGAGGCAGTTCGGGTCGAACGGGGGGACAGTGATTGCCCCCCGCCCGAGTGTCTTGTCCGCAGTACCGAGCCGTTGTACGGCTTAACCTGCGCAATGAGTTGGATGTTCTCTCTACGGGGATTTTTTTGTCATCTGGGAAACATTATTTGGGACAGGAAGCAAAGCAAAGCAAAGCAAAAATGTTTATTTGGGCATGTTTACAACATGCCCGGGCTGTTTAGGGAATTCCCTCTTCAGCCTAGTGTGGTATTTGTTTTTGGTACGGATTGGGAGTTCCCTCGTCGTTGGTGCATATTGATGTTTATTGTGTTTTTAAAACGGGTGGGTGGGATTTATCCACGAGCTGGCAATGCGCGGCTTCTGGTTGGCTGGCCAATCAGGTGACGCGCTCATTCCCACCAGGGTTCTGGCCATCAGTCACTCACTGAGAGGTGACCTGAAAAGGTAATTTACTCTGTTTTGGATACAGATTGAACAGGCAACACCTTGAGCGAAGCCCGCCCCCTCCCACCGGCTGTGCGCCGCCCGAGCCAATCAGCGGAGGCCACTAGAAGGATAAATACCGCAGCTCTGACAGTCCACACCTCAGACGCTACGCTAACTTCTCCGAGGAGATTACGACCGTGCCACTGAAGATGTCCGCCGCAGATGTGGACGAAACGTCTGGGTTCTTCAACTCCAGCAGACCACGGCATAACAGCCCGGAAATAACTCCTAGTTATACTGACTCCGGCCGTGGAAGCCTTCGCTCTCTAATGACTTCATTGTCAGAAATCCAGCATTAGCTAACAACAGAATATATAAATGGAATAAACGAAGGCTTTCACGGCCGGAGTCATAATTAGAAGAATATGCTTCTGGGCTGAGAGACCATGGTCCATTTGGGAGAGTGAAGGAGCCCAGTGGACCACAGCCTCTCAGCCCGGAAGCATATTCCTCTAATTAACATATAAATGGATCCCAATGAAACCAAGATTAAGAGACCATCCTAAAAATAGATGGTTAGATGATGTACTTGATATCATTAAGCATATGAAAATACAAAATTGGCCTGTTGCTTACAATATAGAAAGTTTGGAAACAAATTGTTGAGAAGCCCAACATTTTTGTAAAGTTGTAGTGCCTTAGTAAGAAGATAAGAAGAAATACATTTTTAGAGACATTTTACAAGCTATTTACCTTCTTTACTGCTTTTAATTATCTGCATTTTCTTTTTCTTTCTGGCATCTCTACTGTTACCTGCAACTACTCATTCTTTTTCTATGCTTTAATATTGTGACAAAACCTCAAAATCAGTCCAATTACTTCTCTATCACTTTATTGTCTTCTAAACTTCTACCCCAGATACACGTTTTCTTCTCATTGTTAACATAGTGTACAGTCTTTTGGGCTATCACAACTGTTCTTTTCATAACCTTGCTCAGTCCTTTTAGTGTCCTTTTTCACTTCCTCTGTCTCTCGTGCCCTAATTATGACATTACAATCACGACACTCACTGAATCTTCTAACAATGCACATGATGTACCACATGACAACATACATGCATGCACGCATATACGCACACACCCACACACACACCCACACCCACACACACACACAGCCGCCTCACACTCACTGATCGATTCATGTCCATAATTCTCAAACTCACTGCCAACTGTTCTTCTCAGGACTCCTTATATACATAGACCTTTTTCAATCCAAGCTCACACATACCAGAAATGACTAGAAAAACCCCTTTTGTTTCTGCTGCTTCAATTGTTAACAGTCATGTACACACAGCAGACACATGAGTGATGTGAGGAAGGTTGACCTTGTTCCTTCGTTTGCTTGTCAACCTGACATGTGGCGTGAAGTAGCTTAGGTCCTGACCGTCCATTTTTGTGTGCTGAGCCCAACATCATAGTACTTAAGCAAATCTACTACTGGTGCTTCCTTGATGCAACTCCCTACCCCAGACCCTCAAGTAAGCAGAGTTGTTCATTGATTCATTTAATGTGATGTAATATAGCTAACAAGACTCAAGGAAGTGATATCTGATACTGTATGACAACATGTGCATTTCTAGTTCCACAGAATGCAAAAACAGCAGTCAAGGCATTACATATGCAGGATCATGTAAATAATTCTTCACAGCTGTAAAATGGTGCATTTTATTCAGTTTGTGATGATAAAACTAATGCTTACTAACTAAACACTGTATTTTGAAGCCATTTTATTATAGGAAAAAGTGCTATTTGAAACAAATGAATTGCACAGATTGATTCAGTGCTATCAAAATATCATTTCATTTATGGGTGAACTTCGTACATTTTGTTCCGATGCACCTCCTATACAACTGCTCTGGAAAGAATTATCAGGGTTACTGAGAACAAGGGAGGAGATTTAGTAGAAATGGGAAGAATGAGAAGGAAAGGAATAATTATGGAAAGAATCATAATATTTTAGGTTAGATCTGAATGTTGTTTTAGCCTATCTTGATTAACAAGAAGTGTTGTTGTTGATCTAATGTGCAGGATTTTGAATCTATCCATTTTTCCATAGCCAGCCAATATAAATTATATATTCTTCCCATCTGATACAGCTTTCCTCAATACTGGACATTCCAGTAGGTGTTCTCCATTTAAAAATCTATCTTATTAACAAGAAGCACTAAGATAGAAAAATAAGCTTTTAAAGAACAGTGTGTAGGTTATTAAGAGAAATCCATTTGAAAGCATTGCATCAGATTATTTAACAAATTCTCTGTTTGTTAGGTATACGTTGTGGGTGGATTTAATGGCCAAGAAGTGCTAAATACAGCTGAAGTATTTGACCCACAGACAAACCAATGGTCACCTATATGTTCCATGATCATCCCTCGTTCAGGAGTCAGCCTAGTTGCATACAGGAACTGCTTGTATGCTCTTGGAGGATTTAATGGATTTGCTCGTCTAAACTCAGGTATGCAAAAATATTAATATCTGAAATATGGTGTAACATAACCATGGCTTTGGCAGTAATGTTTAGTGTAACGTCTTCTGAACACATATTCAATTGAGAGGTAGCATTGGAACTGAAAAATTCAATCCCACAGCTGGGATTTGAACCACAGACCCTCCAAATTCTCCAACCAATTCATATTTCTCCCAGTAACCTACAAAGGCAGTCTCACATCAGAGACAATTACCCCAATGGTGACTTACTATCATAAGTACTTTATATCCCAGGATTAAATAACATTTAGATGGTAATTATTATTTATTTATTTATGCCAACAAACTTACTGTTGGTGTTTTTAAACACCCAAGCCGTGTGTGGGCAATGTTCGAGAGGTCGAATTGGAACTGAAAAATTCAACGCCACAGCCGGTTCAACTAATACATACTTGAGTATGATGGGCATTCAGCCCAGTCTCTTAGTGTGTCATACCCACCCAGCATAATTGCTTACAATCTTAATCTGCTAAATCTAATAATAGTTTATAAAAAATATTATCTCAGCTACTGGATGACAGCAGCTGTTTCTAACTGGAAACCAGCTAGACTTTACACACAATCACTTTTACACACATTTTATACTTCTCTATAGCTATCTAAGGCATTACTAACTAATAAACAATGTTGTACATTCTAATTCCCTTTGAACAATCAAGTTTCATTTTTTTTAACTTTACTTAAAAACTGACCTAAGCTCCTGCCCCCCTTTCTAAAAATCACCCTTAGTGCTGTTCTCCTATCCATCTCCCATTTCTGCTCTATAAATCCGTTTTTTGGCATTCAGAAACTATATGCTCCATATCTTCCTTTCCTCCACAAATGGGACACTGACTCTATGGGATGCCCTTTCTTAGTCCTCCCAACTTCCAAATACCAGTTCTTAGCCATGCTATTGCCTCCCTTTGCTCATTATCCTTCTCATCAACATATGCCTCCCTTTTCCATATTTCCTTCCTTTATATATAATCTACCAAAATTCTTTTGTTCCACATCCCACCAAAGAGTTTTCGGATATCTGTATGTCCAAATCTCTTTCTTATTATTTTCCAAAATTTATTATGATTATTCCTCCCTCTTCTCCAGTATTCTCCCATTCCATTCACTTCCAGATTCTTTCAGATGCTACTCGTCCAAGCAGATTCCCTAAGACTCTTTTTCTGTTACTCTGTACACTGCCTTAACAGATTATTTTTATCTAAATTCAGAATCCTAAACTATTTCAAAGCTCTTTCTATAATCATACTCTTCCTTGACACCCTTCCCATCTCCATCTGTGCTACTTCTCTTGCCACCACACTCAACAGACCCAACACTTTCCTACAAAACATCCTATGGACTGTATCTATGGGTTCTTCCCCTCACCCCCCCACCCCATTTAACCCCCAAGTATTTTTGGTTCCACCACCATATTACAAATTGTTTCCAACCACTTAACCCTAATATTTGATACTCTATACTTACAACTTCTTATTGCTGACATGGCTGCTTTCCCTTTCATCAGAGCTAGTTTCTTTTGTTTTTCCCACCCCCACCCCCATCTATCTTTACCTCTAAGTACATACATTCTCATACTACTTTATATTCCTTGTTTTCCTTCTGCCACTTTTCATATTTACTCAATTTTGCTCCTTAAATGCCACTATTTGTGTTTTCTCCTGGTTCACAGTTAAATTCCATCCATTGCAATAAGGAAATATATAATGAGACAATTTCTACAAATATCTTGATTAACATAAAGTTGTTGTTAGCTAATGTTAGATTTCTGACAATGAAGTCATTAATCCTCATGCTCTCCAATATTTTTCACTGATGGATGGGGTCCTAGAAATGGCTGGGCATATTGATTAACATAAAGTAGATAGAAGAATGACCTTTGTAAGAATAATTTGTAATGAAAAATATAAAGAAAGTCATGTTAACGTAATACATCATTTTTTTATTTCACTTTATAATTGGCCACCTGAGAAATTTTTTTTTTTGCCTAAAGATCTTCATAGTTGTTCACAATAATTTCACGTGTAGTAAGTATTTCATGCCCAGTAAGTACCAGGAGAACAAAATATTTACGAACTGGCTGTGCAGTGTTTTGCTTGTCTGCATCCTCAGTGCTCGTTACCATCTGCCGCTATCATAGAAAGGCACGGATGAAATCATACAACATTTTTAAATCTACTTTTAAAGAGGTGTTTAAAAACACCAACAGTCAAGTTGGTGTTATGCCAAGTTTGTTGGCATAAATAAATAATAACTACTTTTAAAGGTTAAATAAGGAAATAATGAAGCTATTAACAGTGAAGCAACAAGAATCTAAAGTAAGAACAAATTAGAAACTAAAAGCTTCACTTATCTTAGTAATATTGCAAGATCTTTTACAGCTAACATGTTTCAAGTTGACTCCAACTCATTCTTAAAGCTATAACTGGTACTTTTAAAGGCTTTACTTACCAACTTTATGAAAGGAGATGCTGAAACTGGCCACCATCATTGTCCATACTTTTTTGGCACTTCTGTAGGAAACTATCCATCTCTCACTGTACTTCATGTTGAGAAATACTGGCAATTTCCTGGTGAATATTTTGTATTGGTTCTTCCAGGGTGTATGCTTTATTCTTTATTCATCCTTTTAGAACATATACGTGTTGTTGGATATATCAGGTTACATAAAATACATGCATTGAAAAGGGAGAGGAAAAAATACAATAATGTTATATATACTACTAATATCAATAATTAACATTTGTACATGATTATCAATAAAAGTTACAAATTTGGTTATATCAATTATTTACAATTCTTCATTCAAAAATGCTCTATCGAGTGAAAACAGCCTTTGTACAATATTTTTCAGCTGCTTCTTGAAAACTTTATGGATTGTACATTTATTTATGAACGAAGACCACTTGAAGACCTGTGAAGCATTAAGATCAGAAGAAACTACAGTTCAAAAGTATTGGAAAGCACGAATGCTAATGGCTTCATTGCCAGATGCAAGGCACTAGAAAACAACAACAACAACATTTATGTTTTAAGTTACCCCAGAGTTAGAAATCACAGGGGGTTGTTTCATCTGAGAGTATTATATGTTTTTGTTTCAGTGGTATATTGTGAGTAATATAGGACAAAAAAAAAAAGAAACATTCAGTTTTCATAAGCAGAGACCTCTGTGCAATTTTGCATGCCATGTGTAGTCTGCAGGCCAAACCCCTCTTCCCTGTCTTTGTGTCTCACACTGTGGAAGTAACAAGTAAACAGTAATCTAAAGTAAGAACAAATTAGAAACTAAAAGCTTCACTTATCTTAGTAATATTGCAACATTTTATGCAGCTGACACGTTGATTCTTGTTACTTCACGGTTAATAGCTTCATTCTCTTATTTAAGTAAACAGTAAGTAAGCAAACAGTTGATAAATTGCAGTTACATATGTATTGAGAAAAATTATGTGAAATGCATAATGAAAAATATTGCAATGCATACATATTCAGCTTAGACTAAGAATAAGAAATGGAACATGTAATAAGGTGACCAAATTTTTGTTTGTAGTACTTATTATTCAAAATTTGGTTTAAGCAATAGAGTGAGTGAGTGAGTTGGGTTTAAGGGCCCATCGACAATTAGGTCATTAGGGCCCGGTTTAAGCAGTAGATCTTTCAATGAATTCAGTAGGGACTGAACAAGCAGTATGGGTTAAGCGAGTTTTTGTTTTACCAGATTTTGAATTAATGAGGGTATACTGTATTAAGATGAGTCTTACCTAATTAGAAGTCTTATGACTCGCCATGTCAAAATTTTCACCATCACCATTAATGCTGATTCTTCTTACTTATTTGTCTTTGAAGCAGAAAAAGTTGTACTAGAAAAGTTGCAAATCAGTTAAGTGGACTTCTTAACTTACATAGTGTTTGAGTTTGCTTGATTTTATATTTATGTTTAATTAGTCTTTTTATAGATGTAAAATGTAAGTTTTTATTTGTGTTCTGAACTAAATTTGAACCTTTTTTGGCAAGAAAATCAGCAGCTTCATTTCCAGCAACTCTGCAGGTAACCAATGTAATTGAATTCTTTTCTGTAGTTTTTGGAGTTGTTGGATCATTTTGTGACATTCTTTAATTTGAATTGATATCATTTTACATGAATGTATTGCATATAGTGTTGCTTTAGAATCAGAGAGTATTACAGCATTTTGAAATTTATCTATTCTATATAGAGAAGTGAAATATGAATAGCTGTTACTTCTGCATCAAAGTTTGTTGTATGGTATCCTGCTGGTTGATAAAATGAGGATAAAGCACATGTAATTCCCGATCCTTAGTTGTTATTGATAGTAGACCCATCTGTGTAAATACGAGGGTAATCCCAAAACTAAGGTCTCAAATTTTTTTAAAACTTAAAAAAATGTTTATTGACAACAAATGGTACATAGATTTAAGCTTAAACATTTTTCTATTTTTCCACATAATCGCCATCTTGATCTATGCATTTTTGTAAATGCTGTGACAATTTTTGTATGCCCATGTAATACCAGTCAACCGCCGTGCTCTTGAAGAAGCGTTGGACCTCATCTTTCACCTTGTCATCGTCACTAAAGCTCCTTCCAGCCAAGTGTTCTTTCAATTTGGGAAAGAAGTGGTAGTCACTAGCCACTAAGTGCAGACTATAGGGTGGGTGAAGATATGCCATCCAAACTGATGCAGGAGATCCACAGTTCGACGGGCAGTGTAGGGGCAAGCATTATTGTGGAGAAGGCTGATGCCCTTGCTCAACATTCCCCTTCTTCGATTTTGAATTGCCCGTCTGAGTCTTCTTAAAGTCTGACAATACCTGTCGGTATTGATTGTTGTCCCAGGATCCACAAAATCAACCAACAATATCCCCTTTCGATCTCAAAACACAGTTTCCATGACTTTACCGGCAGACTGTGTTCTTTTGAACTTTTGCGGCTTGGGTGAACCAGAATGCCGCCACTCACGAGATTGTTGTTTTGTCTCAGGTGTGAAGTGGAAAGTATAAATTTCATCACCCGTGACTGTTGAATCCAAAAGGTTGTCCTTTTCGTCAGCATAGTGTTGAAGAAATTGGCGCGAACTTTCAGTGCATTGCCTTTTGTGATCTTCTGTCAGCATTCTTGGGACCCATCTTGCACACACCTCCTGAAATTTAAACTCTTCAGTCAAAGTCCTTTGAATGGTGCTTTGAGAAATCTCAGGAACAACAATGCAGAGCTCATTGAGAGTGATGCACCAAACTTGAAGAACGATTTGTTCAACCTTTGCGACTGTTTCGTCGAGCATTGATGGTCTCTCGCTTCTTTCCTCATCGTGAATTTCTGTGCAACCATCTGCAGCATGAGTGTCGGCAGACTTTTTTCCAGGGGGGTGCCACATGTTGGAAATTTGCAATCAGATAATATTAAATCATTATTTTATTGTCAAAATTTATAATATTTGTTGCAGTTAACCATATTAATTTGTACTAAATAAAAATTGTTCTTTACATCAAAATAAAAATGATAGTTTAATAGTCAGTAATTGGTTGCACATTAAGTTCACCGCGGCCCCCCCTTGATCCCCTTTCGCGACGCCATAACTAGCAGACATTTTTGACATCCATACAAGACTCTCCATACACTTCCACCAACTGTCAGTGAATTTCAATTGGTCTAACACCTTTTGCACTCAAAAACCAAATAACTGCGCGATCTTTGCACCTGGCAGTAGTCACTAATGGGAGCTCCATTACAACTGGCTGCCAAGCCAAGGCTGAGAGCCCCAGTAGATGTATAGTGGTGTCTGTAGAGAGTGGAGGGGGGAAGGAAAGAACCAGTATGGCCAACATCCACGCAAACAGTTTCCTTACTACCCCAGCACCTTGGAGATGTTATTTTGGGATTACCCTCGTATATAGTCATTCTTCTGGAGGGTTTCTATTGTTCACAGCTTCTAATGCTAGCGCTTTTAGTACAGCTTTGAAAGTTTCAGATTTTGTAACTAGTTCTACTAAAACTAGCTGAATATTAATTGGTTCGAAAGTTAGAGGGTTTTCTCTGAGGTTTTTTTTTGTTTTTTTTTAATATTTATGAGTCTGTTTTTAATTCTGTGGACTTTGGACAGGAAACTTGTTTGTGTTTTCAACTTGGTTACTTAGAACAATTTTTTTCCCATTTTGTTGTTGTTAGCCATAGCATTTTTTCATGGTGTATTGGTGCCTGCTCCTCTAAAATCATCTTCCCCACAAATTGTCAAATCCAAATCCTCAGTGCAAAAGATTCTGATCCTATCAGTAAAGTGGACTGACAACAATTTGATGAAAATAAATATTGATAAAACAACATTCCAAATATTTAGCCAAAAACACAAAATCCATAAATGAAATCTACAGTTCAAGAAAACAAACCTAAGACAAACATATGAAACAAAATATTTAGGAACAATTTTTGATTCAAAATTATCTTAGAGAAATCATATTAGATGTTCAAAATGAAGTTTCAAACATTCTAGCTTCACCTCTTTGCCAAGTAACTGGAACTGTGCACTGACAACCTCTGAAACTTGTTCCATTATGTTCTTGATAAAGAAGTGTGGGCTGGAGTAATTAGAAATATATTCTGAGTATTTAATATGTTAAAATGTGTGCTGTGTTTTTCCAAGAGAGAAGAAATCATAGCTTTACTAATTTTATTGCCTAAAGTTACCCTTTGTGATGGTGTAAGCTATCTAACAGTTAACATGACTATTTGACATCGCTATCAAATTGTGGGTGTGTGTTAATCATGGCTTGCATGAAATCAACAATGGTATTGAGAAATGACTAAAATAAACATATCAATTGGAAGAGTAATCACGTTCAATCTTGCATGTATTTTTCACACATAAATTTATACGAATAAATGTACTACAGTTTTGAACATAACAACATTCATATTTGTTTGTTTAACAGGAGAATGCTTTGATCCAGATAATGCAATAGAATGGACAGATATCAATGAAATGTTCAGTCCTCGAAGTAATTTTGCAACAGCTGTTGTTGATGATATGATCTTTGTCATTGGTGGCTTTAATGGTAAGGAAACATAAGTTGACCTAAATAATTTTTATAATTTAAACATGTTTAAAAATTAAAAGATAAGTAGTACCAGGGTGATTCCATAAGTCTTGGCAACAATGTGATATCTATTAAATACATGGCATCACTGCACTGCCTGCATATATACACGCACGCACGTGCACACGCACACACCCACATGCGCACACACCCACACGCGCGCACACACACACACACACACACACACACACACACACACACACACACACACACACACAGACACACGCACACACACACCTCTTTAAAAATTCTTTTTTTTTTATTCAGGGGGCTCAAAACATTTCCGGTGAAATCTCGACATCAAAATTTTGGGTCGAATGCAATACTTCCCTTACTTACTATATGTAGTAGAGAAACTAATATAATGACTCCAGTATTTGCCTACCAGTTTGGAAAATGTATGGGAAAAAGAATCCATGATGAGAGTGGCCAGTTCAACAGGAATGGCACTTTAGATCTAGCCATCTCACTCTATTGACTGAAAGTTAAAATATTTGTTAACTGTAATTATGTTCATGAACAGTTCAAAATACCTGATGTTTATTGTTTACCCGTACATGTGCAATATAACATTATTATTCTTTCCTGTTTTTTTATTATTAATAAAATCGGCGAGACCTAACCAGTCACTTGACGGCTAGCTGATTCACTCACCTGAGAATGAGGTTAGCCCTATCTCGTCCAATCTACAATTGTTGTACAATGTGTTTGTAATTAGAACAACTGTAAATAGTCCACAAAATGAGCTAGACTCGCTTGCAGGTGAGTGAATCAGATAGCTGTCAAGTGCCAGGTTAGTTCTCCCCAAGTGTAGTTTAGTATTAGTTTATTTTCTGGTGAATTTATTTTGATAACTCTCCCGGTCAGGTCGGTGAGACCCGTAAACCAATGACAGGTGTGGTCCTCCAGACATTCTGGGGGTTGTGAGAGAGCGATGTGACCGCCAAAACATAAAAATATGGTGCTCTCTAAAAAGCGGTTACTATTACTGCTATTGCTCTCTTCATATATTGGAGAGCAAGAGGATTAATGACTTCATTGTCAGAAATTCAGCATTAGCTAACAGCAACATTTTCTGGAAGTTATACTACTTATGGTTATGATAACATACTATGGTGCACTGTGTTGCTTTACAGGATAAAACAGCCAATATTAAAATATATAAAAAACATTAAAACATAATAAAAAAGTGTTATATCTAGGAAGATTTTCATACAGCAGAGAGCCAGACATGCTAGCAGTATCTCTCAGATTTAGATATTTATTTGCTTAAAGGAATACATACATATTCGAAGCATCATCAAGAAAACATGTATACAAACATCATACAGTAAGTGTGAATTTAAATCTAGTTTAGGAGATGTGGGAGGCTGAAGTGTGTCACAAACTTTTAAAAATTGTTAAGAATGTTGTTGGCTGCAGCATAATTTAATTATGAAACTTTTTGGTAAACATTTTAAAGCTATGACATTACTAGTGCGCATTTTATTAACATCTACAGATACACTAGCTTCCATAATTCTTCTTGTGCATCTATGTTTAAAGTGCTGATTAGTTATCTTTCCGTTTGAACTATGTTTCTGAAATTGTTATATAATGTTAAAAAGTTGTTGCCCGCATGTGTGGTGTGGTGGTTAGTGTTTATTTAATATTAGAGGTCCTAAGTTCCAATCTGTTAGGGTGAGTTATCCATATAACATTTTCCCTTTGGTTTTTCGTACCCTGAGAAGACAAACTTCAGGTAGCATTAAGCTCTCTGCACCCCAAAGGTATTATTATTATTATTAACTTCAAACTTCCTCCACTTACTATTCGTAGTAGAGAAAGTAAAAATATAATAGTTTAAGAAAAAATTTCAAAAGTTGCAGTGTAAAGGCAATAAACATTGTGATTATAGCAGAGTTCAAATATAAGTAATATAGGTGTGGTCCTCCAGACATTCTGGGGGTTGTGAGAGAGCGATGTGACCGCCAAAACGTAAAAATATGGTGCTCTCTAAAAAGCGGTTACTATTACTGCTATTGCTCTCTTCAATATCAGTGAAAAATATTGGAGAGCAAGAGGATTAATGACTTCATTGTCAGAAATCCAGCATTAGCTAACAACAGTATTATATATACATAGATAAATTTTATAGTAACATATTTACAATAATGGATTACCTATAATACACTATTACAACTGAATATTATATCAATACTATTTATTTGGTCCATATTATCAAAGATATTTGTCACTTGAGTAGTAGCAACTTTCTATGCAGAATTTCTTTAACTCTTTCTTAAATACGTTAAAGTTATTAATATTTTTCAGATAAGCAAGGAGTTTATACATTGCACTCAATTATTTAACTATAGACATTGTACCAATGGTTAAACTTTGTGTTTTGATTTAAAGGTTCAACAACAATAGCTCATGTGGAATGCTATGACGGGGAGACAAATGAATGGTATGATGCCTCATCAATGAATCTTAATCGCAGTGCCCTAAGTGCTTGTGTACTAGTAGGCCTGCCAAATGCGAAAGAATATTCTTATGTTCACAAAGAAAGTGCACTGAGACAGCCTGCTTCTAGCGAAAATCCATCTTGCTGATAAATGAAGGTACTGTCTCTAGAGGTTATTGTTTAAATGAATGCACCCCCTTGTGTAACATAAACAACACTATCATCACACAACAGAAACATTCAAATAAGTAAAAATTATATGAAATCTCATTAATTAAACATTTTAGATCTTATACACATATACTTCCAGTAAACAGATGCTGCTTTTTGTATAATAGTTAATAATACTGTAGTACAAATATAAAGGAGAAATGTATCATATATAATTATTATATCATTATTGAGTTTTAGAGTAACTACATACATTTAATATTTGTGTGTACTCATGAATGATGAACAAGTTGATGTTTTCAGTCAACTCATTTCAACAGTAATTTAAACTGCTTCCATGCATTTTCATCATTGCCTGTTTTGCTGCACTCATAACAAGTGAATACTGTTACAAACCATAAAAATATTTAATGCTCTTAAGGAAAAAGTTGGCAATTTCAATGCTTCTAAAATTGCTGCTTAAGAGTACCTGTGTTCAAAATAATTTTATTCTGTACAAGATTATCTGAATGACAAATTATCCTGTTAATGTCTGAGAGGTAGAACTGAAACTTAAAAATTCAATGCCACAGCTGGGATTTGAACCACAGACCCTCCACTTACCAGGCCGGTGCTCTAACCATTAAGCTACTGTGACAACCTGCCAAAATGACATTGGATTCTCAAACCAGTTCTTATTTCTCCTGGTAAACCACAAAGGCAGTGTCACATCAGAGACAATTACGCCAATGGTGACTTACTATTGCAAGTACCTTGTCCCAGGATTAAATAACCTTCAGATGGTAATTATTATTTATTTATGCCAACAAACTTACTTAGAGCACCCGCCTGGTAAGCAGAGGGTCTGTTGTTCAAACCCAGTTGTGGCATTGAATTTTTAAGTTCCAGTTCTACCTCTCAAACATTTCCCACACACGGCTTATGTGTTTAAAATCACCAACAGTAAGTTTGTTGGCATAAATAAATAATAATTATCCTGTTAATGCTCATGTAGCTTTGTAAGTAGTCTCAAGCTTCTTTAGTGACCAATCATTGTCAATTACATTTGATGCCAGCTCAAAATCTACTTAAATTTATATGTATTGAACAACTGACAAAAGATGCCATTCATTGCTAATTATATAACTAAATAATGGAACATGGCAGGAAAAGCCTAGTTAAAGTTTAAAACAAAGTTCAATTTGTATTTGTAAATATACATTATGTTAAGTCTTATAACTGCAGGGAAGATTTGATTGTGTTTCTCAATTATCACTATTTTGTTTTCTTGTGCCTGTATATAGTGTGTTTTTATGCTATGCTGTACATTTCAATTGACATGTTGAATGTTCATGCACCTCCATGGCTACTTGTGAAATTGCTGAATGCAATCCAATCTAATCACACATACATTCACACTGTCATTCTTACTTCCAGTTAGGGAGGTTGGAGAGTAATAAAAAGCATCATTATCTTACTTTGGTGGTGGTATCTCCTCTTCTTAGTGTTCCTCTTGTGTTCTATGTTTGTGTAGAAAGAATTGAACATCTGAAGGTAAGCCCTTCAGTTGAGCTCTTTCTATTACATGTGGCTTCATCAAAGATAATAAGAAAGCTTTCAGGTAATTTCTTGTGTATTTATGAAATTCATCAGTGCATGTTGCGTTATATAGAATTTCACCATTTATCTTTTTTCAAAAGTGTTTGTTTCATCAGTACCTTTGTGTGCACAAAGCTTAGGAACAGACAAAATTCTTTAAAATTTTTGCTATTTATTCTATTAAATTTACTTGAAATAGAGTTTTTATTCCATGTTTTATTTGTGACCATGAAATATTCATTACTCCCTTTATTTAAATTAGAAACATCCAGTTGTTCTTCTGAGTCACTTACCCCTTCTTCTGACTTTGAATTATGTAGTTGTTGTTTAATGCCTTGCATTTGGTAATGAAGCCATTAGCATTCGTGCTCTCCAATACTTTTGCACTATAGTTTTTTGTGCACCTAAGGTTTCACAGGTCTTCAAGTGATCTTAAATCATCTCTGCTTAATCACTGCACAGGACACATATTGGTGTAGCTGAGATACCTATTCTGTAGAGATGACTTGCAAGACAGTTGTGATCTGCCACTAGTCTGAAAGCTGCAACTGCTGTCTTCTGAAGTCTCTAGGGATTATATCTGGGTTTGAAAGTAATGCAATCCATTTTTTATCCTTGGCAGTTTTTTCTATTTCCTGTAGGTATGAATGTGAAAATTTTGAACTGATTGATAATTTTGTTGAAGAATAGGAGTAAATAAACTTAGTCTTTTGTTTTATTGCCATGCTTAACATATTTAGCTCAGTTGGTGTATCTTATACAATAGAGGATAAACATAATACACTGGCGTGCAAAAAATTCTGGACACTTACATTTTTTAAGCATTGATTGTAATGCTTTGCCAAATCATATCTTGTTAAATTTTAGTTTACTTTGTCTGGAAAATACCATTACATTCATTTGTTTCATTCCTATAATATCAATTATTGTCATTTTATTGTTTTAACCAACCAATACCCCATTGAATATGAAATAGAAAATGCAGCTCTTACTCAACACGAAAAGTTGATTAGATCCCATTCAATTCATGGAACAAGAGAAATTTTACACATACACTAAAGATTCAGGAGAGCCTTCTTTCCAAAATTCAAGACATCAAAAAGAATATATACCTTCCTAATTCAAAGGAAAACTTCATATCTAAAGTCAATCCGACATTAGACATCACATATTATTTATACCTGACACAAGAAGTTAAGAAAAGCGATACTCCAACTAGTGTTCTAAAATTATTGGCATTAGAGACAATCCATACTAGATTTCCAGAACACAAATGGCTCCATATTTATACTGATGGATCATTGATATCAAACACATGTCACCTCTTTTCCTATTACAAATCTTTAAGTTATGGAACTACAAACTTTGATGGAGAAATTGAAGCCCTACAAAATCTTTTGTACAGAATTTCACATTTTCAGCAAGCAGTTATTCTCTAAGATTGCAGGGCAGCAATTATAGCAATTACTTCCAAGTTGTCACCAAAAAGCCAAACAATTATAGAATGTTGGAAAATCCTTACCCATCTAACCGCACTTCAAAAACACCTAGTCTTCCAATGGATACCAGCTCACTGTGGGCTGAGTGGTAATGAGAAAGCTGATTTTCTTGCAAAAAAAGGGTACCAGCAGTGTAAAAAAGTCTGTAGTTAATCTACCATTTTATGCAGCTAAAAGGTTAGTCAACTCTGAATTCAAAAAAATTATTTCAAAATATACTATGAAAAATCAAAGAATTAAAGATGGGAACTACCAAACATTCAAACAGTAATTCCTGAGTATCCTCAAAAAACAGCAGTTGCAACCTTCAGGTTGATTACAGGACATGATTGTCTGGCAAAACATTTAAACAGAATTGGGATATATTCTTCACCACTCTGCCCTCTATGTGATCTGCAAGAGGAAATGGACCGAGACCACCTTCAAATATGCCCAGCCACTTCTAGTGCCCCATCCATCAGTGAAAAATATTGGAGAGCAAGAGGATTAATGACTTCATTGTCAGAAATCCAGCATTAGCTAACAATAACAACAACTTACATTATTTGATCCTTCATTTTTTATCTATTATGTAATTTGTACTGTTACATGTCATGAATTGATGGACAGTTGCACCAAGTTTTGAGAATTCTCAAGTTTATCATGTCACCATCACACCATTAATTATGATACCGGAGGACTTCGCAAAAGCTTTAGGTCTAAATGAAAATGATCACAGCAGCCATTACATTTCTGATGTGTTGGATATTGCTCGTTGCACTATTAATGATGGCATCGTTGTACTATTAATGATGCCATCAGAAGATACCATAAGACTGGAGCATACTAAAGGAGACAAGGATCTGGCTGTTGACAGTCTACAAACAAATGTGACGATAGATATGTTGTCCTCACCACTTTATGAAATCGGCAGTTGCCTGCAGCAATTATTGCTTGTTGACTGGCAAAAGTTAGAGATGCAATGGTGTCTGCTAGCACAATAAGAAGGCTCAGGGAGCATAAATTGATATCAAGAAGACCTTTCAAGGTACCAAAACTTCTCCCACAGCATAGATACATGTCTAAACTTTGCACACCAACACATCAATTGGACCATGAAAGACTGTCAGTTAATGTAATGTTTTATTCCTGACTTTAGGTTATTCTCAGTTGGAAAGTTTTTCCAGTCATTTGTGACAGTTTTAAAAATGTAAGTGTCTGGAATTTTTTGCATGCCAGAGTAGTGTAATAAAATAAGAAAATTGTCTTTTAAGAACTCCCTTCTTTTCTGCACAACAATATGTATCCTTTTATTGTGTATACCAGTAGATCCTACAATTCCAGTAATCACTCTCTCTCTGCAATGTTGTTGTTGTTAGCTAATGCTGGGTTTCTGACAATGAAGTCATTAATCCTATTGCTCTCCAATATTTTTCACTGATGGGTGATAAAATATTCCGGAGTTAAAATAGCCCCCATTCAGATCTCCAGGCAGGGACTACTTCTCAAGAACTAAAATGTTATATTAATAGAAGATCTAACAGCAGAATTCTTCAGTGGAATGCAGGTGGTCTCACACAACCAAAAAGAATAGAGCTCAGTAAAATGTTCTCTCTCTGCAATGCATTTGTTCATATATTTCTAAAATATTTAAACAGAATTGGGATATATTCTTCACCACTCTGTCCTCTATGTGATCTGCAAGAGGAAATGGATCGAGACCACCTTCAAATATGCCTGGCCACTTCTAATGCCCCATCCATCAGTGAAAAATATTGGAGAGCAAGAGGATTAATGACTTCATGGTCAGAAATCCAGCATTAGCTAACAACAACAACATATATTTCTAAAACTGTACTTCCTGAAATAAAAATATCACATTTTTAAAGTATTTGTTTGTAGAGGATCATGTCATAATTGTCAATCGAAAATTAATTAGTATGAAACCGTTGCTAACCTTACTGTTTTCCTGGATGTCCACTACACGCTCCTCCTGCATATCACATACTCTTTTCTGTGCTGCTGGAAATCAATTGATACCACCAACATAATAATGTCACTTTCCCAAATAGAATACAGTAACTGTCCTATGATTGGTAAGACTTCCTGCCTTGCTGAGTATCTTCATCAAAACAAGTCAAAATCCCAGGGTAACATCTCACCAAATGTGTTGCTACAGCAGCAGCTATGTGATTGCTGTGAAACCGTGGGGCTTGGAATTTCTCTAAAGAAAGCTGCTCTGATTTATAATGACCGGTCACTAAACAGGGTTGTTACTTTAATTCATAAACTAGAAGTTCAATAGGTAGAACTGGAACTTAAAAATTCAATGCCACAACTGGGATTTGAACCACACACGGCTTGTGTGTTTAAAAACACCAACAGTAAGTTTGTTGGCATAAATAAATAATAATTAGAAGTTCAATATTAATTGCTTTTAATAAACTTTTTAGTTAACTAATTAAAGCTTCTGAGGTTGCCAGACATGTAATATCTATAAAATTCTTCGAGCTTTCAGCCATTTCAAACTCTGTGGTCATGATCAGGGAATGATAATAAATAAATGGCCATCTCAAGCTCATGGCCTTATTGGGAACTGTACTTTTACTTCAATGTCGTTGTTGGCTAATGCTGGATTTCTGGCAAAGAAGTCATTAGTCCTCTTGCTCTCCAATATTTTTCACTGATGGATGGGGCACTAGAAGTGGCCGGGCATATTTGAACGTGGCCTCGGTCCATTTCCTCTTGCAGATCACATAGAGGACAGAGTGGTGAAGAATATATCCCAATTCTGTTCAAATGTTTTGCCAAACAATCATGTCCGTAATCAACCTGAATGTTGCAAGTGCCGTTTTTCGGGGATACTCAGGAATTACTGTTTGAATGTTTGATAGTTCCCATCTTTTATTTTTTGATTTTTCATAGTAATATTTTGCAATAATTTTTTTGAATTCAGAGTTGACTAACCTTTTAGTTGCATAAAATGGTAGATTAACTATAGATTTCTGTACACTGCTTGTACCCTTTTTTGCAAGAAAATGAGCTTTGTCATTACCACTCAGTCCGCAGTGAGCTGGTATCCATTGGAAAACTAGGTGTTTTTGAAATGCTGTTAGATGGGTAAGGATTTTCCAACATTCTATAATAGTTTGGGTTTTTGGTGACAACTTGGAAGTGATTGCTATAATTGCTACCCTGAAATCTGAGAGAATAACTGCTTGATGAAAATGTGAGATTCTATACAAAAGATTTTGTAGGGCCATTCGAATTGCTTCAATTTCTCCGTCAGAGTAAAAAACCTCATTCCATCCAGCAAAATAAACTGAGTTCCAGTAAACAAAAAAAATCAAGAATATACAGAATAGACTACAATAACTATGGCAAAGTCTACATTGGCAGAACAGAAAGAAACATAGCACCAGGCTTAAGGAGCATTTTAGTCATTTAGTAAATAAACAGATTGAAAAAACTGCAGTTTTAGCCCAAACTGGTTACTGGCAGCAACATCTATTTCTAAAGGTTTTAACAAACCTTAGAGACAATAAGCTTCACTTATCCAGTTTCACGTTTCACACTGGAATTTCTTGCTGAGTTGTCACTTTGGAGTTACTCAAAATTGAAAAACTCAATCTTAATTTTTCAGGATAAATGTATTCTCCCAGGTGTTAGATCTTTCATGTTAGAGATGTTCTTTCATTTTAATGTCCTTTAACATGGTAGGTCATATTGAACAATAAATGGATGAAATTATGCTCAAATAAGTGCAGGTTCCATAGAACTTAAAGTTACCCAACATTTGTCTTCTCAGGATAAGGAAAACCCCTGGAAAAAACCTTATCCTAACCTTAATCCTTATCTTAACCTCACCCTAACCAAGATTTGAACTCAGGACCTCTTGAGTGCGAGGCAGACATGCTAGCCCTACACCACAAAGCCACTACTATAATAGTTGTTGAATAAATTAAAGATAGAAGCTTTGGAAAAGAAGAAGAGAGAAAAAGAGGGAAGTTAATGATTGTATCAGTTTTATTTAATTTTGTGGAAAAAGCAGGCATTATTGTCGACTTGAGAAACATACTTTTACAATACAAAAGAGAATAAGAAACAAACAAAAGATGGAAGAAAAAAGTATGATAGATCTCAGCAGTAAACTTTTGCACAAATACACAGTTTTCTTCTTGTTAACACAGTCTAGTCTTTCATGATATCACAGCCCACAATTGTTTTCTTCTCATAGTCATGACTCAATCCTTTCACTGTCTTTCTTCATTTTTTCTGTCTCTCATACACTAATTCTGACAATACAATCGCTCAACACTTGCTAAAACTGTTTACAATGCAACAACACACGCACGGTTGTCTTACACTCACTGATACACTGACCAATTCATGTCTGTAACTGTAACTCTCTCTCTCTACTGTTTCCTCACCTTGTTATATAGCAGGGATGACGTCACTTTACTGAAGCTTCTAAAGTAAGAACAAATTAGAAACTAAAAACTATAACAAATTTGTTTGTATAGCTTTGAGAATGAGTTGGAGTCAACTCAAAACTTGAGCCAGTTGTGCAACAAGAACTTGCAACATTACTAAGATAAGTGAAGTTTTTAGTTTCTAATTTGTTCTTACTTTAGAATCTTGTTGCTTCACTGTTAATAGCTTCAATTTCTTTAATTTCCTGAAGCTCTTCAAACATGCTGGCGATGACATAACCAGATCTTTCTCAAAGGCTCTGGAAAACCCCCTTTTGGTTGTGTGACTCATTTGTTGATAGTCACGTATACACAAACAGTCATGCAAAGCAGCCTGACCTTGGACACCTTTGTTTGCTTGCTGGCCTTGTATGTAGTGTGAAGTAGCTTAGCGCCCAACATGTCCTTTGGTTTTTGCCACCAGTGTCACAGAATTATGTTTAATGTTAATAATACAACAGCTTATGTTATACCTAATTACTTTTACTTGCTAAATTGAAATCAATCTAAAGCTGTAGTGCCTCTTGTGTGATTAAGAAATTTCCATGTAGTGTTATGGATAAACACAATGAAAACATAAATGTATTCCTGTTCAGCATTCATAAGTAAGATATTTTCCATCATTTTTAGCAACCACTATTATTTATCTTCATTATAAGGTAGGTACCAAGTTATTTTAGGGAGACAATGAAAAAATAGTGTAGCTCCTTCAACATTTACTTTGTCAATATCTATTGCATAAATAGGTAATAAAATTTATTTGAAATTTTAAAGTTTATAATCATTTCTTTCTATTTGCAGGATGTGAACAACTTGAAATAGTCACTGCCCAGTGTACAAAGAGAAAAGAGAGTAATAATTTAAAAAAATCATTTTGTATAATTTAGCTATTTGTTGAAAATATTTCTGCCCCTATTTAAAAACGTATGAATGCTACTTGACTTTTGTAATTCACATTTTGAGCAGGAAAAGTCAATGTCACTGATATTATTTTTTATACTAGGAAATTGTTGTGATTTGAATAAGTGTTATGTACCTAAGGAATTTATTCTGTTATATGTTTTCGCTTGTAGAACTTTTTTTGTCATTTAAAATTGTCAGTTCATTTAGGAACTGTTTTTTGTGGAGTATTTGTTTTGTAGGTTGTAATGATATATTTGTATTAAATTGAGATTTCTTTATGCACGTTTGCAAGTGCAGTACAATATAATGTGTACAAGAATTATGAAATCACAAAGCATAAAGAATTTGGTATTAAATTATTGAAAAGAACGTTGTGCTTATTTTTTATTTTAGCTTTTTGTATTACAGAGAAATTTTCTTTAAATCTCAAACTAATTTTAGTATTATTCAGAATGGATAAATCATGTGATGATAGTAAAATTAGATGATATGATATTGTATAGTGAAAAAGCCTCCCTCACAAACCTGTTAGTGTTTTAAGTTACACAGAAATATGGCCTTCTGTGAATTGTAAATGATATTGGTTTAAAAATAAAAGATGCATATAATTAAACACTTATCTGACTGTGGGAAAAAACATTGAAAGACTTTTCATTTTAATAAATGGATGTAGTTCTATAGATTTTATCTCAGTTACTTGTTTAACTTGAAGCTTTCATAAGAATTGTTTGGAAAGAAGGGACAGAGAAAGTCATGTTAATGTTGTTGTTTTCTAGTGCCTTGCATCTGGCAATGAAGCCATTAGCATTCGTGCTTTCCAATACTTTTGAACTGTAGTTTCTTCTGATCTTAATGCTTCACAGGTCTTCAAGTGGTATTCGTTCATTTCTGCTGGATCGTTACACAGGACACATATTGGTGAGGCTGAGATACCTATTCTGTAGAGATGACTTGCTAAGAAGTCATGATTTGTCAATAGTCGGAAGGCTTCATGTATGTGGCTTTCATGTAACTGTTTTCTTAATGGGCACCACTTTTACAATGTGGCAGTTACATCACCCGACTTAAACCCCCATGTTATGTTAATGTAACACATAACATTTTTAGAAAAAAATTGATAGCATGGTCTATGTATGTGCAAGTATTTGTGCACATGTGGTGAAGCTAAACGAAAAGTTGATTAAACACCAAACTTGGAATTTAAGTTCACCATCTTCCAAGGAAGAACTGACACAGAGATTTTCAAGAAAATTCACCCATTCCATTACCCTTTGCAAGAAGCATTTCTCGTTGTTTAAGATTTTCACAAAAATGGCTCTAATGATTTGGATTAAAATAAAATGCTTGAGACATTTGCATGGCACATAAGAGGTCATTGTTGATCATGACTAGGGAGCAAACCTTCATACAGGGAACAAAAAGTTGCACATTATGGACTATAGAAAGTGGGAGAGGTCAGTCTATCACATGATCACAATACAGAGGAGACCAGGTACACTCAACGCACAAAATTTGTAGATGACATTGTTGCATAACTTAATTCAGTTCTGTCACCATATGCAGTAAAATATTCACTTCCAAATTCTTGTACAAGTTCAACAATATGCAAATATTTTAATTTCCTTGCTGGAGCAATTTTGCTCTGTGTGGAACTGGTGAACATTCGAGACACTGTGCACTGTAAGCAGTGAGCCAAGTTGAGTTTTGTGTTGTCACTGTACTCACGCAATGACATCACACTCTGCCCATGTGGCAAAAAACCCATGTTTCTTATGCAAATGGGACAGTAGAAACAGGGTTAAACGCTGGACGTGAGAGAATGACCAAAGAGAAAAAGTTTAACCCCAAGGGAAAAAAGCGTCATTCGTCCACTGAAGTTGAAATGTTATTGCTTCCTTTGCATATAAAATTAGGTAGTATGAAACAATTCATGAAAACACTGGGCAAGAGTGATTCGTGTTTCAAATATCTGAGCAGCAAATTTTCTGTGATGTCTGAAACAAGATAATGGAGGGTGTATTTGATGGATTCCAGATTAGACAGCTAATGAAGGATATTGCATTTCTGGGCACCATGAATGATAGAGAACTGCAAGCATGGTGCATTTTCAAAGAGGTAGTCAATATGTTTCTCGTAAGTATAAAAGATCTATAGTACCTACAAAGAAATTGTGAGAAGCATGCTACAAAAGCAACAAGTGCTTGGGTGTAATATGAGATTAAAGCTTCACTTCTTGTACTCTCATCTAGACTATTTCCTGATAATTTGGGATCCCTCAGTGATGAACAAGGTGAAAAATTTCATCAAGAAATCAATGAGATGGAGAAGAGATATCAGGGTCGGTGGAACATTGCAACCATAGCAGACTACTGTTGGTGCTTGAAAAAAGTTTCTCAGCATAAATCAACACAGCCATCCTTCTGTCCAAGGAAAAAGTAACTTCATGCCTTCTTTTGCAGGTATGTAGGTATTTGTATATATTTATTACTTCGAAATTTTGCATTCTGTATTTATTGTATAATTCACGTATTTTTACATTAAAAACACTATTTTCAAAATATTATTTTGTGAATTTTGAGAAAACCTTGCATGATAGAGAAAAATGGGAAGCCCATTCAATTCAGCACATCAAAATTAGTTAATGTCACCTTTCAAATCGCAAACCAGCAAACAAAAGTTTATTTTGCAGGACAGTGTTACCATTTAGGAATAATCTTTAACTTGGTAAGATTGAATATTACATGAGGATATTGCTTGTATTGCAGCTTTCGAGTCTGAGAATATAACTACTTTGGTATAGCTGTTGACTGGTAGATTTAAAAGTTGATATAATGTATGAATTGTTATTTCTGCGTTCTGCATGTTCCTGTTGAGTAATAAAATGAGAAAATATTGCACCAGCATTACCACTTTAACAGAATGGTCAGTAAAAATGTTGTTGTTAGCTAATGCTGGATTTCTGACAATGAAGTCATTAATTCTCTTGCTCTCCAATATTTTTCACTGATGATATTGAAGAGAACAATAGCAGTAATAGTAAAAATGTGCACTCATTCATTGGTACAATATTTGGTATATATGGTTTCCAAAGTTGTTGTTTTCTAGTGCCTTGCATCTGGCAATGAAGCCATTGCAAAGTAAGAGCCTTTAAAATATCTGTAGATGTTTCTCTTGCAATTGAAGGTCAATTGGTTCAAAATTCAGTAGATTTAGATTGGATTCATGCTCAAGAGCCAGTGTTCATTTACACATAACACATCAGTAGGCATTTTTGCCTAGTATTACCTCTAATTTTTCTAGCCTATTTCTGATAGATTGTAGATTAATTTGGACCACGCTGTAGCTGAGTGGTTAGACCATTCACTTCTCACCAAAGTGGCCCGGATTCAATCCCAGGCAGCTGCATGTGGGATTTGTGGTCGACAAAGTGGCGCTGGAGCAGGTTTCCTCCAGGTTCTTCAGTTTCCCCCACCATCTCATTCCACTGGTGCTCCTTCTTCGTTCCATATATCATCAGTGTCACTGTCTGCGGTGTCAATGTAGTAAAAGTGGGCTTTAAACACTACAAAAAAAAGTAGATTAATTTGTGTTACTGTCAATTTATTATTTGAGCTGTATTGAGTTTTAGCATAATCAACAGGTGATTGATGATTTTTGGTTATTAACTTACCATTGAACCTTTCAGAGATATCTAGTTTTTTGAACTGGATGTGGATGTTAACAGGTTTTCTCTTGATGTAGGGATATTTAACCTCTTCAGGGATATGGACGTGAAATCACGTCCATTTAAAATGACGGACGAGCGATATGGACGTGTATACACGTCCTGTGCGTTTGTGCATTTAACCCTTATTTATCCACTATCTAACTCAACTTATTTTAATTTTCCCCCGTTATGAAACATTTAATTAAATTCTATATGCTTTACTGGCTTACCTTTATATGTTCCTTCTGCAGTGATATGCCTCAAAACAGGGATAAACACACAAGGGCACATCTCCACATTCGCCACAGATCATCCCAGTTTCCTTACGGATTCCCTTCTTGCGGCACACGAAACACCTTCGAGATGGGCGGGACTTCTTTGCTGTTGACGGTATCCTTTTAGGATAATGTTTTCCTTGAAGTCTGAGGGGTGCAGGGGTTTTGGATTTTCTACCCCCAGTATGAAGAGGCCTCTCAACCTGGTATTGTTCAATTAGGCTGCGAGCTATTGATAGTCGAAAGTCCAGGTAGGTCATTGTCTTGTGTGGGTTTAGAGCTCTCCAAATTACCAAACAATTGTATATGGTTATATCCAGCTGGTGCAAAAATACCTTTTTATACCATTTCACTGTTTTTCGTAAAGAGGGATATGCTTGCAATACCTGATCTACTAGATCGACACCGCCCATGTGCATATTGTATTCCTGGATAACGTCAGGCTTGAAAATGCACATTTTGGTATGGGCATCTGTTTTTCCAGTGTCAATCATCAAAATCTTAGAGCTGCAATTGGATAATGCCGTAACTACCCTCCTGTCCTGCCAGGCAAGGTAGGTCAAAGGTGGGAGCTGACGCACCTCCATTTCCCCTCTCCTTAGAGCCTTCGTATTCACATCTTTTGGCAAACCAATACGATTTGAACGTACTGTTCCAATTGCATTAGTCTTTCTTTTGTGTAAGGCCATGAATAATTTAGGAGAGCTGTACCAGTTATCTAAGTACACAGTCCTACCCTGATCAAGCACAGGTTCCATTAGGTGCATTACTATGGAGCCAGATAAGCCCAAATCTTTGTCTCCAGTATTGTCAGTCCCTTGACCAGTGTAAATGCAGCTATTGTAAAGATATCCCGTTTTACTTTCATAAACATCAAAACTCTTTATGCCAAATCTAGCCCTTTTTGTTTTGATGTATTGCTTCCAACCTAAGCGGCCCTTCCAAAGCATTAGGCTTTCATCAACAGTGACCTTTTCACCAGGCACATAATTTTCTTTAAATTTTGAAATAATATAATCGAAAACAGGCCTAATTTTGTGGAGTTTGTCATTTACATTCTCTGTGCAGGTGAAATGAAGGAACCGCAAAATTGACGTAAATCTGTTATTTGACATGCATTTTCCAAAAAAAGGAGTAGCTAGCATGTCATCTGTGGACCAATACATGTATAATGCAGGTTTACGAATAACACCCATAAGTATAATTAGACCAATCAGCCTGTAAATCTCATTGAGTGTTACTTCTGTCCACCTTTGAATTCTGCTCTTAGGCCCTAATTTACCTTTAGAAAGCAGGTCTTCCTTCACCTTACTCGCATATACATTTGTTTCTGAAACAATGAGAGACACTAAGTCGGTAGTAAAAAATTTTGTAAAAATGTCAATTGGTTGGCTGTCAGAAGTCAGCTGAGCCTGGGATTGAACACCAGACCCTGTGCTCGTGAAGATGTGCCTGTTTGTATTGGAATTGTTTTCAGCACTCCACAATGCTGACTCTTCACGAACACCTGAAGGAAGTTGGTCACGTTCTTCCTCACTGCTACTTGTACCTATATCCTCCACACACCCCTCAAATTCGGAAAATTCGCCATCGATATCCAAATCGCTGTCACACAGCAAGAAGTCCTCCACATTATCCTGTGTAATTTCAGAAGCCCTTACACTTCCACCACTCGCTAACCTTTGTGCAACACTGCTTGTTGATGCCATGTTTTAGCTCTGAGATGTAACACTCAATAGCTTCTCACTTCAGCTACAAGCAGGAAAGTATACGTATGCATTTCAAGAAAGAAACAAACGGAGCCTGTAAGCTATATCCAAGTTACGAAACACGTGTAAGGAAAAATTGCAAACCTGGTTTATTCTGATGACTCATAAACCACGCATACAGTAGCGTTCTATTTCACATTGTGCTGTGACTTGCTGACGCATAGCTAACACATACAATGGGTCCACTACTGTTTCTTTCCGAGATGCGTTCGACAAAGCAAAGTTAACTTTTTACCACAGTGAAACAAATAGTGCCATTTCAACGATTTGTAAATGCAACTCAATATTGCTGATGATGTACATGTGTACTGCATATAATGAGTTTTATACCAGATTTTGTTTCATTAAAATAACTTAAAATTTACGCAAAATACAGCTGTGTATTTAGGAAGCACTTTTAGCGCATTTAACAATTTAAATGTCCTGTGCTGGATATTGGGTATCCGTTCTCGGCCTGCAGAGCTTTTAAATGGCTGTCGCTCAAGAGGTTAAAATTACTTTATCTAAGAAGCTGATCTGAATTTTTGTATTAATTTGTATTAGATGTCTCTTTCCCCAATGAGAGTTAGGAAGTTGAAGTACTTTTTCATGTTGAAGAAGGGCTTTTTCTTTCATTTGTGATATTAATAAGCAGATCTGTGTTACGGCTAATAGAGTGTTTACAGGTGTGGTTTTTACTCCACCCGTAATGAGTAAGGCCTTGAATTTGTAGTTGTTCTAGTTTATGGAGATAATTAAATGTAGCTGATGCAGCTGTTTATTGTTATCAGCTGCAGAAATTACAATGTAATTCATGCGTCAGAATACATAGTTATACATAATTACATATAAAGAACTTTTACAAAGATAGTTATTTACTTAAATATACATCTATACTGATATATACATCTACAACTAACATGCATTTATAATCTTACAGCTATGTCTTATACCCTATTTAGAAATTTTTCTACTGAGTAAAACCTCCCATCTATGCAATACTTTTTCAATTCTACTATAAATTTACATATACATTTTATTTCTTTTATATTTTGGGGTAATTGTTATATAGCAAACATGCAGCTACTAGTGGTGTGGTTTTGTAAATTTCTAATTTATGAGAATTTATGTGAAAATCCGTGTTACCCCTAGTGTTGTATTCATGAATCTGGTTGTTTATTTACTGCTGTTTTCTGTTCTTTTTGCTATCAAAATTATCTCAACTGTGCACAATGAATACTATGTCAAAAGGTCAGTTTCTTAAAGTATTCTCTACATGATTCCTGTCTATTTAATCTTAAAATTATTCTTATAGCTCTTTTTTGTAATATAAATAGTCTTTTTGTGTGTACTGTTACACTTTGTCTCCATACTGTGATACTGTGATACCGTAAGCAAGATGTGGATATATTAACCCATAATTAATTTTTTGTAGGACATCTGCATTTACGAGTTTTGCCATTTGTTTTAGAATGACCAGGCTAGAGGAGATTTTGTTACAAATTTTACTAATGTGGTTTTTCCCAGCTTAAATTTTTGTCTAACACTGCCCCTAGCAAATTGGTCCATTCCATCTTTTAATAACTTGATTTTCTAACAGGCTTGTAAACATGTTGTATGTTATGTGTTCACCTTGCACATACCCATTTTATACCTACTAACTTTTCTAGTACATTTAAATATTTTGTAGCCTTCTCTTTTAAATGGTTAATATGGCATTTCCATGTAAATTTAGAGTAAAAAATTACTCCCAAATATGTATTTTCATTCGAAGTACTGTTTAAGTTACTCATTTTCATATTTGATTTTTATATTTAGTGTTTTTGTTTGTAATATGTATAACTATGAAGATATAACAAATATCTAGAGACTATAAGCTTCATTGATCTTAGTATTTGCTGCAAGTTCCTTAAATTAAATGGAAACTAGTTTCATGATGTATTCATTGTATCCTCAGTGTTCTTGTGTATAACAGCTACCATTACTTAATATTTCTATGTATTATCAACAATTAATTGTTTTAATAGTTTAACCTCTGCATTTATTTCATGATTAAATAATAAAAAATCTGATGTGTTGCACTCACATGACTTTCTCTAGTCTTGAACTAACCATTCTTACAAACTCTTATTCCTATATCTTTTTTCTTGTTAGTTGAGATAAACATTTGTACAAATTATCTTATTGCTTATTTCCTTGTAGGTGCAAGGGGAATGTTAGAATACAGCAGGCTTTGTGCGATAGTCAAATGTTTGAGATTCTGTTGTCTTTGCACACTTAACATATAAAAAAATGAACAACGATGATCCATTTCACGAAAGTTCTAAGTTTTCCGAAACTCACACACATAACAAGGAATATCTCCGAAATGGTTCACCCTACAATAAAATTTACTGAGACATAAATTGTGTATTTTACCAAGATCTACATTTTTTGTAGAGTATAATTTGGTCTATCTCTAACGGTTTACCAGTTATGCAAAAGTCATCCAAAGTAAATACGACTACAGGGGATATAGCCAGAAAATTCAAGATATACATTTCATTTGCCATCAAAATCTCAAACATATGACATTTTAATCAAAATCGTTAGAGCCATTTTCAAGAAAATCAAAATTGTCGAAAAATGTTCCATGTAAAGGGTAGTTTAGGGTGGGGCTATTTTCTTCAAAATCTTTGTGTCGCATCCTTGAAAGACATTAAACTTAAATACCAACTTTGGTTTTTAACCAACGTTTCGTTTTTGAGTTATGCTGTCCACAGACTGACAGACACACAGACACACACATGGACCTTTTTCTAAAAATGCTTTTTTTGGATTCAGAGGGCTTCAAAACATATATTTCCGGTGGAATCTCGACATTGAATTTTTGGGTGGAATACAGTACTTCCCCTACTTACCAGTAGAGAAAGTAAAAACGATCTGCCACAGCCAACTTATCAGTTTGTTATATTTAATATTTCTAAAATGCTACTTCATTCTGGCTTCCAAATGATTCTATTAATGGTGATAGATGTAATATCCATGTTATGTCAACTTGTGGCATTAGGAGACTGCCTTGGATCCATCTTTTAAATTCTATTCTGTCCTCTACCATTCTGCTTAGCTGGTTTCATGTTTCCTTGACTTGCTCCAATCTGCTTGATTCTCTCTTCCCATGTGTCCTAGGTCTTCCTACTGGTTCTATTCCTTAGGTCTTGCTTTCAAAAACTGCCATACCATCCTGTTTTCATCTATCCTCCAAAAATTGTTGTTGTTGTTGTTTTCTAGTGCCTTGCATCTGGCAATGAAGCCATTAGCATTCGTGCTTTCCAATACTTTTGAACTGTAGTTTCTTCTGATCTTAATGCTTCACAGGTCTTCAAGTGTTCTTCATTCATTTCTGCTGGATCGTTACACAGGACACATATCGGTGAGGCTGAGATACCTATTCTGTAGAGATGACTTGCCAAGCAGTCATGATTTGTCAATAGTCGGAAGGCTGCAACAGCTGTTTTCCTTGGTCTCTGGGGGATTATATCTGGATTGGAAAGTAGTGTAATCCATTTTTTATCTTTGGCATTTGTTTCTATTTCTTGTAGGTATGAATGACAAAAATTTTTAATGATCAAGCGTTTTATTGAGGAATATGAGAAATTGAATTTAGACTTTTGTGTTATTGTTGTGGCTTTCTTTGCAAGTGAGTCTGCAGCTTCGTTCCCCATGACTCCACAGTGTGCTGGAATCCATTGGAGATGAACAGTCTTATTAACTTTTTGGAGTTGTGTTAACATTTTGTAGCATTCTCTAATTTTTGTTGACTTCTTTGTAGTATTTGAACATATTCCCTGAATTGCAGCTTTAGAATCCGAAAGAATTACTGCCTTGTTAAATTTATTTAAGGGAAGATTTAATAATTGTCGGAGAGCAATGTATATAGCCTCTATTTCTCCATCATAATTTGTTGTGTCTCTGCCAACAGAATGATAAAAGGAAAAATGTGAACATGTAACTCCAGCTCCAGTAAGGTTTTCCTTCGAGGATCCATCAGTATATATGTGCAGCCATTCTTCTGTGGGATACCTAGTATTGATTGTTTCCAGAGCTAGAAGTTTTTGTATTTCTTTTGGTGTGTCTGATTTACTTATTTCCTCTATTAATTCCAAATTGAAGGTAGGTTGCAATAATTCCAATGGATTTTCTCTAATAAGTAGATTTTCTCTGGTGTTAGGAATGTTCAATTTGGATTTAATCTGTGTTACCTTTTCTAGGAAACTACTATGAGTTTTAAGGATTGAAGGGGGGAGGTTCTCTTTTGTCCATTTAGAGTTTGGCAGTCGTAACATTTTCTCGTGTTGGAGCAATGCTTGTTCTTCTATTTTTGTTGTTATTGATGGGGTCCGTGTTAAGGCAAGCATGACATCAATAGGTGTGGATTTAACTGCTCCAGTGATTAGGCGAAGAGCCTGATTTTGTATTTGTTCAAGTTTATTGATGTTAGCATTTGCTGCTGTTATTAAAGCTTCAGAACAGTACAAGAGATTTGGTTTAATATACATTTTGTATGTTGTGTTAAGGACTCTCCTTGAGCAGCCCCATTTAGCACCAGCTAACCTTTTCAGGATTTGCAATTTCTTTTCAACCTTTTCTGAGATGTTTGTTATATGTTTTTTCCAACTTAGGTTTCTGTCGAAAGTGATGCCTAAGTATTTGGCATCATCAACTGCTTTGAGTGGTTTACCATTATAATTTATGCTAATATTAACTGGTTTGTATTTTAGTGTAAATAATTCATAATTTGTTTTTTCCACATTGATAGTCATGAGGTTTTTGGAGCTCCATTCATGTACTTTGTTTAGGGCTGTTTCTATTCTGTCTTTAATTAATTCAGGTTTTTTTGAAGAGCCTGAAGTCCAAATGACTACATCATCAGCAAATAGAGCAATTTTGGTTTCTAAAGTTTTTATTATTGATGGAAGGTCATTTATATATATGTTAAAGAGTGTTGTGCTCAGAACAGCACCTTGTGGAAGTCCTCGGTGTGTTTGTTTATATTTGGAAATGTATGTATTATATTTTGTGGCACAAAATCTTTGTGAAATAAACTGAGTTATCCACTTAAGCATGTTACTTTTCACACCTATTGATTGCAACTTCTCAACTAATTTATTTCTCCAGACTGAGTCATATGCTGATTTAAAATCAATGAATACTGCCAAGGTATCCTCCTTTCTATTGAAAGCTTCCTTGATGTCTTGGCTTAGTAGGAGTACATTTTCACTTGTACTATGATTCTGTCTGAAGCCGGTCTGTGAACTATTAATTAAGTTGTAATATTCTAGGAACCAGTTAAGTCTAGATGCCACCATTCTTTCCATCACTTTTGCAATAACACTGGTCAAAGATATTGGTCTGAAACTATTAATATTGTTTGAGGGTTTGTTTTTCTTTAAAATCGGGATGATAATGGCTTTTTTCCAGTCGGAAGGTACAGTCATTCTCCAACACGTGTTATACAGTTTAAGTAGGATTTCTTTTCCTTTCCTGCCAAGGTGTTTAATAAACTCTGGATGGATCTTGTCAGGTCCAGGAGATTTTTTGTTCTGTAATTGTTCTATTGCTAAATCCAGTTCTGTTTCATTAAAAACCTGAATAAAAATATCATTTCGTATACCTTTTGGCTTACTAGTTTCTCTGATAGTTTTTTGGATAGCCTTATCTTGTTTTTTATACGCTTGGGGTACTCTTTGTGACTGAGCATAAAACTTGTTAAGGGATTCTGCTATTTCCCTATCTGTAGTTAAGCTTTTGTTATTATATTTTAATGGTTCAGTTGTATTTTTTGATAATTTTGTTTTATTAAGGAATTTGTATATTTTATTTCCATCTTTCCTATAGTCCATATGTTCTACAAAATTTGTGAAACTGGCCCTTTTTGCTGTAATTAATTCTTTCTTAAAAATGGCTGCTTTTCTTCTCCAGTTTTGTACATCTTCTGGACACTTGGTTCTTTCGGCTTTGACTCTTGCTATATTTCTTTCGTGTTTTAACTTAGATAAAGATGGAGACCAAAAGGAGCTATATTTCTTTAACTTTCCTTTGGGGATATGTGTTTTGGCTGCTGTCAATAATATTTCACAAATTTTTTTATTCATTTCATCTGTTGACTTGAACTCTGATTCTAACAGTATATTACACTTCCCTTCTATCTCATTTTGGAAACTGGACCAATCTGCTTTTTTAAAATTCCAAGAAGTTTTAACTTTTGGTTTGTTACTTTTATTTATTAGACCTCTTATGGAGTTTATGGTGATTCTGTGGCCTGAACCTGGGTCTTCTCTTATTTCTCTTTTTGTATTGTCAATTATGTCAGATGACACCATCAGAAGGTCAGGATTTGTACCCGAACCATTATAATGAAGGTAAGTGGGTGGATCATTTGGATTAAATATTAATTCCATTGTTGACGAGTTTAATAGGTCTTCTATGACTCTTCCTGCTGAATTTATATCTCTGTAGCCCCACCTAGGGGAGTGTGCATTAAAATCACCTATTAAAATACTTTTGGGTTCTATGGGAATAGAATTTAGATCTAGTGTATTGTCTGGAGGATTGTAGATACTGTAAATTCTATAGTGGTAGTTACTTTTCCATACTTCAATTTTAACTATTTCTGATTTATCTTGTTCTTCCATTGTTTTTTGGATTTGGATAGTAGCTTTCATATTTCTTTTAATCCCTGTAAGAATACCACTTGCTATTTGACGAGCCTTTGGAAGTATATGTGTAGTGTACTGATCCATTTCAAAGTATATTTCCTGTTCTTGTGATATATTGGCTTCTTGTACTGTGAAGACATCTATATCTTGGTCTTTTAATATTTTCATTAGCTCTTGTTTTTTAGGCTGGGACATGCCTCCTGCATTCCATTGTAGAATTCTTAAAGTATTGGAACAATGATGAAATTTGCCTAAAGATGTCCCCACCCGGAGATCCGATTGGGGGACAGTTTTAACTCCGGAATGTTTATCTTTAGGACTCATATTCATGTATGTGGCTTTCATGTAACTGTTTTCTTAACGGGCACCAGTTTTACAATGTGGCAGTTACATCACCCGACTTAAACCCCCATTTTGCAAGGGGGACCACACCTATCGTTGGTCAACGGGTCCATCGGACCTAGCCGGGAGGACTAAATAGATGATATTTAGATCCACCGACCTTCCCCTCATGTGCCTCTGAGGGACGCTGTTGTGCTGTGATAGGGCAGCACATATGTAAATGACATTTCCTCCATTTTAGATGAAACAGTTATACCGCTGTGATTCGGTCCCCAGAGCCTCATCTGTTAAAAGCAGGGTGCACCACGGGCAGGATGAGGATGGGAATTGGGTAGGAGAGGCTATAGGAGGCGCATCACTACCCCTTACTACCCCTCCTCCAAAAATTTGATGTTGAGATTTCACCAGAAATATATGTTTTGAGGCCTGTGAATCCAAAAAAAAAGCATTTTTAGATTAGATCTGTGTGTGTGTGTGTGTGTGTGTGTGTGTGTGTGTGTGTGTGTGTGTGTGTGTGTGTGGGTGTGGGTGTGGGTGTGGGGGTGGGGGTGGGGGTGTGGGGGTGGGTGTGGGGGTGGGTGGGTGGGGGTGGGTGGGTGGGGGTGCGTGCGTGGGTGGGTGGGTGGGGGTGCGTGCGTGCGTGCGTGCGTGGGTGGGTGCGTGGGTGGGTGGGTGCGTGGGTGCATGTGTGTGTGTGTGGGGGGGGGGGTTTAAAAACCAAAGTTGGTATTTAAGTTTAATATGTTTTAAAGATGCGACAGGGAGATTTTGAAGAAAATTCCTCCACCCTAAACTACCCTTTACACGGAAAATGTTTTGAAAATTTTGATTTTGTCGCAAATGGGTAACGATTTTGTTTAAAATGTCATATGTTTGAGATATTTTTATGGCTAATGAAATGGAAATTTCGAATTTTCTGGCTATAGCCTATGCTCTGTTTACTCTTGATAACTTTTGCATAACTGGTAAACCGTAAGAGATAGACCAAATCTTACAGTACAAAAAATATACATCTCGTTAAAACACACACATTATGTCCAAATGCATTTTTAGTGGAGTGAACCATCTTGGAGATATTCCTTATTATTTGTGTAAGCTTAGCAATACTTAAACTTTTCTCAAATGGAAGATAATTATTCATTTTTTTCTTTCTTAACTGTGCAAAGAGTGAGTGAGAGTGAGTGGGTGAGTGAGTGAGAGTGAGTGAGTGAATGAGTGAGTAAGTAGGTTTTAAGGGCCCATCGACAGCTAGGTCATTAGAGCCCCCTGCGCAGTGTGAAAGGAATATGAAAGCTAAACGATTTGACTATTGCTCAAAGCCAACTGTTTTCCCATATTCCCGATGCACCTACAAGGAAATGAGCAATAAGATAACTTTTACCAGGGGAGTAGCTTTGGAGGACGCTAGTACGCTGAGCCTTCCCTTATTTTTCTGTGTTTTATTTTGCTTTGTAATGGTTTTAACGCAATACAATTATTTTATACAGTCATTTAGCACTGATTTTTTTGGCAGATCATACTGTTAAGCAGCTATATTTAGCTAAAATAGCAAACACAAAATTTACAAATCAATCCATTCCATTCTAAAACAACAGTGTACACTGAGACGAGTCAGCGTTTCACTACCTGCATGTGGTATAGCTAGGACTGCCTCCCCGCAAACCCCTCACCTACCTCCTGCCTGCCCCTCTCACCTCCGCAAGCTCCTCACATACCCATTTGTATATGCTAGCGTTTTAACCATATGTTAAAGTGCGGTTCTGACTGTGGAGTATTATTGAGGTACTGTCATTTGTGTTTTTTTTGCGAATAAAATTGTTGTACATAAACTCAAAGTGCGTGTGATATTTACATTATAAGAATGAGTGACATACCACACCAGCTAAGATGTTTTCTGTCTTTTTTATATATATTTTTATCAAATGCATTTAATGTACAATTTAACATATTACAGTTTAGAATGAAAGATGTTGTGTACTATGGAAAGTACAATAACTACAAAACAGTAATGCTACTTTAATTTTATTTCTTATTCGTACTTTAGTACTCTTAAGAAGTAATACTTAAAGGAAACAGTGAAAAGCCTAGGTGCAAAGCATTTAGTTTGCCAAGAATTCCCCACCCTTTTCTACTTCCCAACCCAGGACCACCTCTTCACATTTGGTATGGTCAGGTAAAAAGGGTCAATTGCCAAGAACGCTAATTTATCCTTAACTATCCAGACCATCACTTCACTAATGACAGAATGATCAACTTCTAAGAATGTTAAACCATCCTTAATCATTAGCCATTACTTCACTATTTTTGTATTTGAGAGTTTTACTCTAATTTAACATTTCACAGGAATGAACTTAAAAGAAAGTGAGAACCAATTTTTATATTCAAAATTGCTGGAATTTCGCGCTTTGTAACAAAATAAGGCAATTTCGCTTCAATCTGCACTCATCGCTAAAATTCGCTAAAACAATAATATTGATTTATTGATCAACATCACATAATTCGGAAAGCTAATGGGAAATCGTTTTAATATGTCTGTCGCCTTTATCGTTAATGCGAAAATAATGTCCCTAGTTATAGCGTTCCCATTTTTACTTTCTCTACTGGTAAGAGGGGAAGTATTGTATTCCACCCAAAAATTTGATGTCGAGATTTCACCGGAAATACATGTTTTGAGGCCCCCTGAATCCAAAAAAAGCATTTTTAGAAAAAGGTCCGTGTGTGTCTGTCTGTCAGTCTGTGGACAGCATTAACTCAAAAACGAAACGTCGGTTAAAAACCAAAGTTGGTATTTAAGTTTAATGTCTTTCAAGGATGCGACACGAGGATTTTGAAGAAAATAGCCCCACCCTAAACTACCCTTTACATGGAACATTTTTCGAAAATTTTGATTTTCTTGAAAATGGCTCAAACGATTTTGATTAAAATGTCATATGTTTGAGATATTTTGATGACAAATGAAATGTATATCTTGAATTTTCTGGCTATAGCCCCTATAGTCGTATTTACTCTGGACGAATTTTGCATAACTGGTAAACCGTTAGAGATAGACACAATCTTGCAATAGAAAAAATGTATATCTTGCTAAAATACACAATTTATGTCTCCATAAATTTTCTTGTAGGTTGAACCATTTCGGAGATATTCCTTGTTATGTGTGTGAGTTTCGGAAAACAGAACTTTAGCGAAATGCAACAACGTTGTTCATTTTTTTTTTATATGTTAATCGTGCAAAGAGAACGGAATCTCAAAGGTAAAAAAGATTTGACTGTCGCACAAAGCCTACTGTATTCTAATATTCCCCTTGCACCTACAATGACATAAGCATATAGGAATAAGAGTTTGTTAGAATGGTTAGTACAAGAGTAGAGAAAGTCATGTGAGTGCAACACATCAGATTTTTTATTTCGCTACGCCACTAATTTCTACGTATGTTGATCTCAACTAAGACGAGAAAGATGAGTATAAGTTTTTTTCCCCCTTCTTTTTTAACTGTTGTTTTAGACTTAAAGTGGGACGTTGGGTCGTGGTATTGAATATCCAATACAGTACCTATTTACTTTGGCGACTAGGAAAACCACGAAGAAACTCCAGTCAGATTAGTCGGCTCATGGGATTTGAATGTGAGACTTCGCGAATACGGGTCGCAGATGTTACCGCATGAGCCGCTCCGCTCGCTCGGTAATTGTACTATGTATGGTATTTTCAAGATCTATTAACCTAGAGGGATAACTGTCCGCCACCCACCGATCCATGAGAGGTATCCGTCGCGATATGACCACGTGGTTAAATGTGGTGTAAAGTAAATAGAGGGAAGGGGGGGGGGGGGGGGTGATCTACTGAAATATTCTACGTGTCCATTTCAACCCTGAGAACTTTTACGAGTAACTAAAGTTTATGTACAGGGATTCCAGGAAGCATTCATCCTCACTTTTACAAATTCTAGATGCCAAATTAACAGAGAAAATTTTATAATAATATTTAATATCCAGAAAGAACAAATGGTATTCCAGCATACGTTTCATGTTATTACTTCTTCTAATGGCGTCCATGTCATCATTATTTTACATGCCTTAGCAGAGATAATTCTTTGGTGTAACATCAAAAATTATGATAAAAATGAGTTTTTACCTGATGGAGGAAAAAATGTCAGAAATTATCAACCTGAACTTCCACATTAACGTCTCCAATTTTATGACTACACATTTATTCCCATGTCAGTTTATATCAATATACCAGTGATGTGGTCAGGTATTATATACCTAATAAACTATTATACTAAAAGTAAATAAAATAATTTTGTAAGCACCGCACAAGAATAAGTTGAAAAATTGTTGCAGCTTTCAAAAAATTACATAACTTATAAAGTGAAAAGTCTGGAATAATGCCAGAACATATAACCTTTAACATCGTATGTTCTGATTACGTATTAAGTGAGAGTTTTCTCTCCGTTAATTTGACTGCTAGAATCTTCTAAAGTGGAGACGAATACTTCATAGTCACACTAGGTGAAAATTACATCCATGTTCCATAAAGATACGTATTTAACGTTCATTATAAAGTTAAATAGCCATTTTATAACAGACCGAGGCTTGATTCACTTAGATGTGGGGCGGACACAAGACAATCTGCAATAGTATACTCTTACGTAACCATCAGACAGCAGACACTGCACCAGAGTCCACTCTTGAGTTGATGACTAGTCATTAACATGGAACCATTAGCGCTAAATAATCAGAAGGAAAATGCACATGTTGCAGAGCTGAGCGTATTTGTTTTGTTCTTTTCTTGTACGTGCTGATCACGTGTCTCTATGAAAATTGTTTTTGGAAATAACTGTCCCAGTCATGTTGCTGTATTTCTGGGGTATAAAACATTCTGCCAAGGATTATTTCGGAAGGTTAATACCACAAAGCATGTGCACAGTTTGTGTATTTTAAGGAGGTTTGCGTTTTTCGGCAGTCAACCTTTCTCAATGTTTCATTTACAATATGAATAAGGCAAGGTAATGTGACAGGGACTTCGGCACCACGGCCATGCATCTTCTCCATGTGTGTCTCCTGCGAAAGGTGTCCCGGGGGGAAGAGGTGAGGCCAGAGGAGACAAAGCATGGTCGACATAAAAGAGGGCAGGACTTAGACACCACGGCCATGCGTGTGTCTCCTGCGAAAGGTGTCCCGGGGGGAAGAGGTGAGGCCAGAGGAGACAAAGCATGGTCGACATAAAAGAGGGCAGGACTTAGACACCACGGCCATGCGTGTGTCTCCTGCGAAAGGTGTCCCGGGGGGAAGAGGTGAGGCCAGAGGAGACAAAGCATGGTCGACATAAAAGAGGGCAGGACTTAGACACCACGGCCATGCGTGTGTCTCCTGCGAAAGGTGTCCCGGGGGGAAGAAGTGAGGCCAGAGGAGACAAAGCATGGTCGACATAAAAGAGGGCAGGACTTAGACACCACGGCCATGCGTGTGTCTCGTGCGAAAGGTGTCCCGGGGGGAAGAGGTGAGGCCAGAGGAGACAAAGCATGGTCGACATAAAAGAGGGCAGGACTTAGACACCACGGCCATGCGTGTGTCTCGTGCGAAAGGTGTCCCGGGGGGAAGAGGTGAGGCCAGAGGAGACAAAGCATGGTCGACATAAAAGAGGGCAGGACTTAGACACCACGGCCATGCGTGTGTCTCGTGCGAAAGGTGTCCCGGGGGGAAGAGGTGAGGCCAGAGGAGACAAAGCATGGTCGACATAAAAGAGGGCAGGACTTAGACACCACGGCCATGCGTGTGTCTCGTGCGAAAGGTGTCCCGGGGGGAAGAGGTGAGGCCAGAGGAGACAAAGCATGGTCGACATAAAAGAGGGCAGGACTTAGACACCACGGCCATGCGTGTGTCTCGTGCGAAAGGTGTCCCGGGGGGAAGAGGTGAGGCCAGAGGAGACAAAGCATGGTCGACATAAAAGAGGGCAGAGTACCTACCTACCGTTTACAGGTTGAATATCCTTGGTGATATATAGTTAAACCAGCAGCTGCCCCAGCTGGAGCCGGACATGTCCTTTGCGGGGCTAGGCCACTATATGAATAAAGAGACCTTCCTAGTTAAATTTGGTTACACTATCTACCGAAACGCATGACGTATGTGATAAAATTACTACGTTTCCATACAGAATTGAACTCGGTTTGAGTCTATTCCAATTTTCATGTTTCCATGTTAAATTCAATTCGGAAATGAGATTGAACAAAATTCATGCAATAAGATTTCGATCCGATCTCACTAACTAAGAGGATCGGATCCAGTGGTTAAGCTTCGTTTGAATCCGCGTTTGCATACGGTATTCAATCTGGGAAAAGATCTCAATTCGACTTGAATTCGTCATGGAAACGTAGTAAATGCTAATCTTTTTTTGGAAGAAGAGGTAAGAAAGAAAGAAGATAAGTCAAATAGTTTTCCGGGTGTCTGAAGGCTTTATTGGGTTAGGAAAATGTTCTACAAACTCTTTAACTTGCGTCCTTGGGAGATGCCGGACAATACAAAATTTTATTAAAACTTTCAAGGTTTCATTTGCAACTTGCAATTTGTCATTTCTGCCTATGCTGGTAGCTTTGATATTGGCTGTTGTAAATTATCAATCATTTAATCAATGGTTTTTTGCCCAAAGGTAGGTCTTCTTTGCGAACCTACCCTATTCCCTTCTACGCTTTCCTATGTTCCGCTTTGCCTCCTGATTTATGTTAATTTGTCTTACCACACAGTACTCCCTTCTTCACCAGACTTCTTTGCCATTTCACACATCACATTCTTCTCAGTATCCTCATTGTAAATGCGCCCAGTCATCCTTCCTTACTCGCGCTTCACAATACACTCCAATACCTCCCTTAGGTTTCTCTCCAAAACCTACTGCAAGATGTCAAATCCATCGAGACACCACAGTTTTAAGATAAACATAAGAAAGTGGTTCCTGAATAATTCAGTTATTTATGCTGTATGTATCAGAAATATTTTTATAAACTTCGGGTATGGGTTCCTTACAACACAAGAAGGAAAAATGTTCATATGAACATATGTCCCATAATCCTTCGTTTTCTCGTTATTCATGTCTTAATGAAAGTGTGTCGACATAAGCTGAAGATTTGGTTGCTGTGCGATGCCTTTGAAATTCCGTTCTCTTTGAAAGGCCGAGAAAAAAGGCGAATAACATATTCCTGTTTGAGAAAAGTGTAAGTATTGGCAAATTCAAACAAGTAATTAAAAGTATCTCTGAAATGGTTCACTCAAACGGGAAAAAAATGTTTTTTGGCATAAATGGTGTTTTAACGAGATCCACAATTTTTTATTTAGCAAGCTTTTATCTGTCTCTTACTATTTACCATTTATTAAAAATCATCCAGAATGGAGAGGTCTTCTGAGAACATCCCCAGAAAATTCAAGCTATGAATTAGAAACTGCCATGGAATCGCCTGGTAGTGTGCGTCACTATTGTGATCCGCCTCGGATATAGCAGCTGATTACATAAGCGTCTCCAGAGAGACAAGGTTGGACATCACTGGGTTAGCATATTACCCCTGGATTGCGTAGGACGACTGAGCTGGTGATGATTACTGTAAAAAGATTTTTAAATATACGTGTCCCACGATGTATTCAAAACATTAATCTAACTACAATGTTATGTGTATGATCGCTTACTTTACCGCATTGCCTTGTACTTGATTTGTAGTTATTACTTCGTACCTACTTGTTTATGTGCGTATTAATATTTCAAATTGTTTGTGTAGGTCCTCTTTATCGTCCATGGCCGTCTCGGAGGCTTATAGACAAGAAGCAGCTTAGTGTCAGTATTTCGTTGAACCGTGGGTTATCGTTTTGCTTTTATTAATTTTCGTTCTAATATCGTACACTCGCATTTCTGCTGCGGACCTCGGGGTTGAGAAGTCAGCATGCTAGCCACACGACCATGGAGATAGTGTTATTTATCTTGTATTTCAAGAATATTAAATACTGTTGCATAAGAAAACAGCCTTGTATTTGTAGTCTGCCTCTTATTGGGAAACAAAGCAGAGAGTGGATACATACAAAAACCTAATTTTCCCCATATAAGCTTATGCCAAACAGACAACTTCAATAAGACATTTGAATGTGTTTCGTCCAAGTTCGTATGCCTCAGTTTCAAATCATTGATAGGTAGTTTCTACTTTTTCTACTACGTATAGTAAGTAGGAGAAATATTCTACCCGAACCAAAATTTCGAGATCAAGATTTCACCGGAAATATGTTTTAAGACCCACTGAATCCAAAATAGGCATTTCTAAAAAAAAGTGCGCGCGCGCGCGCGCGTGTGTGTGTGTGTGTGTGTGTGTGTGTGTGTGTGTGTGTGTGTGTGTGTGTGTGTGTGTGTGTGTGTCTGTCTGTCTGTCTGTCTGTGTGTCTGTCTGTGAATAGCATAACTAAAAAACGAAAAGTCGATTAAAAACCAGAGTTGGTATTGAAGTTTAACATCTTTCAAGAATGCGATACGACGATTTTGAAGAAAATAGCCCCACCCTAAACTACCGTTTACATGGAAAATTTTTCAAAAATTTTGATTTTCTTGAAAATGGCTCTAACGATTTTGATTAAAATGTCGTATGTTTGAGATATTTTTATGACAAATGAAATGTATATCTTGAATTTTCTGGCTATTGCCCCTGTAGTCGTATTTACTCTGGACGACTTTTGCATAACTGGTAAACCGTTAGAGATAGATCAAATCATACTATACAAGAAATGTAGATCTTGCTAAAATACACCAATTATGTCCAGGTAAATTTTATTGTAGGGTGAACCATTTCGGAGATATTCCTTGTTATGTGTGTGAGTTTCGGAAAACTTAAAACTTTTGTGAAATAGAACATCGTTGTTCATTTGTTTTGCATGTTAAATGGGCAAAGAGAACGGAATCTCAAAGCTTTAAAAGATTTGACTATCGCACAAATTATTCCCCTTGCTTCTACAAGGAAATATGCAATGAGGTAATTTGTACGAATGTTTATCTTAACTAACACGAAGAAGATATAGGAATAAGAGTTTGTAAGAATTGTTTATACAAGAGTAGAGAAAGTCATGTGAGTGCAACACATCAGATTTTTATCTGTTGGTCGTGCAAAGAGTACGGTGGACATACAAATACAGAAGCTCAGACTATCCACACCTCAGACGTCACGTTAACCTCTCTGAGGAGACTACATCACCTGAAGATGTCCGCCGCAGTTGTGGACGAAACGTGTGGATACTAAAACTCCAGCAGACCACGGCATAACAGCCCGGAAATAACTCCTAGATATAAAAACCCAGAAAGTTATTAAACGCTATATTCTCTGTCGTTCACGATACTTGACAGCGCGTACGCCACGCTCCGCACGAATCTATACAAATCTTTGGTTTCCGGTTCAAATCCCACTCCAGTTTTGTTTGTTCAAAAAGGTTTAGTTAACCTTTTTAAAAACATAATATGAGCATTCTGAAACCAAATGGGTGTATATGCCAAACGGGCGGTTTGTGTCGGTTCGGTTACGACAGGAGACGAAGGTCAGACAGAGCTCACACTACACTATCTTAGTACTGTGCTTTTCAGATGGGAAGGTTTGTCCTTGAGCGCCTCCAGGCCGGCAACCAATCGGAGTCATGCTGGGTTGTCATATTGCTTTCCCCTTAAGTGGAGCTTCACGCGCGCAAGAGAGTGTAGGACAGTGTGCAAGAGAGAGGGAAATATGAAAAGAGTAGGGGTAATGAGCTTGCAAAGCTGTGCACGTTAACGTATCTCATTGGCCGCAGACCAGAACTCTTCCCATTTGAAAAGCATAGTAGTGTGGTGTAGTCATTACTGGAAGGAAGAAGGGGAGACCGAAGGACGGCCAGATCTGAATGACGGCACGCACTAGCAGGACTTGTTCCCCAACGATTCCAAAGTGACACTAATCCTACAGCCAGCGAGACTTCACCTTCGGCCCAGAGGTTCCCGGAAAGGGTCATCCCCCAGGATGGGTCACTAGCCAGTCATCCAAGTACCAGATATTTCTTTATAAAGGATTTCCACTGTCCCGTCGCCAGGTTCTGTAATCTTGAAACAGATGAAAAGAAATTCTGGGAACAAGAAGTGGCGGACAGGTAATACGTGGTAAAAGAGGAATCGTCTCAGCATCCGTCAATAGGCCGAAGGAATTACGAAACACCCAAGGCAAGAGTATCGGCCCCACGGAAATGGAACCCGGGGCCTCACGAATGCGAGCCACATACGTTATCTGGGAGCCACCTAGGTCGTTTGGACTATGATGTGGATGGACTCGGAGAGCACGAAGATCAACTTCAGACCAGCTATGATAAACAAGATATTGCTGACGCTCTTTATACGTGGTAAAATATCCAAAGAGCAAAAAATCATCGAGGGGCCTCCAAGGTCGGAGGCAGCAAAACATCTTTTGTTGAAAGCAAAACTAGGCTTACATGAGGTTCTAAGTGAATTGCTTTTACGAGGAGGAGAAACAGTTATGGGACCATGCGTCCTGCATTTATCTCCTCATTTTACCCTCCCTACCCCTTGTTTAGTATTCCTTCAAAAATTCCAGATCAAGGTATAAACCGAAATACACGTTTTGAGGTTCCATATCCCCAAAAATAGTTTTACAAAAAGGTCCACATGCAGGTATAAACACACAATACGACATTTTTACAAGCTTCTCCACCCTCCAATCTATCCTTCATATTGAATAGTTTCCTTGTTGTTTTTCTTCCAGAACTCTTCTGACGATTATGACTAAGATGTACACACTAATGATGTGTTTAAAAAAAGTGTCAAATATTGCAACAGGGGTTGAGATTGGGCAAACCTAGAATAAATGTTCCTGCACACATATGTCCGAAAACAAATACCTGTTAAGATATGAGTCGATTTACTTGTGTCGAGTAATTGCATCAGACAATGGACTTTATCTAACGGATGTATTGGTCAAAGAGGTCTAGTAGCATGGCCTCCCTATTTGCCGGACCTCGATCCATTGGACTTTTTTTTTTTTTTTTTTTTTTTTTTTGAAATGGGGAGACAGAAGAAGAGTTGGAGGAAAAAGAGTGGCTTATTTCGCCAGGTAGGGAAGAAGGGTAAGGGAACAAGTTTAACGCTTTATTTAATAGGTTGTGATTCGGGGGTTTTGCGCAGTACCGCATAAGCACCTGCGTTATTTACGGTGGTGATGCGCTGCCTTCGTGAGAAGGGAGCGACTTTGCGGTCTTCTTTCTGGGCTACACCCATGGCTAGGCCCTGAGCATGGTCTTCTTGTAGTGGCGGGGGTTGAGGCTGCATACCGGCGACTAGTCTGGGATGGTGGAAGAGGCAAAGGGTGGTTCTCCGGCTCATACTGAGCGAGTTGCTCGAGTACCGGCGCTGTGTCACCAAAATGTGGACTTTTGGCCATGGGATATTTAAAGGCATTGGTGTAAGCCAAACCCATCGACCATGTGCGTACGTTACAAGAGCGTGTAGCCGGGTGTGCTCGAAAGCGTTCTGGATTCTTTGAGAAGTTGAAGTACCTATGTGTAAGAATACATGGTAACCGCATGGAGCATTTCCTGTAGTAGTGTCGACATAACGTGCAGATGTTACCAGAGGACAGAATGACAGGAATCATCACAACCCCTATTTGGTGTTTATGGACGTTTACCCAACAATTGTTCTGTTAACCGTCTGTGACAGTAAGGTGTTCCCTAGAATGCACTTGTTGAATGAAGTCCATTGTCTGGTGTAAGTACTCAGCAGAAGTAAAATGGCTCATATCTCAACAGGTATTTGTTTCCGGACACATGTTTACAGGAACATTTATTCTAGTTTTGACCAATCTCAACTCCTGTTGCAATATCAGACTCTTTTTAAGCACCCGGTATCTTTGAATATCCATATGAAGAATGAAGCGTATAACCTAATGTTTACTTTCTCTATTACGTACTTACAGCAAGTAGATCATTCCACTCGAAAATTCGTTACCGAGATGTTAGGTGGAAAGATATTTGTGTAGGTAATTGAGGACAGAGTAATGAGCAGTATTACATCAATGTATTTGCTTCATTTGGAGACTTACAACTTTATTTAATAAGAGCATATATTTTCAGATTGGTTACTACCTCCAAGCAGTCTCACCAAAGCGGCCCGAGTTAGATCCCAGGGGACTTTTGCATAACTGTTAAACCGTTAGAGATAGACCAAATCATGCTATACAAAAATGTACATCTTGCTAAAATACACCAATTATGTCTAGATACATTTTCTTGTAGGGTGAACCATTTCGTAGATATTCCTTGTTATGTGTGAGAGTTTCGGAAAACTTAGAACTTTTGTGAAATGGAACATCGTTGTTCAGCTATTATAGGTTAAGTGTGCAAAGAGAACGGAATCTCAAAGCTTTAAAAGATTTGACTATCGCACAAAGCCTACTGTATTCTAATATTCCCCTTTCACCTACAAGGAAATAACCAATAAGATAATTTGTACAAATGTTTATCTCAACTAACACGAAGAAGATATACCTAGGAATAAAAGTTTGTAAGAATGCTGAGTACAAGAGTAGAGAAAGTCATGTGAGTGCAACACATCAGATTTTTTTTAAACTAATCCTTATTTGATTTTCTAAAATGTTGTGTTGCCCTCATAAACATTTTCTTATTTCCTATTTCAATTATTTTGTTTACTAACTAGCGTGCAATTTCAGCCGGATGTTGGAGATAGTTTTTCTTTGTTTTTGCTTTCTCTACTGGTAATGTAGGGGAAGTATTGTATTCCACCCAAAAATTCGATGTCGAGATTTCACCGGAAATATATGTTTTGAGACCCCCTGAATAAAAAAAAAAAAAAAGAAAAAAAAAGAAGCATTTTTAGAAAAAGGTCCATGTGTGTGTGTGTGTCTGTGTCAGTCTGTGGACAGCATAACTCAAAAACGAAAAGTCGGTTAAGAACCAAAGTTGGTATTTAAGTTTAATGTCTTTCAAGGATGCGCCACGAAGATTTTGAAGAAAATAGCCCCACCCTAAACTACCCTTTACATGGAAAATTTTCAGAAAATTTTGATTTTCTTGAAAATGGCTCTAACGATTTTGATTAAAATGTCATATGTTTGAGATATTTTTATGACAAATGAAATGTATATCTTGAATTTTCTGGCTATAGCCCCTGTAGTCGTATTTACTCTAGACGACTTTTGCATAACTGGTAAACCGTTAGAGATAGACCAAATCATACTATACAAAAAATGTAGATCTTGCTAAAATACACAATTTATGTCCAGGTAAATTTTATCTTAGGGTGAACCATTACGGAGATATTCCTTGTTATGTGTGTAAGTTTCGGAAAACTTAGAACTTTCGTGAAATGGATCATCGTTGTTCATTTTTTTTATATGTTAAGTGTGCAAAGACAACAGAATCTCAAACATTTGACTATCGCACAAAGCCTACTGTATTCTAACATTCCCCTTGCACCTACAAGGAAATAAGCAATAAGATAATTTGTACAAATGTTTATCTCAACACGAAGAAGATATAGGAATAAGAGTTTGTAAGAATGGTTAGTACAGGGTAGAGAAAGTCATGTGAGTGCAACACATCAATTTTTTTTTATTTTTCTTCCCCCCCCCCCCCCTTTCTTTATTAACGTCCACCAACGTGATGTCATATCGGACGAATGAATGAATGAATGAATGAAATTAGTGAAATGGTGTTCAAATGAGTTCGAGGTCCACAGAGCTTTTAAGTTATCCGACATTTATCTTCTCAGGATAAGGGTAAACCTCGGACAAAGAAAAGGAAAAGAAAAACCTTATCTGGATGACTCACCCTAACCGAGATTCGAGCTCGGGACCGCTTGACTGTGAGGCAGATACACTACCACCACATCATAGAGGCGGGTTCATATGCAAGATGGAATGGCATAAATGATTGGAATAAGTAATAATAATAATAATAATAATAATAATAATAATAATAATAATAATAATAATAATAATAATAATAATAATAATAATAATAATAATAATAATAATAATAATAATGATGATGATGATGATGACGAGAGGACGATAACGATGGGGTGATGAAATAACATGCCTTTAACGGTGTCCCATATTTGTTATGGGAAAATGGTCACCTTGGAAACAACTATACTTAAGTGATACAATTTATTTTTCATCCGTGCATTTCCTTAAACTAAGATAGAGTGGATAAGGACAAAAACAGATAAAGCAATAAGAAAAAAGAACAAATAAATCGGTAGAACCCCGCGAACCCGTACTACACCATGGAAGTAGGTGACACTGACTGTGAGGAACCACTGTTTAATGGGATATTTCTCCACTAAAAGGTGTTTCAATTGCACAATGGAATGAGATGAGAGGCCACCAGATCTGTTATTGATTATACCTTTGTGCAAATAAATAAGAAAATTGGATATTTCGACTCTGGAGGAAACAATTATCCATTTCTCCCCTGAAATGGATAATTGTTTTCTCCGGACAGAAAAAGAAATTGTTTCTTCCCCCCTTTCAACATATAGGACCTATTTAATAGCTTCAGGCGGCTTCTTGAAACAGTCGAGTGTAGGGAAAATATTTTAACCTGACTGCGTCGAACAGGAATCAGCCAGTTACTTCCTGTTAAGGGTAAATATCTGCATTGTTCTGAAAAGCAGAACGCTTTTAACGTAATTGCTTACTGACGTCATCAGCTCGTGCCAAGTTTCGTTGCATCACATGCGTGCAGTCAACTATGATATCCTTTGCCTCATTATAATAAAAAAGAAACAAGGGGGGAAAAGAATACTAACGCAAAGCGTAGGAAAACATTTATCACGTGTTGCGCAAGAAATCACTTTGCATGTGTCACTTGTTTCCTTGGCAGCCAGCGTTTCTTCGCAGCTGGGTTCCCTCTCAATCACGTCATGCCTGCAAGATGAATGACAGTGTTTCATCTTTTTGCTTTCGTTGAAGGCGCAATGTGATTCGTGATAGTAAGAGGTCAAGAAACGTTCCCAATATTGACCGTCACGGAGTTCTCTCAAAGTTGAATGAGATACGGGCATGTGAGTGCGCCGTTGCCCTCTTATCTGTATTCTGAGGAAGGCCGTTTCGAGTTTTATTCTAGAAACAATGCTTCGCCTTTTCATATCGAGACTTTGTTTTGGACAAATAAAGCAATCTATCACACATTTAGGTTTGTTTTAAATAAATAATTTGCATACTGCCAAGCTGTCTAGAATTCACAGAAAAAATTACAAATTTGTGAGGTATATGTTGTGACTTTGCACAATTTTCGCTGTCACTTCACTAATATGATCACTTCAATTTTCCATGTCACTGCACTGTTCTTCGCGATATAGTGACGTAATTAACTCTCAGCGCAGCCTCTTTTGTAATTAAGTAAAGCTTTTATGGACGCTCTTTAACTGCTGTGGTTCTCAGTGTACCATTTTACAATGTGGAAGGTACTGCTTCGGCCATACGTTAACCAGGGATTCTACATAATGAGTGTAACAAATATGAACAGTAGAATTATTGCTAATAAAGGGCCGTTTCGCCGAAAAAATAAGTTTGTGCCAAATACTTGGAGCCATCTAGCTTCTCGACGAATAGACACTTTCTTTCCCTGGTTACCCTCCCCTTATGTAGGACCTACACCCCTAAAACTAAACCCCGGCGCGACAGCCCATGAAGGGCCAAGGCCTACCGCTCAGCCGCTGCGTCCCCCACCTCTGCCCACTACAGGCGTCATTGGTGAGGTGCAGTACTGGAGGGTGGGACGTGGCCAGCGCCCCGATCCCTCCCGGCCAGTTATGCCGACTTCTCGACCTGGGGCCGCTACTTCTCCATCAAGTAGCTCCTCAATTGACCCCCCCCCCTCCCCGGGATCTAACGTGGTTGAGTGCACCCCTTGCCAGACCTCCCAGAGGGGATAAAATCCCCATGCTGTTACCGGGGATCGAACCCGGGTCCTACGCGCCAGAGGCAAGACTTACAAGCCAGTGCCTAGGGTCAGAGGCCTGTCGAGGAGCAGAGGGACCTCTGGACCGGACAGAGTGAAGACCTGGAAGCAGGTGATCAACCAAGGCAAGTGAGGAAGGGGTGAGAGGTGAAGGGAAGCTAAGCCAGCCTCCGCCGGGGTGCTTCTAACTGGCAAAATGTAAGGACCCTGCCACCTGCTCTGTCGTGGCAACGTTCCGGCCGCCTTTAGGATCCATTCGCCTCATCCATCCTCCCGCAGGGTGTCTCGTCAGGGGCATAGGCATAAGAGATCGCCTTCGGTCGGGGTAGTAAGTCCCCCCCCCCCCCCCCCACAAGCTGTCATTGAGTCGTTGAGGCGGAGATTTTCTTGGAAATCTTCATGTCACATTTTTGGAAACTACTGAACAACTATAAATTTGGTGTGCATTGAACATTTCGTTGTTGAGTTACACACACGCACGCGCGCATCTACACATAAACTGCGCGCGCGGTCCTTATCTAAATGTACGTTTTTGAATTCAGAGAATCTCAAAACATATATTTCTGGTGAAATATCGACATCAAATTTCTGGGTGGAATACAACACATTCTCTTGCCTACTATAGGTCAGGGTCAATTAAACCGTTTTCCTCAGATAAATATGAATGAGAGATTAAAAAGTATGCAACATTGACCAATAGTAAATATCCAACTATACATCCATAATGATAGATTAATTAATAAATGCAAAAAATAAATAATACATTTGAATTCGTTTAGTAAAACTGAAGTGTTTCCAATATCCCCTCCTCTTCCGTGAAGAGGAATTCTTTTACACACCAGAAAGTCTACTCAAACGGGACTGTCTATCGGTTTGAAGTGCCTTTAAAAACCGTCTGTGTCTGTCTGGGCGAGTTTATCCCGCGACCTTGGGATCAATGGTCATGCGCCTAACCAGACGAGCAATTCATATTGGATGTTGGCTTTACCGCATACAATTTGATGACTTACTGCCTGGTTTTATAGTGAAATATGAAGTAGGACTTTAATTACCTCTCATGTTCAAGTTCCCGAATATGCCTTTATATTTTTACGGTAATATCTAAATTTCAAGTGAATTAATGCCCACAAAGCTATAATTAATTAAATACATTTGCATTTTCAGCAATAAATACATTGATTGATAAATACATGTTTATTTCCAGTTTGAGTACCTGGTTCAAACCTCGCTGTAGTGGTCGTTGATCTCCTCCCTAATGCCTCCGGCCAGCTTCTTACCTCGTCGTCGTTCTGTCCTGAGTTTGTTGCGCGTCCTCGGCTGGTGTCACCATTGGCTCGTTTGTATAGCATGGACTCTATTCCTTTGGTAAAAGGATCAATGACCTCAGGTGATAGGAAAAGCGGCGAAAGCAATTGGTGTGGTTTGATTCGGGAGTGGCATTCGCGAATTTTATTGGATTTAGTTTACATTTCTATTCACCACTAGTCGAACGTTCGCGCCCTTGTTAGAACACTGTCGTTTGCTTCCCATTGGCACGGTCGCGCCGTAGCAGAGCGGTTAGACCATTCGCTTCTCACCAAAGCGGCCCAGGTTCGATCCCAGACAATTGCATGTGAGATTTGTAGTGGACGAAGCGGCGCTGGGGCGGGTTTCCTCCGGGTTCTCCGGTTTCCCCCGCCATCTCATTCCACCGGTGCTCCATCTTCATTCCATTATCATCAGTGTCACCACCTGCGGTGCCGTATGTAGTAAAAGCGGGCGTTAAACATTACGAAAAAATGGCGGCACTGCCAACGCGGCTTAAAAAGAAGCAGTATCCCCGCAACGATTCTTCCTTTCGCCTCTAGCACAAGCTAATTCCACTATGCACGAACTGCATTAATATGCGACGCACTTCTAGACTGCAATAGTCACATTTGATTCAGTTGGCGTACCGACTCTCGGCGCTTCTTTATTTTACATCGTCACCTTTAATTGATAGCACGAGACTGAAGATGGTGATTTCATGTACATTTAGCACACAGACGCCTGCAATTTACTTAATTCTGATTGGTGGACTTTCTAGACGATTTTACGCACTTTAACATTTTGTAACTAATTCGTGGATTTTCATTGGGACTTCTCCATCCCCTCCTTTAAACTGCAATCTTGGGTCAAGGAATTCCCCGAGTTATATCCAATGAGATGTTCCCTCTCATTCTTTCTGTTACGGTACGTTATGGCATAATGCAATAAACGAGAAACACCCTTCGAGATATTTATAATACTATATGCGCGGGGAGGAGAGACAACCTAACTGCCTTGTTTTCCTAAAATGTGCAAGTTTCTAGCTTTTTAAACTCAGGTCCCGGACAGTGTTTTAACATGCACGCTTTGCATCTTATACTTTCCAGGCTCACAAGTACAATTAAAATTACAACTACAATCACATGTAGGCAACGAAAACAATATTCACATATCTAATCACACTCATTACGTGTCTTAATTAATTAAAAAATTATCATTGGAGACTTTTCGGACAAAAAGTACCGTTTCAAGTTACAGCCTCTAAAATATGAAATTGTTTAATCGAAGGAATCAGGAATTAATTTCTGTAGTACATATGCTCTTAATCCGAGCAAATTCTATTTCTTGTTTGTATGGAATATCCATCTTGGATGTGTATACTGATTTCAAGATTACCAGTGGCCAGACTTGCTTGTATGTTATTAAGCTATATTAAATAAGAGGGTATAGCTTTTTAAATTTCTGATTCATTTCAAAGCATCTGACACAAAATAAATGTACTTTGAATAATTGCGATGTGTCTTCAAATGTATGACGTAGGTAGGCTAACAACACACGTACAAAAACTACACCTACGTAAAAGAAGCAGGTATTAAATCTTACTCAGTTGAGATAAGAAGCCCATTACTATTGATAAGTTTTATGTGTATTTATGTTTGCCTATCGCTTGACTGCATAGTCCGAAATCTTAACAAATTAGGAACTTTCCCTTCCTCTGGAGTGTTAATCATAAATATAGGAAACACATTTTAGTGCTGTTAAATATTAAATATTCCACCAACTTAACAAAAATTAATGAAAGCGTTATTCTATCATCTGACGAAATCATAGTTAGCTCAAAGGAGCCCAGTTGAAGTTTGAGTAGCTCAAAAGTTTGCAAGTAGCCCAATCGTAAAACGTAGCCGCATCAAATAAAAGTAGCTCAATACGCTGCTTTTCGCCCAAAGTGACCACCCTGCTATAGATATGTGGCAGGGAAAGCAAACGGGGTAGCTATTGCTTCTCTTTCCTATTACTATTGATAAGTTTTATGTGTATTTATGTTTGCCTATCGCTTGACTGCATAGTCCGAAATCTTAACAAATTAGGAACTTTCCCTTCCTCTGGAGCGTTAATCATAAATATAGGAAACACATTTTAGTGCTGTTAAATATTAAATATTCCACCAACTTAACAAAAATTAATGAAAGCGTTATTCTATCATCTGACGAAATCATAGTTAGCTCAAAGGAGCCCAGTTGAAGTTTGAGTAGCTCAAAAGTTTGCAAGTAGCCCAATCGTAAAACGTAGCCGCATCAAATAAAAGTAGCTCAATACGCTGCTTTTCGCCCAAAGTGACCACCCTGCTATAGATATGTGGCAGGGAAAGCAAACGGGGTAGCTATTGCTTCTCTTTCCACGTCATCCGAGAAACAATATATAATCGCTCCACTTATGTACCCACTTGATGTAAACACAAACCGACAACTAACCCGCGATACGCCGAAACCAAAGCACACCACAAAATATAGTACCGTAAATATTGCCGATTATCTTGATTTACGATAACTAGAGCTGGGGTTTTCATGTTTTTTTTTTTTTTTTTTTTTTTTTTTTTTTTTTTTTTTTTTTTAATTAACGTCCTCCAACATTTCGTCATATCGGACGGTGAGTGAATGAAACGGGTGAAATGATGCTCAAATGAGGCCGAGGTCCATGGAGCTTTAAGTTACCCGACATTCGTCTTCTCAGGATAAGGGAAAACCTCGGAAAAAACCTTACCCGGATAACTTACCCTAAGCGAGATTCGAACTCGCGACCTCTTGAACGTGAGGCAGACATGCTAACCATCACGCTATCGAGGCGGGCGGTTTTCATGTAGTATCACTTAGGAAAATGTGTATGTACATAACTATGTTGTGAAAAGCAGCGAAATATGTGATAAAATATGTAGAATGGGGAAAATATGAATATCAAATATCTAATTCCAACTTATTTTCTTAGTTACAAAACTCAAATCATATTTATACATTGTTTTTTAGCACAGTGAACAATTACGTATTTTTCAATGTTTTCATGGGTCATTGAAAGAGTTTGTCACTGAGAATGTTCTTCAAGACAGAAAATATTTTCCCGTCACATGATGTAACTAGATAAAATTTTAGAAAAGGAAGTTTTCTGGAGAAACGTCCTCGTGTAGATGAATCATCTCCATTTATAATATACATTATGGAATGTTTAATAGCCAAGATTTCTCTTCAACACATTTTGCAGTTTACTTAATACACTTGCACCAGTTTCTCCATGCATAACACTTAGTTTTTGAATAGCATCCCCTATGACAGCAATAGTATCTTACATAGGCAGTACTGACGTTTCTAAACGGCGGATGCTTTCTGGAAGCCAGCCGAAGTTGCTCCTGATGCAGGCGACTGAGGAGGCCACCTTGAGTCACTAAAGAGATTCACAAATAAATGCAGCACTTTCAGGATCAAAAGAATCTACAACAGTCCTTATATCATATGGATGCTCAGTATAGAAATTAACTGCTTCTATCCATATTCCCCACCTCGTTAATACTGGTTCCGGAGGCAGTATCTCTGGTAATTGCTGCTTGTAAAAGAGCACTCATGGAGATTTTACAAAAACGTTTTTGTTGCTGAAATTATCCTATTCACTTGCAGAAACTCAGCTCTAATATCTTCGGCAACACGTTGCAGTCCATGAGCCAAGCAGGTAAAATGGAGCACATTGGGATAAAACATTTTCAGAGGAGTTGCAGCTTTAAGTATATTTGCTGCAGCATCTGCATACTAATACCTTCCAATTGGCCACAGAACTCGTAATCCATCACTGACAAATCTTGCAATAGTTGAGTGATTTGTAAAGTCCACCTCTTTACAGTACATCTAACATGCTTCCAAATATTGAAGCAACCAAAACATGCCCACACTCTGAGTGTCAAACTTCAACACAGAAAGTTATATATAATAGGAAAATGTTATTGGAAAGCGTGCCAGTAGAGATTTGAAGTTTCAGAAGTGATGACCACGTCCAACATTGCAATTCTGCGACCTGCCCATGATGTTTCATATCAAGGAAGAAAGAAGACAGTTGGCATATCTACACTCACTTTATATTCTTTAGAACTGTACATTTCCTTCTAAGCGCTTTCCAAACTTTTTCTGAAAGAGGTTGTGAGGTATGTCTCATAATTTCACAATTAGTCATGCTTTATGCTAGAACACTTGCAATTCTAAATTGCCAATTTAAATAGAAAATATATTTCCAGAATATTCGTGTTTAAAGCGGATCGAAAGTTTTGCATTACTGTTTTTATTTCACAGAAGTTGTTATGATTTGTATTTGTGTGTGTGTGCGCGCGCGCGCGTGCGTGCGTGTGTGTGTATGTGTGTGTGTGTAGAAAATACATTGCCGATTATTGTTTTTGATAATACATATGCTTTTTGTGCAGAGTACATGTTGTAGGTGTATCTCATACCGAACTATTTACAACCACACTGTATTTACTTGATGTAATTCCTTTTTTGCGGTATTAACACGAGCCTTAAGATATTAAGACTCATTACCATTTTATAGCATGTAAGTCTTTCGGGAAAGTTTTCTTTAAAATGATTTTCTTTGAAGGAAACAAAGATGGATCTTCAACGCTGCATTCTCTAACCGTCAAAATTCTTGAACAATACGAAACCTGAAGAGAAGGAAAGAAAATTACCAAAGGAAAATTGTGATGATGATGATGATGATGATGATGATGATGATGAGATGATGAGATGATGATGATGATGATGATGATGATGATGATAGTAACAATAATTATTATTATCACAATCTTCACGGCTTAGGCCTTTCGACGCGCTCCATCTCCAAAGAGAATTGAAGTTGGTCCCACCGCTAAATATATATTAAGAACTGCACTTTGAACAACCTTACTTCTGAAGACTTTGCCTTTAATGAAGCCTCAGAAATAAAAGTCCAATGGCGTAAGATCAAGCGAACGCGTGCATAAATGCGACAGGATACTCTTCCAATCCACTTGTTTGGAGGTTTGTTCTTAAGTTGCTCTGAATTGTTACCATAAAGTGGTGTGGCACTCCACCTTTCTGGAACACCATTGAATCAAGAATACAGTCCTGTAGGAAATGTTCCAACACATAGAAATAGTTATGTCCCGTTGAAACCTTTTCAGCAAACATTGCTTGATGACACCGAGCCACTTTACCATTCCAAAAACTCATTGGGTGTCTCGTCTTTCCAAACGCGACGATTGTGGCGATTCACGTGTCCACAGATGTGGAAAGTAGCTTTGTCGCTGAACAAATTGTTGTCCATTATTTGTTCCCATTCTGCAGTCTCGTAGAGGTCATGACACAAACCTTTCTTGCAGCATAATCCTCTGCTTCAATTTTGTGCAAAAACTGCACATGGTAAGATTTATCTCTCAGTGAGAAGTGCACTACTTTCATTTTGTCTGCGAGGTATCTCAAGTTCATTGCTTAGACGGAAGGTGGACGCACGTAGACTGTGCTTCGCGGATACTTTCCACTTTATCTTCGTATTCGATTGGCCGACCTTGAGTATGAATTTCTTGACAAAGTTTTGGATGTTTCCTCGTATTGGGACTGGTTTCCTGAATTTCTTTAGGAAGACCCCTCTACTTCATGACAAGTGTAACTCTCTTCCACTGTAAAGTTCTTGGTAGCTGGAAAATAAATCCAAACAGTTAACTATATTTCTTTGGAAACATCTATATAGGCACTCCTTACTTCTTTCAAGTGGTAGGGTTAAGAGTTAAGGTTACAGATACTACGTATGGGAACTCTCACACACTTATACCTACATAGATTCATATAGCTACCATCCTCAGGAGGAAGGGATGATGTGAAGCCGCGCGGAAGTCACTAACAGGTTCAAAGACCCGTCCTACTGCTGGAGCTGTCTACAGAGGGCGATAAACGACCCATCGGCCAAGCAGCCTTCTAGTCTTTAAGTAATAAGGTTAATATTCGTTCTTTCTCGCGGCGGTGCTAAGAACATGTACTTTCAAAGCCATTATGTAATGACTCGCTTTTTAAAAAACTGACTGTCGCTTTAGCTTACGGTGTCTATAACAAAACGTGTACTGTTTGACCACCGGAAGAAGGCGAGCTGGAGGAATGTGCTAGGTAAATATTCCTATCGTCAACCATCATGTTCATGTACAGTACACAGTGTTATCAGATAATTGCCTACAATAGTTACCTACATATACTATTAGATCTGGCATCATGGATTATGCACTTACACACATTCCGCAGACGTGAGCAGATCAACCGTTCAGGTCTCCTCTCATGCCTCAGAAAAGAAAAACGAAGTATTTGGTATAAATTGTGGGTTTTAACCAGATCCACATTTTTTATTTAGTGAGCTTTTGTTTGTCTCTTACTGTTCGCCATTTATCCAAAGATCATCCAGAATGGAGAAGTCTTCTGACAACATTCACAGAAAATTCAAAGTATGACCTAGAAACTACCATAGAATCGCCTGTTTGTGTCCGTCACTGGCTATTGACTCCCTGTTCCTCCGAATAAAGGAGTGGAGTGGGGTATAACAGCTCACTGCGTAAGGTTCTCCAAAGAGACAAGGTTAGACATCCCTGAGCTTGAGGTTCAATGTTCTGGGAAGTCCACCTTCTCTACTCTTGTACTAACTATTCTTACAAACTCTTATTCCTCCTTCTTCTTCATGTTAATCGAGACAACATTTGCAGAAATTACCTTATAGCTAATTTTCTTCTAGGTGCAAGGGAAACAAGTGAACACAGTAGGCTTTGAGTAATAATCAAATCTTTTAAAGTTGTTTGCCATATGAAGGCTACGGAATCTGCACGGCCAAGAGATAAAATAGTGAATAACGATCTTCCATTTGAGAAAAGTTTAAGTATTGCATAACTCACACAAATAACAAGGAATATCTCCGAAATGGTTCATTCCACCAAAAAAAAAAAAAAAAAAAAAAAAAAAAAAAAAAAAAAAAAAAAAAGCATTTGAGCATAACTTGTGTGTTTTAACGAGATCTGCTTTTTTGTATAATAAGTAATAACATTTGGTCTATCGCTTACTGTTTACCAGTTACATAAGTCATCAAGAGTAAACACATAGGCTATGTCCAAAAAATCAGAATAAGTATACATTTTACTTCTCATAAAAATATCTTAAATATCTGACATTTTAATCAAAGTAGAGCCATTTTCGAGAAAATCAAAATTTTCGAGAAATGTTCCATGTAAAGGGTAGTTTAGTGTGGAGGATTTTTCTTCAAAATCTTCGCTTCACGTCCTTGAAAGTTGTTAAACTTAAATACCAAATTTTCGTGTTAGTTATGCTGTTCACACACACACACACACACACACACACACACACGCACACACACACCAGGCGCGGCTCCTCAGGGTAGGCAGGCTAGGCATTGCCTGCCCCACCGTAATACATAAACAAATAATGTTTAGCTATGATTCTGCATTTTATCATTTGAACCGTCATTTTTCCCAAATTGTAGTTCAAGAAAAGTTTTCTCGGTTATAATGACCAGCGCATGGTCAAATCCTAGAATCTTAATTCCGATTCATCAAAAATCCGCTGCGTGTTTGAAACGCGCAGCAGAAATGACACGTATGGAACCTGCGTACTGGAGAGCAGGCTAGCTTAACCTCTGCCGGCTCGGCCCCCTTTTCTCAGCACAAGGCCCTTGATCAAGGATAAGGAATAAAGCTACTTACGGAAATTTCCCGCCTTTATACGCACTCCGAGCATGCGTAGACGCGTCTGCCAGCACTCCGCAGCCCGAGCCGGCTTAAATTCGAATTTATGCGACTTCTTCCGAACAGCCATACTCCACGAACGAAGATCTGTGAGATCGGAATCGCGGAATCGTTTCTTTGTCATTTTGTGCTAGTAGGTATTATTGTGCATTGTGGTTTTGTTTTATGTGTTGACGGGAAATAAATACCTTTTGCCTGTAAAAACTTGCAAATTAGGAGGTTGTTTTTGTATGTTACTGTGTTATAATACCAGTATGACTGACTTAATTAGTGAACTAATACAAAGTCCCTCTTCGTGAGGCACTGACATTGAAAACAGTGTTTTAGCTATAGAGTGGCCTGCTCCATTGTTAAATTGGTCGATAAACAAAGTGTCATAATAATAAAAATAATAATTGTTGATATTAATAATTACTATTAATTATTATATTTATTTTTATTATTCATTATTATTACAATTATCATCATGATTATCATTATCATCATCATCATCATCACACTTTGCCTACCATAAAATTTTGACTGCGAGCCACCACTGACACACACACGCGCGCGCGCGCGCGCACGCACACACAGACCTTTTTCTTAAAATGTTTTTTTATTCACGGGATCTCAAAACAATATTTCCGTTTAAATCTTGACGTCGAAATTTTGGGTCGAGTACGTAGTAGAGAAAGTAAAAATATTTCAGGAAAGACGTCACTTACAAAATTGAAACTTATTTCATTTATCATAAGTAATGCCACGAGTGATTGTCAATTTATGTAGATAATTTGACTATCACGAGTTGCATTTATTAAGGCTATTTCACTAATTAAAGAATGATACAGCATATGAAATGTTATTTAAATGCTGTACTGTAATTACTAACCTCTTTAAGAGAAATATGTAACATGAATATATACATCAGCGTCCATTGGCACGGCCTACAAGATTCTCATATTGATGCTCCAATTGTTTAAGATGTTGGCAATGTCAGTAGTTGGAGTATCTGCTGTTAATTGATAATTTCGTTCAATACAACATTTGTCAAACTGATTCCAAACATATTACTTGTTGAATTATGTGTTCTGAGGTTTCCCTCATCGAATTATTTCCTCTATTTCAGCACCGAAGCGAGAGTGAGCCATTTTTGACATTTGAATAGCGGCTCTGTTGCGTCAAATTACTTCAACTGTTGGGCACCTATAGCACAGTGCAGCTAGATTCTCTAACCTGATCATAACATAAGAAAGGCAAAGGAGGTGATAATGAAATTTGATAATTTTTTCGCGAGTGAACGCTGTCATTGGTTGAAATTTGAAATTGTTATGCACATGAGTGGTTGATTTCAATCAAGTCACGTATAAGTGGAATAGTCAACATGATTACCTCCGTTATTTGAGCCTTAGTCATATCTGTCAACGAGTTTGAAAATCCCCGTGTTGTTGTCGGCTATCGCTAACCAATTTCACGAAATGAAACAGCGAGAAATATTTGAGAAAGATATCTTTAATTATCTACCCTGCACCATTTTGTTGCTTTCACTTCAAAACATCTGTGATGTCCAGGTAGAGTTTCTTCATGCACATTTCTTCATTCATTGTTGAACATTTAGCAACACTTTTTCATGTTTCTTTCGTTTATTTCTCTATCACTAACACTTTCTATAGGTGACGGAAATGTCTGTATATTTCAACTTCTGAACATTCAAATATCGAACAACACGTCAAACCTGGAAGTCGGCGGTACGTTGTATTACCCAGTTCACTTTGAACAATCACAGAATGCACAACTTGTTTGGAATGGCACTCACACAACACTGCGAAAATATGTTGAGCAAATCTTGGACCTTGGATAAAAGCCGGATAACAATATGCGCAGCGGGAATGCCCAACCGTCGTACGTTTCTCAACTGGAAAGTCGCTATTGTTGTTTTTATTTATTTACTTACTCACTCACTCATTTATAACATCCCTCCTCCATATCTCACAATAATTAGCAGCTTCCTTCAGGACCGCACTTTCAGAGTGAAAGTGGAAGGAAAACAGTCCACAGTAAGAGAAATAGCGGCAGAAGTCCCAGAGGGCAGTGTACTCTCCCCGCTACTCTTCGCAGCATACATGTCCGATTTCCCCACGGAACAACACACTGCGACATGTCAGTATGCGGACGACGTCCTCATGGCACAAAACAAAAATGTGAGATATTTGCCTCCCTCCCCTTCAAGGACAACTCGACGCCGTCGGACGTTGGAGTGAGAAGTGGAGAATGGCTATTAGTCCGGGGAAAAGCTCCGTTCTCCTCCTTGGTAAGGTTCGCCATTGGCGGCCAGAACGGTCACTTCGGCTTAGGCGGAGAAATATCCCATGGGTAACCTCCGCCAAATATTTAGGCGTTCTCCTCGACCGCGAGCTAACTTACGCCCCACACGTCCGCGCAAAGGCCAAACTTGGTCACGCTGCGCTCAGACAGCTCTACCCTATCCTTCGATCCACTATGCCCAATCACCTAAAACTACGCAATTACCGGGCAATTATTCCGCCATTGATCTTATACGGCTGCGAAGCCTGGGGATCAGCGGCACCTTCTACCATACGCAAACTGCAAACAGTGCAGAACAGGGCGTTAAGAATGATATACGATACCGGGCGTAGATTCCCGTCGTACATCCTTCACAACCACTCCGGACTACCCTACATCATGGACTTGGTAAGGGAGCGATCCCGAACCATGCACTCCAAACTTAACTCCCAGACCAATCAGCTGGTACGGGCATTAGGTCAATATGACTACAGAGCATCTCGTAGAAGGAAAAGTTACCGCCTACCCAAGGATGTATTTATTTATTTATTTATTTATTTATTTATTTATTTATTTATTTATTTATTTATTTATTTATTTATTTGTTTGTTTGTTTGTTTGTTTGTTTGTTTGTTTGTTTGTTTATTTATTTATTTATTTATTTATTTATTTATTTATTTATTTATTTATTTATTTATTTATTTATTTATTTATTTATTTATTTATTTATTTATTTATTTATTTATTTATTTATTTATTTATTTATTTATTTATTTATTTATTTATTTATTTATTTATTTATTTATTTATTTATTTATTTATTTATTTATTTATTTATTTATTTATTTATTTATTTATTTATTCCTTCATTCATTCATTTACTCTTTTACTTATTTATGTATTTATTCTTCTTGTGCTTATGCCAAGAAAATGCAATTTCAAAGTCATTAGCTACCAGATAGCAAAATGCTCTTTAACACTTTATTTGTTTTACATGTATCCTATAACATAATGTGTAACTACAAATTGAAAGTTTATCTGGAATAAGAAGAAATAGAAGAATAAGCTTTGGTAAGAATAGTTTAGAGGAGTGAGTAGAGAAAATAATGTGAATCCACAAATCATATTTTTACTTTCTCTACTACTTACCTATAGTATCGAAGTAGAGGAAGTATTGCATTCTACCTAAATCTTCGATACCAAGCCTTCATAGAAAATACCGTTTTGAGACTTCCTGAAAAAAGAATATATATTTTTTTCTGAAAAGGAAACCTCCGTTTGGGGAAGAGGTGTGTTAGGTTGTGTGTGTAAACAGCATATCTTCAGAAAGAAAAGTCGGTTAAACACCAAACTTGGCATTTAAATTCTGCATATTCCAAGCATGCAATACGAGAATTTTCAAAACAATCTCCACTCCCCAAACTAACCTTTAGATGGAAAAGCTTTCGCAATTTTTGATTTTCTCAAAAATGGCTCTAACATTTTGATTAAAATGCCACTTAAGACATTTGCATAAGGAAAGAAATGTATACCTAGTTATGTATTTTGAATTTGGAAGGGGAACAGCTTGTGAAGTCCTTTTAATTCTAAGTGAACTTCGTATCATTGGTAAACCGTAAGAGATGGACCAATTCTTATTTATTACACTAAAATGCATGTCTCATTAAAGCACGCAGTTTTTGTCAAATAACCATTTCGGATATATTTCTTACTAACTCTGCGGTGCAACAGCCAGTCGACAACTAAGCCATTAATTTGGACTCGAGCTTTAGTGAGAATAGGGCGTAGAAGACAAAAGAATCATGGTGCAGAAAAAGTCACATGAGGTAATGCATCAGAATTCTTAAACATTTGACTATCACATCATCAGCCTACCGCAAACATTTATCTCCATTAATATGAAAAGACAGAAAAATAGGTAAGTTTGGTATTCACAGACTTTTCGTTTTTGACTTATGCTGTTCACACACATACACACACACACGCACTCTCTCTCTCTCTCTCTCTCACACACACACACACACACACAGATCTTTTCCTGAAATGCTTGTTGTTTTTTTTAATTCAGGGAGCCTCAAAATACTTATTTCTGATGAAATGTCGATATCGAACTGTTGGGATGCTTACTTCCCCTGCTTATTATGTATTACAGAAAGTTTAAAAAAAAAATATATATATATATATATAACGATTTCGCATTTGAGAGCAGTATACGTATTTGAACATTAATAACCAATAACAAGGAATATCTCAAAAATACCTATCTCAACACAAAGAATTATTTGACTTGAATTGTGTGCTTTAACGAGATTTATATTTTTTGTGCAGTAAGATTTTGCCCATCTCCTATGGTTTACCAGTTATGCAAAAGTCATCCGGAATAAAGAGCACTTCTGAAGACATGTCTAGAAAATTCTTTATATATGTTTCATCGCTACAAAGATATCTTAAGCATATGGCAATGTAATCAAAGTCGTTAGAAATATTTTTGAGAAATTCAAAATTTTCGAAAAATGTTTCATGTAAAGGGTAGTTTGGGGCTTGGGGGCATTTTATTCAAAGTCTTCATCTCACATCCTGGGAGGAAGTTGAGCTTAAATAACAAGTTTAGTACCTAACCGAGTTTTCATTTTTAACCTATGTTAATACACAAAATATATATCCCTTAGTGCATTAATGGCCATACAACAACGATCTCCTTGCCACACCTTGGTAAGGGAGATACGTGAATTATACAGTGAGCTTATTTCATCAGGTAAACAACTGATCTTGGCATGGATACCATCTCACTGTAACATACCAGGAAATGATCTTGCTGACACTGCCGCAAAAGAAGCTACCAAGTATCCTCCAAACTTACCAGATCTTAAGCTACCACATGAAGACTATTTACAGCATCTTAAAAGAACTATCCTACACCGATGGAAGACACATTGGACAACTACATCCAACAACAAACTGCATGATATCTGTCCAATACCTAACCTGTCCACAACAATTAGAACACTAACCCGGCGAGACCAGGTGCTAATAACCCGATTATGCATTGGCCACACTGCGCTTACTCATTCCTACATTCTGTCCCGTGAACTTCCTCCTAAATGTACTCTGTGTGATTCTACTCTTACCGTTCAGTATCTGCTCACTGTTTGCCCAAGATACACTCACCAGCGACTTCAGTATGGAGTTCCTGAGAACCTTCAGCTAGCTTTGGGTGATCAACAATATCACAAGAAAATCATCAAGTTCATCAAAGCATGCAAAGTTAATGTTTAAATTCAATGTAAACTTCATGATTTGTTTCCTCCTTTTTTTTTTTCCTCAATGTTTAGTCGCGATATGACTTTTATGTTGAAGCGACTTCAAATAATAAATAAATTAAAAAAAATATATAATAGAGAAAATTCCAGATTGTGAAAAGAACTGGATGGAATATTTGGAAAGAATGGATGCATCCCGTATACCAAAAAGAGCTTTCAGCTACAATCCAACAGGGAGAAGAAATGATGGTCGTCCCATATTATGTGGGTTCCAGCAATTTCAAGGGGGTGAAACGGGTCAGCGGACCCAAACCGTGCTGCTGCTGCCGATTATGGTGGTGGTGGTGGTGGTGGTGGTGGCGGCGGTGGCGGTGGCGGTGGTGGTGGCGGCGGCGGCGGTGGTGGTGTTGGTGGCGGTGGGGGTGGTGGTGGTGGTCCTCGCGTCGTGTCCTTGAAAGACATTACCCCCGTTACCCCCAACCTGCCCTCCTCCGTGGCCTTGGCTACGACTGGAGGACGCAGCGGCCGGGCGATGAGGGTAACCTCTGAAAAGAGGAGACATCCTAGGGATTATTAGGGGGAATGATAAATTACGAGTAATATTCTTTTATCGCAAAGTTCTAGCATGCCCCCCCCCCCCGCCCCCTGAAAAAAGTCTCCCGACGCTTATGTTCGGAAACTACAGTTTGCAGAGATAATTGCATGATTCTAATGTTTGCCTCCGCATGACACCCATCACGTTCAACCACTTAATGTGTATTAGTGTTATTATTACTATTACATGGTATTGTTGTTATATTTGTTTACTGTGATGACATAATATAATTAAGAGTTGTAAGTGGTTGCGAAGTCATAAGATTGTAGCAAGAAGGGTTATAAGATTGCAGCAGATATCTCATCTCTTTGAGTTTGCTTATCGCAAAGCTGCAACTCTTGATAACGCTTTTTTGGCCTTGAAAAAACATGACTCTGGTCATGTAATTGTCATATAATTTCCAGAATGGAAGATCTGCCATCTCAATTAACAGATTTACAAATGATAAGATCTAAAATATAGTATTGTAATTAATAACCATCAGGTGAACAGAGAGAAACCGAGAAAATGGCCGGCAACCCCCCCCCCCCCCCCCAAAAAAAAAAAACGTTTAAGTACCTGCAACTTATCATTTCAAAGGAGAACTATTGGCTATCCCCTCAAAACAATTCAATGCAACTTAAATTAAGCGGGAACCAAAGTTACAGAAACTTCAAGGGATTCAGAAGGGGAATGTTAGTAGAACCTTCAGGATTCTCTACAAATTAGCTGTATTGATCTCGCGTCCGATTTATTAGAAATAGCACAAGAAAACATGACTGGCAAACCTTCCTACAGTCCTGACATAGCATGCCAGACAAAAGTGGACATTACAGAAGAAAGTGGGGTAGAATCTGAAAGGACCGGTGCAAAAGATCCAAATGGAACCCCTAATTGCAATTTCTAGCGTGGAATGTAGTAGTTTTAAATTTTATTTACATATATTGGCACTGTAGTATAATAATCCAAGGCGCAACAGCTCATCTGCGCCAAGGCCTACCGCCTAGCCGCTGCGTCCCCCACCTCTGCCCAGCATAGGCGTCAGGAATGGGTTGCAGTACTGGAGATGAGACAAGATCAGCCCTACGATCCCTCCCGGCCGGTTATGCCACCTACGTAGCCAGGGACCACTATTTCTCAACCAAATAGCTCCTCAGTTGACACTTCAGGGACCTAGCGAGGCTGAGTGCACCCCGGCCCAGGTCTCCCAGCGGGAGAAATTCCCCATACAAGTTACAAATATTGATCCAGGATTATGGTTTAAATATATCAATTGAAATGTCAAAGATCATGGCACTTCTAGGAAAACATAAAAAGATCGAAGATAGTGTTAAACAATAAAGTGTTAGAACAGGTGGGAAAATGTAATTACGTGGGCTGTAATGCAACCTTTAAAACAATGAGGACATGAGCGTCGACAGACCTTTTTTCAGGGGGGGGGGGTTGTCGCATGTTGGAAGTCTGCAATAAAACAACATTAATTCATTATTCTGTTGTCAAAAACTGTAAAAGATGGGGTATAATATTTGTTGCGGCTAAGCATATTAATCCCCTTGCACCTCCCTCTTCGGGACGCCCATGAATGAAGAAATAAGTGATACAGTGAGTAAGATCCAATATATTCGTGGAATAATAGCTCATTTCTTGAAAAGAAAAACCTGAAAAAATATAAATCTAAAGTTATATAAGGCAAGGGCTGCTCTGGTTTTACTGTCAGATTGGAGACATGGACACTTACAAAGAAAGATTGGAATACAAGCGGCAGAAACGGAATATTTCCTAACAGTAAAAGGAGGCACAAGACAAGATCATATTAGAAATGAAGAAATAAGGAAAGAATTGCATATATTTTCGTTAAAATACAAGTAAATAGAGAAAAATAGAAAATGCATTTGCAAAGAATGAATAACTTCGCATTCCATCACAGGCACACAAATATAAACCTTCTGGTTATAGAACAATAGGAAGACCAATAGAAAGATGAGAAGAAGTATGAGGCCGGAACAGGGAGTTCTCCTAAAGCATGGAGAGTTGATGTACTTACACAAGATTGGCTTTAGAATGTTTTCAGACTTGAAGTCGTTCTCGCTGGGGGTGATTATTGCAGCTGTTGGAAACGAGACTCAAGGTCAGACATACACGTACGGAGCCAGCCAACCAATATACATATCTGTGGCCAATGCTGTTCTGTCCAGAACCGGCCGGCCCCCAAGAGCCAGTTCTATCCAGTACACACTCTACAGTAGGCCGATTGCTTTGCTTGTATGACAAACGAAATGCTATTTTCTGAAATGAGTTCATCATGCTAACGTCAACAAAGGAACTGACGGTTCACTTGCTTACCAACCAATGTGTCATACTACGTAGTGTAACTAGGACAAGTATTGTATTCCAACCAAAATTGCCATATCGAGATTTCACCGGAAATTATGCATGTTTTAAGGCTCTTGTATGTGTACACCGTGTGTATGCGGGTGTGTGTATGAGAGAGCGCGCGCAGGTGTCTTCTGTGAACAGCTTAACTCAAAATCGAAGTCTATAAAAAGCCAAACTTTATGTTTAAGTTCAGTATCTACCAAGAATCCAACACGAAAATATTCAAGAAACTCCCCCCTCTCCAAACTACTCTTTATGGGAAACATTTTTAAAAACTGTCGATTTTCTCAAAAATGGCAAATGATGACAAATGAAACGCAGTCTTAAATATTCTTGGAATAGCCCCTGAAATGTTCTTCCTCCTGGGTGACTTCTGCATAACTGGTAGACAGTAAGAGAGACAAACTCTTACATTCCCTTTGCATGTTCGGGACATAAAAAAACGAATGACTTTCCGTTTGAGGAAAGTACAAGTATAGAAAATCAAACATATAACAAGGAATATATCGGAAATGGTTCACTCTATAAGCAAAGAACTGAATTTGACAGTAGTGTGTTGTACTTTGAAGAGATCTACATTCTTTTCTTTTTTCTTCTTCTTTTTCTTTTTGTAGTATGAATTATTTTATTTCTTACGGCTTACCAGTTATGCAAGACTCATTCACAATGAAGAGGACTCATTCCTATACACACTATTCTTGCAAAGCTTATTTCTCTACTGCATTTTAATCGATAGGAATTATCTTATTGTTAATATTTTTGGAGGTACAGGTCGCGCGTTACTTCTTGACGAATGAAAATTTTATATGAAAGGTTGAATGCGAGTCTCTACTCAGCTTTTGCGGGAACGAGAGAGAGGAGGTACAGTCTGCAGTGAGATGACGCGCATGCTTCTGAGCTGAAGTAGTACAACACTACAAATCAATTTATGACACTTCCAGTAATATCAGCCACACGTATTATACACTATACCTCTATAACTGTTTCCACTTAACTTTCTTGCATTTATTCTATTCCCGACATCTCTCCCTCGTCTGAATTGCTATTTTCGTTGCATGCATACATACATCCGTACCGCACAAAACTTCTGCAGTCGACTGTATACACAAACGCGACAGAGGAAAACAGAGGTGTCTGTTATCGTAGCATAAACATTTGTTGACCTGTTTATTAAGGGTAGGCTCACTCATTGGATTTCTGCTCAAGGTCATTCGTCAAGAACGAACGCGCAACCTATACAAGGGGAATATGGAAATATGTAGGCTTTAAGCGACACTGAAATGTTTTAAGAGTTCGTCGCTATGTGATACCTTTGAAGTTCCGTTCCCTTGCAAGGCCAAGAAATAAAAAACTAATAACATATTTTTATATGAGATAAGTATAAATATTGGGAAATTCAAAAAAAGAATAAAGAATATCTAGGAAATGGTTCTCGCCAGAGAAGACAGTCTCGCCAGACAACACGGTCTCGCCAGACAAGACTGTCTCCTTGTCAGACAGCCTCATGGGACTGCCTAACGAGACTGTCTGGCGAGACTGGCCGTCGAGGCCGTCCAAGGAGACTGTCCAACAACACTGCCCGACGAAACTGTGCAACGAGGCGGTCTTGTGTGGCGATACGGTCTTGTCTGGCGATATGGTCTTGTCTGGCGAGATGGTCGTGTCTAGCGAGACGGTCTTGTCTGGCGAGAATGTCGTGTCTGGCGAGACGGTCTTGTCATGCCAGACAGTCTTGTCTGTGGAAACAGTGTTGTCTGGCGAGACCGTGTTGTCTGGCGAGACTGTCTTGTCTGACGAGACAGTCTTGTCTGATGAGATGGTCTTGTCTGGCGAGACTGTGTGTCTGGCGAGACCGTGTTGTCTGGCGAGACTGTCTTCTCTGACGAGACAGTCTTGTCTGATGAGATGGTCTTCTCTGATGAGACGGTCTTGTCTGTGGAGACAGTCTTGTCTGGCGAGACCGTGTTGTCTGGCGAGACTGTCTTCTCTGATGAGATGGTCTTGTCTGATGAGATGGTCTTGTCTGGCGAGACTGTGTGTCTGGCGAGACCGTGTTGTCTGGCGAGACTGTCTTCTCTGACGAGACAGTCTTGTCTGATGAGATGGTCTTCTCTGATGAGACGGTCTTGTCTGTGGAGACAGTCTTGTCTGGCGAGACCGTGTTGTCTGGCGAGACTGTCTTCTCTGATGAGATGGTCTTGTCTGGTGAGACGGTCTTGTCTGGCGAGACTGTCTGACGAGACTGCCTGACGAAGCTGTCGGGTCAGACTGTCCGACAAGACCACCCGACCGGACCACCCGAGAGGGTGTCTGACGAGACTGTTTGACGAGACTGTATAATGAGACTGTCTCAGGGACTGTAAAGAGACTGTCTGACGAGGCTGTCCGACGAGACTGTCTGATGAAACCGTCTGATGAGACGGTCTCGTGGGACTATAACGGAACTGTCTGACGAGGTTGTCCGACGAAAGTGTCTGACGAGACCGTATGACGAGACTGACATTCGAGGCCGTCCAGGGAGACTCTCCAACACTGCCCGACGAAACTGTGCAACGAGACGGTCTTGTGTGGCGAGACTGTCTTGTGTGACGAGACTGTCTTCTGTGGCGAGCCTATCTTGTTTGCCGAGACGGTCTTGTCTGGCGAGATAGTCTTGTCTGGCGATATGGTCTTGTCTGGCGAGACGGTCTTGTCTGGCGAGACGGTCTTGTCTGCCGAGACGGTCTTGTCTGGCAAGACGATCTAGTCTTACGGGATAGTCTTGTCTGTGGAGCCAGTCTTGTCTGGCGAGACTGTCTTCTCTGGCGAGACAGTCTTCTCTGGCGAGACGGTCTTGTCTGGCGAGATGGTCTTGTCTGGCGAGGTCTTGTCTGGCGAGACGGTCTTGTCTGCCGAGAGTGTCTGGCGAGACCGTATGACGAGACTGACATTCGAGGCCGTCCAGGGAGACTCTCCAACACTGCCCGACGAAACTGTGCAACGAGACGGTCTTGTGTGGCGAGACTGTCTTGTGTGACGAGAATGTCTTCTGTGGCGAGCCTATCTTGTTTGGCGAGACGGTCTTGTCTGGCGAGATAGTCTTGTCTGGCGAGACGGTCTTGTCTGCCGAGACGGTCTTGTCTGGCGAGACGGCCTTGTCTTGCGAGACAGTCTTGTCTGTGGAGACAGTCTTGTCTTGCGAGAGAGTCTTGTCTTGTCTGGCGAGACCGTGTTGTTTGGTGAGACTGTCTACTCTGGCGAGACAGTCTTGTCTGGTGAGACAGTCTTGTCTGGTGAGACAGTCTTGTCTGGCGAGACAGTCTTGTCTTGACTGTCTGACGAGGCTGTCGGATGATAGTCTCCGACGAAACCATCTCACCAGACCGCCCGACGAGACCAACATACGAGGCTGTCTGACGAGACTGTTTGGTGAGAATGTCTGACGTGACTGTCTGACGAGGCTGTCCGACGAGACGTCTGGCGAGACTGTCTGACGAGACCGTCTCACGATACCGTCTGACGAGACTGTCCGATGAGACCGTCTGCTGAGACTGTCTCGCGGGACGGTAATGAGACTGTCTGACGAGGCTGTCCGACGAGAGTGTATGACGAGACTGTGTGACGAGACTGTGTGACGAGTCTGTCTGGCGAGACTGGCCGTCGTGGCCGTCCAGGGAGACTCTCCAACAACACTGCCCGACGGTGTAGTCTTGCCAGATGGTCTTGTCTGTGGAGCCAGTCTTGTCTGGCGAGACAGTCTTGTCTGGCGAGACTGTCTTCTCTGGCGAGGCAGTCTTGTCTGACGAGATGGTCTCGTCTGGTGAGACGGTCTTGTCTTGCGAGACAGTCTTGTCTGGCGAGACTGTCTTCTCTGGCGAGACAGTCTTGTCTCTCTGGCGAGACAGTCTTGTCTGTCTGGCGAGACGGTCTTGTCTGTCTGGCGAGACGGTCTTGTCTGGCGAGGTCTTGTCTGCCGAGACGGTCTTTCCTGGCGAGACGGTCTTGTCTTGCGAGACATTCTTGTTTGTGGAGACAGTCTTGTCTGGCGAGACAGTATTCTCTGGCGAGATTTTTGATGTCAGAAATGGCTCTTAAGGCATTGATTAAAATACGTGTTTAAGACACCTTCGTGACAAATAAAATGTATATTGCGACTCGTCAAAGAGAGCAAATGTCGATTACCTCACCCCACTGCGCGGCGATTAATCAAGGTAACAATGGATCAGAACAAAGACCGATTCTAGACCGTTCGGGAAGCTTTCGACTGTCTGCTTGTTTACAAGAAGTTTTGAGAAAGGGTGTATTTTTAGAGAATTCCCCTGCACTTCGCCTGGACTATACGCTTGTACGACACCGAACCCGGAGCTGCTCTGCGGCAACTAGCGGCGGGATGAACTGTTCTCACTTGTTAAGGACTTCCGCGCGTCTCTGTGGACTCCACATGTAAACCCTGTGCAATCCTGCGATTTCTTTACCTAGTCCCTTCTGGGGGGTGCTAGCTGCAATAGATCTGTGAGGACACAGTGCACGAAGTGTCCCCCTACGCCTACACGCTTTACACTTCTTGTAAAACATGTGAAAGTAGGTAGGTATATAATTTTATGTAATAAAAGTTGTAATTAGTTTTCAAAATTTGTAATTTACAAAAATTATTGCAATTATGTACAGTGTTTAAGCGACAACAATAAATTTAAAAAAGTTATATGATCATTTATGAAGGAGTGGTCCTTTCTGTATTTTACTCATAGAAGCATCTACAGCAAATTTGGTGTTAGAATCCAATATGTGCCAAACTTCCGCGATGAAAATCCTTAAAAGTGACAAGCAACGTTCTTATAACGTCAATTTTTGTATGAACCTTCAGAGGACGATTCTTAGAGAAGAATGCAATTTGTGAATCAATAATGGAGCGTATTAAAAACAATCCAGTTCTTCTAAAATAAATTGTATTCTCAGACAAAGAAAGTTTTGCCTGAATAGATTTGTCAAGAGACATAACTGCCGATACTGGCCAGACATAAATCTACAATGGATGAACCAGAACCACATGCAGAATTCATAGAAACTGAATGTTTGGGCTGGCATTTTTGATGACCATAATATTGATCAAAGGACCAATTTCTTTAGACTTTTAGAAAAACGCTAAATGCTACTGGATAATTGGAGTTGCCGGCCATCGCAAACTTGTTTCCACCCCCAGTCAACCGTCGACTACCAAAAAATAATCTTTTTCTAAGAAGATGGAGTTTCAGCTCACTGTGGACAGATTCGTCAGTACGATGTACTGTAGGAGAGATCGCAAAGAGTGGCCAGCAAGATCCCCAGATTTGTCACCTTGGACTTCTTTTTTGGGGCCAGTTGAAGTCAGTGCTATATCGAGACAGACCCAACAGCACAGCATCGAACAATGACAGCGGCGAAAGACATTCCTAAATCCGGGTTAAGTCATTTCTTAAATGGTTTGTATGATCGACCGTCAGCTAAGGGCTGCCAGTTTGAACAGAGCATTTAGGAGGAGAACTAACTTTACTGTTTCTTGTTATTCAAGTTCAGGCCTGGGCGACTTGCGGGATACCTTAAGCGATTTTCATTTTTTTTACCATCTAAACATGTAATTATCAGTGCAAGGCTTTAGGTTGCGCTCAGTGAGCACCAGTTGCCCAGCTCTGCTCTAGTTTCTTTCTTTGCTTTTCTATCGTGGGTATCTTATTGAAGAGTACTATCCGAATTTGAAAAAAAAGGGCGTTCTATTTAAAATGAAGTTGCAGTCACTATCTTCGTACCCGAGTTCCATGTTAATCAGCCACGTGCTTAAAAATTGTTTAAAGGTGCGGGATTTTTAACTAACTCTGAACATTATACTAATGTTTTATGAAGATGTGTTTAATCCTTGTATCTTGTCTAACCGGGTGGTTTTTCCTTAAACCCCATTATTGACAACTCCTTCCTTAATGACTCTCATTAGCTGGGTCCCCAAAGGAAAATGACCGTATGATGAATACCAGTGCACTGTTTGTTCTACCTTTACTAAAATACTTCATTTTGCAAGTCACTAAACGCTTACTTGAAATCTTTGCATTGTTTCATTTTGTGCATGTTTCTTCCCAGCGGACATGACCCACTTTGATCATAATGGCAATATAAATGCAGGTCATAGTTCGGGCAAACTCTCATATTGCAAGCAATTGTAATACCTAAGCTAAACTGTGTGATTTGCAGAATCCAACTTCAGATAAATTTATTCTGAAAATAATGGCATGTTATCACTGCTTATCATGAGCGTCGGCAGACTCTTTTCCAGGGAGGGGCCACATTTTGGAAGCTTGCAATCATATAATATTAATTCATTATTTTACTGTCAAAATGTATAATATTTGTTGCAGATAAACGTATTAATTTGTGCTACATTAAAATTGTTCTTTACGTCAAAATTAAAATAATAGTTTAATAGTCAGTAATTGATTGCGCATTAAGTTCACCAACTTCCAAGGGGGGGGGGGGGCCGCGGCCTCCGTTGCCCCCGCCCCCCTTCGCAACGCCCATGCTGCTTATTTTAGTACGCATAATTCCAATATGTATGTTCAAACATTTAATAAAATTGTATCCTTCATAGAATAAATTGTTTTGCATTGACGTTTAGATATGTAACAGTTTCAATTACTGTTCAAATGGATACTCTTTTCATTTGAAAAATGTTCTCTGTGTGTGTGTGTGTGTGTGTGTGTGTGTGTGTGTGTGTGTGTGTGTGTGTGTGTGTGTGTGTTTTCTTGAATTATAAACTATGCAGTGCAAAAGCTCTTAAATTTCTCGAATAGCCCACCTCTGTGGTATGGGGGTAGCATGTCTGCCTCACATGCTAGAGATCCCGAGTTCGAATCTCGGTTAGGGTAAATCGTCCGGATATGGTGTTTTTCTGGGATGTTTTCTTATCCTGAGAAGAAGAATGTCGGGTAACTTTAAGCTTTTGGACTCCGGGCTCATTTGAGCATCATATCACTTGTTTAATTAGTTCATTCATCGTCCGATATGACGTACTAGGTTAAAGGACGTTAAAGAAAGCTTCTCTAGCTGAATTGGTTCTGCTTTTTAAAAGTCATTAGGTACTATAATATTGCTCTGGGTTCGCACAGTACGGAACACTCTCTGCTTGTAGTCCAGTCCAGGTGGTGCAGTGGGCACCGGGCCCTAGCCCGCCTCTAGTGGCAGCTCTGGTTCCTGGTCACGGAATGCTCCCGGGTTCGATCCCACCCATAGATGTGGGTCTTTTAAGCCCGGTATTCTTCCAGTGCTCAATTTACTGTACGCTAGAGATAAGGGTAGCACAAAAGATATTTAGGTCGAGGTGCAAGGGCTGTTGAGCATTCTCCAATCTCCACATTTAGTATTACTATAATACACCGATTCAGTTTTACGGTCACATTCCAAAAGGAAGTGCAAGAGATTTTAAAAGTAAACGAAAATAGGTATTCTAGTATGGTTATGACTGACTGGGGGTAGAATTGTAATTATGATAGCCCGAAAATCACCAATAGATTTCTACTGTAACTTCGTCTGAAGGTTCCTCTTGCATAGAGTGAAACTGCTAAATTTCACATTCAAGATAGTAGTAATATATTGTATAATCATTATTACTCCTCTATGACCTTTTTCTTTCAACCTTCCACGTTTGCCATTTGTAATAAAACTAGCCCTCACCGCAAAGAAGAGAGCCAATAAATTATCTCCGAATAATTATTCTAGCCTTCTCCAATGTCTTCTTATCCCAGAGTAGGAGTAGATCGATTCCGCGTTGCACAATTTGACGCACCTCGGGAGTAGTTTCTCTAAATGCAGCTAGGTGGCTGACTACTCCATCGCAGCATGGTGGTCATGGTAGTTCAGTGTTTGACGAGGTTGTGAATCTGGAAGACTTATCAACAAAACTATTAATATTATTACTTCTTACAGTATTTAAAAATCAATCACCATTCCGTCATCAAATAAGCGCCGGCCCAACGGGTGGCTAGCGTCGGTACAGGTCAGTACAATCATGTAAGCTAAAATTACAAACTGACCCCCAACTTAAAATACTGCCCTATACATCACGAGCTCATAAATCACCTTGCAGGTGCAAATCATGTTCTCCTTGATGCTTGCAAGTAAGATATGTGGACGAATTCAATGCTAAAAATTCTGACTAGCGCTGCAGACGTATTATTTTCCTTTTTTGAGTAGTGAGGGGTGTGCCTGAAATATCTCATGAGGCGTGGGTACTCACCAACTCAACTTAGAGTCTATAATATCGCACCTATATAGTTCTCTGACTTACACCAAAACTATAGGCACTCCTACGTGATTGCTTCTGTGATTATTTAAGGTTATTTAGTTTATAACTACAGCCAAAATCATATGGGTGCGAGCATTGAAGAAATGATTCACGAGATAAATTGAACGTGTTGACACAAGTAGAATAGTGACACATGTTTATCTCGTACCATTTGCGTAGAAATACTTGCGTTTCTGAAAATGACAGGCTGCCCTGGACGGAATTATGATGATAATCAAGGTAAATAGGTTACAAAATCTTTAGATAATCAAGGTAAATAGGCTATAAAATATTTATTTTGTCTGTAGTTTACGGAAACATTTGAACTACTTGCACTTAGACGGTTCGTTAATGGCATGCGTTCTTAATGCAGCTTAATACACCATCGTTAATTTTCATTATTGGATATATGTGTAAATGATATGCCTGCTGGTGTTACCAAATGGCAAGGTACATATGGAAGAGTTTTTATTTTGCCCCATTGCTTGCTGTTTATTAATCTTGCGCTACCTTTTTATCTCAATACTTTTATGCTGACAAATGTGAGTTCTATAGGCGCACTTAAATTAGTTTACAACGTATATTTTAACTCTATAATGGAATATGGAATGTTATTTTGGTGCAATTCAGTAGAGAGTAAACGAATATTCCTCATACTAAAGAAAGTTGTAAGAATTATTTCCAACACCTTTAGCAGAGCTCATGCAAAGGCCTTTTCTGAAGACCGAAGATATTAACCTTGCCCTACAAGTATATATTCTCGATCCTAATATTCTTTATATGCAATTGATCCACGTTTATAACAAACAATGAAATTCATGAGATAAGCGCAAGACAAAAAGCTAATATTCATCATCCCAGTGCAAAACTTTCTTGCTTCCAGAAAGATGTATACTGTGAAATGATAAAAATAATTAATGCTCTTCTAATGACCTTAAGGGAAAAGTTAACAATCTCAATGCTTTTAAAATTGCTGCTTAAGAGTACCTATGCTTAAAATCATGTTATTCTGTACAAGATTATCTGAATGACAAATTATCCTGTTAATGCTTATGTAGCTTTGTAAGTAGTTTCTAGCTGTTTTAGTGACACATCACTGTTAATTACATTTGATGCTTGCTAGATAGCTACATAAGCCTATATTTATTGAACAACTGACAAAAGATGCTATTCATTGCTAATTATATAGGGTAATCAAGAAGTCGCTCCGCAGCTCTTGTTTAACCAAGATTTCCCTAGAGACAGGAATTCCGGTGGCAGCACTGGCTGCTGCATATGGTTATAACATTACACAAAATAAAAAGTTTGATACGTTAACATAATTCATGAAAGGTAATGTGTATAAATAGGATACCAACCTCAAGATAACATCTTAAGCATTAGGCACTGGCATGGTGCAGAGAACTTGTTAACCCATTATAACTAAATAATTAGAAGTGTCAGGAAAAGCCTAGTAAAAGTTTAAAACAAAAGTTTAATTTGTATTTGTAAATATACATTATGTTAATCTTATAACTGCAGGGAAGATTTGATTGTTTCTCAACTATCCCTGCCTTTGTTTTTGTGGCTGTATGTGTTTTTAGGCTACACTGTGTAGTTCCATTGACATGTACAATGTTCTCAGGCTTCTATGTGAACTCGCTGAACACTAATCTAATCTATGTATATAGGAAAACAGTTTACAAATGTGTTTTTAATTGTTATTTAAGAACATTGCTTAAATATTCCCCTTAAAGGTAATAATGAATTTGGTAATGAGCCTGCTTTATTTAGAAGCACTATCCTAGAGTTTGGAGAAATATCTTTTGATATTGATTTGCTGATGTTTTCACTAATGTTCACAGTAATGTACAATGATTGCGATGCAATTTGTGCAGCAGTTAAAGTTTTTGTCTGCCATAATGTTATAATGCCATGACCACATTAAGTATTAGTTGTATTTTGTATGGATTAATTCAAATTATTTGAGTGACAGTATTCAGAATGCTTAAGCTTGTACTTGAAAGTTAAAATGAGACAATGGTGAACTGTTAGACCAGAGCAAGCAAAATTTTAAACTACATTATTCTTGAAATTATGTAATAATCTATTGCACTTGTGGTGGATACAAAAGAAATGCTATGCACACTCAAGTGTAGGGGAAAAGTGGCATAGATTTTTGCTTTGATTTTTTAGATTGGTATCCAATGTTTGTACAACAGGGATTTGTGACATCTTGGGAAGACCATATAGTGAAGATTGCATATCAGGGTAAACACTCAACATTGCTTACTGTGCACATGTAGCATTATATTGCACAACTTGCAGTAATACACACAATTGACAGTAATTCACCTTAAGTTATGGTGCGTGGCACCGACGACTTTGAGACACGTTTTTAAACCACTACTGATTAACTCAGGATAATTTTGCATTCACCCAGGGTTTGCTAACATAAGTATTTCTTGCGAAACACTGTTTTACCCACATATGCAATTTCAACAGACTATAAAGATAACCTCGACACTAGATCCAATGAAATTTGAAAATGCAGGTTAAAGCTACCTCAAAGGGCTAGGAATATTTAATGAAAAACAAAAATTAAAAATCTGATGTGTTGCACTCACATGACTTTTTCTACTCTTGTACCAACCATTCTTACAAACTCTTATTCCTATATCTTCTTCGTGTTAGTTGAGATAAACATTTATAGAAATTATCTTATAGCTTATTTCCTTGTAGGTACAAGGGGGGTAGGTTTTAAGCGATAGTCAATTCTTTTAAAGCTTTGAGATCCCGTTCTCTTTGCACACTTAACATATAAGAAAATGAAAAACAATGTTGCATTTTACGAAATTTTAAAGTTTTCCGAAACTGACACAAATAACAAGGAATATCTCCGAAATGGTTCACTCTACAAAAAAATTTATTTGGACATAAATTGTGTGTTTTAGCAAGATATACATTTTTTGTAGAGTAAGATTTTGTCTATCTCTTATGATTTACGAGTTATTCAAAAGTCATCCAGAGCAAACAGGACTGCATATGCTATAGCCAGCAAATTCAAAATATACATTTCATTTGTCATAAAAATGTCTTAAACATTTCATTTTAATCGAAATTGTTGGAGCCATTTTCAAGAAAATCAAAATATTCCATGGAAAGGGTAGTTTAGGGTGGGGCTATTTTCTTCAAAATCTTCGTGTCGCATCCTTGAAAGACATTAAGCTTAAGTACCAAATTTGCTTTTTAACTGACTTTTCGTTTTTGAGTTATGCTGTCTACAGACTGACACACACAGAGATCTTTTTCTAAAATGCTCTTTTTTTTATTCAGGGGGCCTCAAAACATACATTTCCGGTGAAATCTCGACATCGAATTTTTGGGTGGAATACAATACTTCCTCTACTTACCAGTAGAGAAAGTAAAAAACTAATAAATACCACTTATCAAATGTTAACATTACAAGATGCCTTTAAAATAGAACTATTCAAATGCTGTATAAACCAATTATTGCATCCTTTATAATGCACTTTGTTATGCAACAAAAAAGCTGTTAGCCTTTATCTCAAACTGACTGCTTCACAAGTGCAGAGTGTATGTAAGGTTAGTATGCTTTATAGATGGTTTCTACTTAATGCTATTTTAGGGCCAGGAAATGGTAGGAGTGCTAAATTACTGCAGTATGAACTCTCACTACTTTTTCACCATAATGTCAATCGTCTACTTTCAACATACACACACACACATGGATAAGACCTAGAAACTACAGTACTTTCTCTGTGGTTCAGCATGGGTTTGATAGTTTAATACAAACCATCAGTTAATGATTTTAAGCTTAAAATATGTGTTTATACATTATACATGTTATGAGTAGTGAAGGTGCAATATGAAGAAAAGAAAATATGCAATATGTAAATTTATGTCCCAATATTATTTAGTGTAGGTATATATTATTGTTTTATAGAAATAAAGCCCTGAAGTGTAGGATTTGGTGTTAGGTGCAATCAGTCACAGTGATTTCATGATCCTTCAGCTCCATGAAACTGTTACTGAAAAAAAAACTACATAGTGGATACAGTGCTGCAAGTGTAGTAGAGCATGATGGATTCTTTCCCATAGTAAATCTGTATGCAACATGAAAGTGCAGTATGTAGTTTTGATGGAAAACTGCCTCAATATAGTACTTAGCACCTGTACTGTTCATCAAAAATGAAGAAACTACAAAATATGCTCATAACATATTTTTAAGACCAGAAACTCCAATTTGACGAAAGATGTAAATGCAAAAATGTTATTGAAATATTAATAAGACATTTTTTAACTATTAAATTAATTCTGCACAGTGTAAATCTTTGTGCGGTAGTAGCAGATTTGGTTCAGCATATGTAATTCTACCTGTTGGATCTCTCTCTTAATACTTCATCTTTCAGCATACCTACCTGTAGAAGTAACTCTACTAGAAATCTTGCAAATGACAATCACAGCACATGTCTTTTTAAGTCCTTTACTTTACTGCATGTTCATAAAGAATTTTGTTCATTGTTGCGGTGCCATGTCCAAGTGGTTAGACCATTTGCCTACCACCTAGGCAGCCTGTGTTTGATCCCAGTGACCAGCATGTGTTATTCGTGGTGGATGAAGTGGCATCTGAGTGAGTTTTCTTAATTCTCCAGTCTCCTCCACCACTCATTCCACTAATTGCTCCATCATCACCTTTCCAATAATCCATTTCACCTACGTTTCAAATCATCCTCTTACTCACCTTCATACCTGGTGCTTGGCTGACCACCTGCTTCCAGGTCTTCACTCTGTGTGGTCCATAGGTTCGTCTGACCCTAGGCACAGGTTTGTAAGTCCTACATACATTGAGGGTAATCAGATCTTTTTTTTTTTTTTGAATTAACATTCTCCAACATTATGTCATATCGGACGAATGAATGAAATGAAATGAAGTGCATGAAATGATGCTCAAATGAGCCCGAGGTCCATGGAGCTTTAAGTTACCTGACATTCATCTTCTCAGGGTAAGGAAAACCTCGGGAAAAAAACCTTATCCGGATAACTTACCCTAAGCGAGATTCGAACTTGTGACCTCTTGAACGTGAGGCAGATACGCTACCGAGGCGGGCGGGTAATCAGATGAAGAAGAAGTAGTTACTCATTCTTGTACAAACTAATGCTTATTTTTCTATCCACTTCATGTTAATCAAGATAACATTTGTAGAAATGGTTTTATTACGTACTTAATTATAGGTACAATGGAAATAGGGGAATACAATAGACTTAAATGATAGTCAAATCTTTTAAGAGCTTGTTACTTTGTGATGACTTTGAAATAACTTCCCATTTAAGAAAAGTATAAGTATTGGAAAATTCAAACCACTAACTATATCTTAAAAATGGTTATCTCTGCTAAAAGAATATTTGGAATAAATTTTGTGCATTACAAAGATCTGCATTTCTTGTGCAGCAAGATTTTATCTATCTTAAATATGGAAAAATGAAGCTATTAACAGTGAAGCAACAGAATCTAAAATAAGAACAAATTAGAAACTAAAAGCTTCACTTATCTATTTGTTCTTATTTTAGATTTTGTCTATCTCTTATTTACCAGTTATACATACGTTTCAGAATAAATACTTCCGAGGCTGATTCCAAAAAATTTGCAATATACTTGTACATTTCATTTGTCATGAAAATATCTTAAACATGTGACAAATCAAAATTATTAGATACATTTCTTAGACAATCAAAATTTTTTAAAAATTGTATACATAAAGGGTAGAATTAGCTTGAAGTGGAGGGGATTTTCTTGAAAACGTTCATGTTACATCCTTGGAAGATGCTAAAATAAAATACCAAGTTTGGGTGTTTAGCCACACTTTACGTTTTTAAGCTATGCTGTTCACACGCACACACACACACACCTTTTTTTTTTTAAAAAAAAGGCTGCTTTTTCAGATTTAGGGACCTCAAAACATAGATTCCTAGTGGAATCTTATTTTCATATCTTTGGGTGGAATGCAATGCTTTCTCTAATCTACTATTTACATGGTAGAACAGATACAGCTTGTCTAAAATGTTGACACTCCATACGCAAGTGAGGAGAAATGCAGAGAAGTGGTGGGGGAGCAAGTGACTAGAAGGTTATCAGAACTTGGGAGGCAGTCACATATAAACGTATGAACTTGTCACTCTCACGGCAACTGGAGGACTGACACCCACCTCTCTTATCCAAATGGACTGCCCAGTGCTATTACTCATCTTTGCTTTGGGAGTAGGGGAATGCAGGACGTTTTAGACAGGCTATAATAAATTACAGAGTACACTTAGCTATATCAAATATTGCTTTTTATTTTCAGGAAAACAAGTATAACTTTTAGGCAATTTTTACTTTCTCTACTGGTAAGTGGGGGAAGTATTGTATTCCACCCAAAAATAATGTCTTTCAAGGATGCGACACGAAGATTTTGAAGAAAATAGCCCCACCCTAAACTGCCCTTTACATGGAAAATTTTTATTTTCTTGAAAATGGCTCTAACGATTTTGATTAAAATGTCATATGTTTGAGATATTTTGATGACAAATGAAACGTATATCTTGAATTCTCTGGCTATAGCCCCTGTAGTCGTGTTTACTCTGGACGACTTTTGCATAACTGGTAAACTGTTAGAGATAGACCAAATTATACTGTACAAAAAATGTAGATCTTGCTAAAATACACAATTTACGTCTCAATACATTTTCTTGTAGGGTGAACCATTTCGGAGATATTCCTTGTTATGTGTGTGAGTTTCGGAAAACTTGGAACTTTCGTGAAATGGATCATCACTGTTCATTTTTTTTATATGTAAGTGTGCAAAGACAACAGAATCTCAAACATTTAACTATTGCACAAAGCCTACTATATTCTAACATTCCCTTTGCACCAACAAGGAAATAAGCAATAAGATAATTTGTACAAATGTTTGTCTCAGCTAACAAGAAAGAAGATATAGGAATAAGAGTTTGTAAGAATGGTTAGTACAAGAGTAGAGAAAGTCATGTGAGTGCAACACATCAGATTTTTTTAAGTGGTTTTGGTCATTTTGGAGATCTCTATTATTATTTGTCTCAATTTTTACTTTTGCTACTATGTATAAGTAGGGGAAGTATTGTATTCGACCTAAAATTTTGATGTTGAGATTTCACTGGAAATGCATGTTTTGAGGCCCCTGAATCCAAAGAAAGCATTTTTAGAAAAAGGTCCTGTGCACGTGCGTGTGTGTGTGTGTGTGTGTGTGTGTGTGTGTGTATGTGTGTGTACAGCATAACTCAAAAATGATAAGTCTGTTAAAAACCAAAGCAGGTATTTATGTTTGATATCTTTCAAGGATGCAACACAAAGATTTTGAAGAAAATGTCTCCACCCTAACTACCTGTTACATGGAAAATTTGTCAAAAATTTTGATTTTCTCAAAAATGGCTCTGATTTTTAATAAAATGACACGTTGAAGATATTTTTATGGCAGATGAAATGTATATTTTGAATTTTCTGCCGATAGCCTATGTAGTCCTGTTTACTCTTGATGACTTTTGCATAAATGGTGAACTGTAAGAGATAGACCAAATCTTACATGCAAAAATTGTAGATCTCATTTAAACACACAATTTGTGTAAATGCATTTTTTGTGGATTGAACCATTTCGGAGATATTCCTTGTTATTTGTGTGAGTTTTGCAATAGTTATACTTTTCTCAAATGGAAGGTTATTCATTTTTTTATATCTTAGTCGTGCAAAGAGAACGGAATTTGAAAGCTTTAAAAGATTGACTATCGCTCAAAGCCTACTGTATTCCCATATTCCCTTTGCACCTACAAGGAAATAAGCAATAAGATAATTTCTGCAAATGTTTATCTCAGCTAACTTGAACAAGATAGAGGAATAAAAATTAGTAAGTATAATTAGTACAAGAATAGAGAGTCATGTGAGTGCAACACATCAGATTTTTTCAATACCTTTTTTATTTATTTGAAGTGCTGTCTCATTCAGTGGTTTTTCATGATTTAATGAAAAGGGATGGAACTTTGAAGCTATATAAAAATAAGGGTAGAGAAAGTCGTGTGAATGCAACACATCAGACTTTTTGTTTAACCAGAGATGGTAAAAAATTGTTTAAATACTTGTATTTGAAATTCACCAAGGGGATAAAAAGTCACTGGCATGCTGTTTATATTAATTGTTCCCCCGAAGTGACGCTATCAAAGTTGGTCTGGGTCATCACTGTCTGACCTCATGACCATCTGGTGCTCCACTTATCATTAAAACAGCACAAAACTACGGATGATTTGTCTTCGTAGCTCAATGTTCTGAAACTGAAGTCCATTTTAATTAATGTTGGGACAAAGTTTTTTGCTTCCGGTACCTCCCCTTCATTTGCAGGAGCGTTTTGAGATTATATTGGGAGTGCTATTATATGTCTGCAATTGGACCCTGCAATGAAATCTTCACTCACTGTAGCTGAATCTGTTTTAATTGTGTATGCTTGGATCTTCAAATATTGCATCATGATAATAAAAATGCATATTGTATGATATTCCTCAGCGTTCACTAGCTTAAGCACTCATTAATCAGACTGAAGAGAAAATGATATGCATACTTTCTTGGCATGTAAAGTTCACTTTACATAACACATGGTTTTGTGGCTCTATTATAATTGAATGTTTCAAAAGTTGCTATTTTTTATGCCACATACTCTTGTAAAGTTGGCCTTGAAGGAGGACTGAAAGAGATGTGTCTTGTGTGTCAAGTTTTCTTTCCATAAACATTGATTTTAAATAGTACTGTGGTGAAGAAAAAGTTCAGTGAAAAATGACAATGTCTCACTTATACAAAGGTGTTCTAAAAATTCTTGACTGGAATTGGGTAATGTGACATTATTATGATAGTTGTTAAGCATCATCCTTTTGATGGCACACCATCACCAGGAATATTATATGCCACCACTGTAGGATGGTATCAGGCTAAATGTCTGCACCTTGCAAAAAAGAAGAGATCTTCTTCTACAATCCATGAATTAGAGGAAATTGCCTGTTCTGTGTTCCTTTGTTCAGCTCCACCTCTTCCTTGGGCATCCTACATCTCTTCTTCCTCGTGGTTTGTATTTGTATATTTTCAGTGTTATTCTTTTGTTATACATTCTCAGATGTTTCCAGTTCTCTTTGGTCTCTTCGATTGTATAATTTATTTTATATATACCTAGTTCTTGGATAGCCGTGTTGTGAAAGGGATCACCTATAGTACATTTTACCCTTTTCAAAAATCTCATTTTTGCAGCTTGTAATTTACTTTTATCTTTCTCATTCATAGTCCAGGACTCGTTACCATACATCAATACTGGTACTGGCATTGTTTTATAAAATTTGAATTCTCATTCATAATAAAGTGTCTTTGCACACTTGTAGGATTGTTACTGCATGATCTTGATTCCATGAGCTTCCACATCTTTCATATTCACTGGATTTAGCTCTCAGCAATTAATTTTGTTCCCAAACCTGAAAAAATGGCTGGACAGTGACGATTTACATCACTTGTCAAAGTTGAATCTGAAACAAGCATTAATGTTGCACAATTGGACAAATCTTATTTTAGTAAGAGTTAAAAAGTTGAAACGCTGTTGCTAATGCATCAATTTTACAAGGTGATTGTTGTGGGGAAGTAAGGGACATTTCTCTTAAATCTTGTGTTTTCTTGGTCAGCCCAAGAGTCTTCAGTGTGTCCATTCTAATATATATGTCCAGTCTTTGATATTCCAGGTTTTAACTAGCCCCAAACATTGCCGTGTAATTGATTATTAAGACACCTGTTTGGCTTCTTGACTTAATACAAAAGTTGTTTCTGTTCAACCTGCTGGTATGTGACAGTCCTTAACCATCCTACACCTGGAGATTTACGTGTACCGATCAAGTTTGATTCTGTAGTACTAAAGTTAAGCAAAACTATATATTTGTCCATTTGAAACATTTTGTCCATTTTGTATTTAATATTATTTTAACTGGGCAGTCATGTCAATTTCTGTTGATTTAATGGAAATGCGATGAAAATTTCTGGTTTGTGCACTTTTGGTACATGTATTTGGTGCTGCAGTGTTAACAGATGACCAACTTGTGCAGTTGTCTCTTCATACCATCTGCTTATGTAAACTATATAATCTAAGAGCATAACTGGCTTTCTGAGCCATCATATTTTATTCTGTTGATTTTAATTTTTGAATGGAAGTTGGAATGGTGTCCCTGAAATATTCATAGGACTGAAGGATCCGGGATTTGAACACCCTACCACCCAGTTCTGAGTCAAAGAGGCTATTGCCTTTCATCTTACTTGGTAGATGAAAAGCATTATGCTTTGTTTTCTATAATTTTTAATCATTTTTTAAGCTACTTTGAAACTTGGTGTAATTTATCAACCCTCTGATTCTCTGTTTGGCCTCTTGGCACTTAACATAATAGGGCTTACATTTTGTCATAAATTTGGGATGTTGCAAATATTTTTAAATGAGATTGAATCCCAGAATACCTCCTAAAACTTTTTCAAAATATTTAACTTGAACATAGGAATATGTATCATTTGAGAAATTCATCTGGTTAAGCACCTGTTTTCACTCTCAAAAGCAAGGAGATCAGATTTGAGAATGGTAGCATATGTGCTTTATGGGCATAGGTGATAAAGCTACATTTTAAGAGCTAAAAGAAAACAGTAGATAATATAGCCAAGCTTGTGGTGGGGATGCAGACTCTCCTCTACTGCCATGTAGTTTTGGACTTGGATCTTTGATGTTCTATATAAATATGACATGTAGCATTAGATAAGTCAGTGTTGGTGGCATTACTGAAAGTAAACCAGCCGGCAAGCATTTGAACAGCATTGCAAAACTTTGTGGCAGACATACGTACATCAGTATTTTTTGTGCAAGTTGTTAACAATACCAGCTTTACAACGGCTTCAACAGGCAAATTGTTGCATATTGGAAGGAAGGGCCGGCTGGTTTGTTTTTCAGTTGAAGTTTTATCAGCTTAGTGAATGAAATTCGCAAGTTCAAAGGCAAAGCAGTTTTTGGGTTTTCCCAAGGTATGCTCATTTTTGACATTTTCATTATTTGTTCACTTATATTTTTGATCACAGGGATTTACATAGAAAATATTTTTGTGTTTAAAGTACACATTGATTTGAATTATAGTGTTTTAAATGAAAAAAAAAATCAGCTTTTAAGTGTTCCTTACAATAGGTGCAATGGTACCATTGACCTCTCAAGGGGTTTTAGTATAAAAATAATATTTGAATGTAGCTGCGTGTGTCAGTTTCATCTTTTTCTGTTAGTTGTGCTTGGATGTTCAGTATGCATATGTGGAACTGTTAAATATGAACTTTGTACTTGCTAATGGATGTATTATTGATCCTTTGCTAAGGAGTAAAATGTGAGTCATAGTTCAGACAAATGAGTGCAACTTGAGCATGTTACTGCTTTCCATAATATCTTCGTGTTTTAGGAAGTTTGTGCATTTAATACAATCACAAAAATTGGGGTCTAGAATTTATGAGGGAGATTTGGAAATGATTTACAATAATAGTTTTTTTTGTACCTTATTTATTAATAAATATGATTCAATGTACAGGGGATCTCTCAATATTCTCCCCATCCGTGTCAATACACTGCTGTCATCTTATTGCGTGATGGAACCATTGTTTGTGGGTACTGCACACCCACTCTTGGAAAACTGCCTGCAATTTCTTATTGTTGCTAAAATTTTACCCCACTGCGTGTCCATGTTATTGAACAAAGATTTTCTTCTCAGTGACACCATGATTTGACACTAGCTTCTCCAAAGAATCTGGATCTTCATACTACATTTCTAATAGTGCGCAACATAGTTCCATTCCGCTATCCTTCTGGGCTTATGCCAGGTCCCGTGGAACCAAATGTGTACATGCTTTTTCATATCCAAATTGTCCTGAATAATGGTATGCAGGGTTGTGCATAAACAAATTTAAGAGAGAATGACTTAGAAGGTGGAAGAGGTAGGGCCAAACAGTAGTTGGCTGTGAAGTGGCATGAAAGCAGTAGAACTTCTGCTACACTCCCACCCCCATCCCATGCTATTCTTCTAAAATTCTATCACAAATACACAATTTTCTTCTCATCATTAACACAGTTAGTCTTCCGTGCGCTCACAACTAACAACTTTTACTTCTTGTAATTTTGCTCTTTTAGTGTCTTCAATTTTACTGTCCCTCACACTAACTATAACATCCTTGATGCTCGTCAATCCTCTTATGATGTACATATAACACACACATGCATAGCTACGACTTATGACTGTAGCTCTAACTATAAAACTAAACTGACAGACCCATGTCTGTATCCATAAACTCTAAAACTCACTCCTCTGGCCTCCTTATAAATTGGGGATGATGTCACACTGAATTTTCTTGGTTCCACACACATGCATCCACCAGGAATGACTCAGCTAGGAGTCTCAAAAACATTCCCAAAACACCTTTTGTTTCTGCCACTTCGATTGTTTATGGTCACATACACAGTTACACGAGGCAGTGTGGTCCTGAACATATTTGCCTGGCCGCCGGCACAACATGTGATGTGAAGTAGCTTGACCCCATCCTTTGTTGTATGCCAAACCCAACGTCACAATACTCTCATCTTTAGCTCCAAAATTATGATAGTGTGAGCCTTAGGTCTTTGGTTTGCATCACAGCTTGACTCAACAGTGCACTCTTGGAAGTACTCCCTCAGAACTCTGGGTACCTGGCTGTTTGACTATACAGAGCAGCCAAAGGTCAAGTCTGTGGCTTAACAGCATATATGGGCCATGGCCTGCCATTGGACCTGCTGAATTAAATCCACATGCACATTGCAGCATTAGAAGATCATGTAGCCAATACAGGGAGATGATGTGCTAGAATAATACTCCCCCAGGTGGAATGTTGGTTTTCATCACATTCCTATGGTAGCTTCTAAAATTCATCACAATGCTGAGTGGCCAATAGTAATTACATAGACCAAAATATCTGTGTACTAACGGTTGGGCTTGAACTCATTTGCATTTTGTGTCTGGGAACCAGAACCCATGCTCCAATCCACTATATTATTTTGCAGGACATGCAGAGCAGCAGATACAAAGATTATTTGCATGAATGTAGATATAAAACAATTAAATGAAAGCTACTTGAGTAAATGGAAGACAATATTTTATCAAACGTGCTGCTGAATTAAGGACAGTGCTACATGTGCCAAGCTCAGTATGGTATTAAACTATATACATTTTGAACACAAAATTTGTAATAATAGTTCATAATTTCAGTCAATAGGCTTTTATGAATGAAATTCTAAAAACCCATGTTATTAGTTAGGAACCTGCTCCTGCCACAGTTTTGTTTACAGATCTTCCAAGATGAACAATATGAGCAAGTTAGTATTTTTACCTAGTGAAATATAAGCTCTAAAAATTTGTGTGTAGAAAACAAGATTTTCCACTTAAAAGACATAATTTTTAAAAATTCAGTATATTGCAGGTGAACATTATCCTTTCATTCAATTTGTTAAACTAGATGGTTTGTAACATCACAAAAAATTTCAGCTTCCTTTTGGTTAACTCTCCAAAATTTAAAATATTCCTGCACCATAATGTCCTTGTTCCAGTGGTTCTTGATCTTCGCTCTTCCTCTACAAGCTCCTTTTCTTGAATCTAGCCTCTGTGGTCAATTTTAGAGCAAATGTTTGTGCAGTAATAGTTATAGCAAATTCAATATTGATGGTGATACTGGTATTTAAAAGGGTCGTGGCCCAGCAGATGCCATCTTTAAATCTCCATTTAAAGAACACCCATATTGTAATACATCATTGGATTTGTAAAATCTTGTAGATCTTTATAGGACACAACAAAAAAATTAATTTTCAGAGCCATTCACAGTTCTTAAAGGGTATGAACATAAGGGAGATTAGGATAAGGAGAATGAAGCCAGAGAAAGATTGAATAAAACTGTAAAGCAAGTTATTCATATATTTAATGAGTTTAATCATGTTGACAATAATATCAAAGTTATGAAATTGTGTTTGACTCAGCATTGTATGAAATTTGTAGATTATTACCTATACTACAGTAATGAAGTAAACATTCATTTGGCCTCATTTACTCTTTTCTAGATGATTCACTCTTGGTTTGACTGCACTACATCTGTGCACTTATTGTAGGAAAGTTGGCTTCTCAACTGTGTGCTCTTTCCAGTTTTATAGGAGTTAATTATGGCTCTTTTTTGCAGGGTTGTAATATCTCCGTTCGGCTGGTACAGAGTCCAGCAGGAGGTTTTTGCCTTTACAAATCTAACTGGAGGTTGTCACTTAACGGCGAACCACCTTGGGCAGCTAGTGACTCGTGTTTCAGCTCGTGCTAGACCTCGTCAGCAAATAAAACATACTGCCCAACACTGAACTAAAGCTGCCTCGTAAGTACACATTTCAGATTGATTGCTTGCAAATTAAATGGTTAAATTGGTTTGTACTCTGTTTCTACATAACACAGCAGCAAAGGAAAATGTAAATTGAGGAAAAATATTAAATCTGTAGAGATGTAATTTTTATTACTTTCTCTACAATGTATAGTAAGTGGGGGAAGTATTGTATTGGACCCAAAATTTTGATGTTGAGATTTCACTGGAAATGTATGTTGTGAGACCTCCTGAGTCCAGAAAAGAAACAGTTTTAGTTAGTTTAGTTGTGTGTGTGTGTTTGTCTGTAAACAGCATAACTTAAAACAAAAAGTCTGTTAAAAACCAAAGTTGATATGCAAGTTCAATATCTTTAAAGGTTGCGACACATAGATTTTGAAGAAAAATCCTCCACCTTATGCAACCCTTTGCATCAAAAATTTTTTTTTGAAAATGTTGATGAATAAAGATTTTGGTTAAAATGCTGTATATTTAAGATATTTTTATGGGACATGAGATGTACATTTTTAATTTTCAGACGTTCTGTTTACTCCTGATAACTTTTGCATAACTGGTAAACCATAATCTGTTAAAACTCCTAATCTATGTTGAATGATCTTTTTTCTGAAGTGAACCATTTTGGAGATACTCCTTATTGTTTTTTAGAATTTTGCAATGCTTAGAGGTTGTTATTAATTTTTTGTATCTCTTGGTTGTGCAAAGAGAAAAGAATTACAAAGCCTTCACATAGCGACCAGCTTTAAAAGATTTGACTATCGCTCAAAGCCTACTGTACTCCCCTTGCACTTACAAGGAAATAAGTAATAAGATAGTTTCTGCAAATGTTTTTAGGGGAATAAGAGTTTGTAATAGTAATACAGGAGTAGAGTGGGTGCAACACTTTAGATCTTTTATGTTTTCAGTTGAACTAAAATTTCCTTGGTGGGAATAAAATTCTTAAAACAAAAATTGTATTTATTGCTGACTTAGAAACAGTATTAAGTACTCAAGAATTACAAAATACAGCAGTAACCTTATATCTTAAATTTTCTTAGTTTAGTGCATTTGTGTTCTTTCTGAAATTAACAATTGATGTACAGCATAATGTTATGTTCTACTGAGTTTCCATTAGCATTCTTTATAAGGATGTTTGTCAATTCCTAATTTGGTATTGAGACTTCAGAGTAAATACAGGGTGTTTGGGGTATGAGTGTGCAGACTTCGCATGCTGGGAGATCCAAATATGACTAATAATAAAGTCCAGTAACAACTCCATCTATCTTGAAAGATAAAGGAGATAATTGAACATTATTGAATACATTATCTGCACAGTCTGGCAACACAGGTGGAAAGTTTTGTTTTGGTTTGCAGCCAGGCATGCGTTCACACTACAATGGGTGGGGGTCTAAACTAGGCTAGAGCTTGAAATCCGGTTCGCCACATGCCTATATGTTTCTTGTCAGTTAATGCCAGTAACGAGGGATGGGGTGGTTTGCTTTTAAGCTATTCAATCATATTTACGAGAACTAAACTAAAAGCTGTGTAAGAGGCTACGCATAAGGTGTAGGTAGTCGGATGATCAGAGATAGCAACCTCAAATGTTAAGTATGGAAATACCTCATTCGTGTAATTGTGTAATTAAATAACAGCCACCTTTTGCTAAACAGGAGAGTCTATTATAAAGAACACGACTTTGGAGCCGGGACAGCCTAAATGGCCTAAGACGTGAAGAAGAAGAAGAACAAGAAGAAAATTATTAATGGTCAGTAACTGCAAACTCAACAAGATGTCTTTTACAGCAGATGTTCAAAATGTCCTCTGTGAGAACCTATGCAGGCATCGCATCTTGTTACTCAATTTTGCCTTGCCCTCGTTAGAGCTTCTGTGTTCTGCTCAATCTCTAGGGCTGCTTCAAACATACATGTGCGGAGATCATCAAGCATTGCGCTTCACGTGTGTTGCAATCGGCTTTGCTCTAAGCAAGAAGCATATCTAAATACTCTTGATTTGTAAAGACTGTCATAGATCTGAATGCATTTTACACACCTGAAGCACTGACAGAACCTGCTGTTGTGCACGGATGTCACGGGGATAGTTGTACTGTCAACATTCCCTCACTTCCCGCTCTTCTCACACGCTAATGTTGTGGGGTTGCCAAGCGTATGCCCATGACTTTATTCCAATAGACACGCTAGAATCCAGTCCTTTCATATCATTTTGTGGCTAAACGAATCATTTTAGCAACATATGGTAAAGACATATATAATGCATCTTTTGTAGCTCTAACTCGCTGTTCTAATTGCAGAAGTAAATGATAACAGAGTGGGGACATATTCGCAATCACAGTTATGACCAGTTTTAATTTTTATTTATGAAACTATTCACTTTAGAGGAAAATGGTACAGGAACTTATGTTTCGGTTTATCGTCAGGAAGTTGCATTTGATGTCTGCGCACTCATACCCCAAATACCTTGTATATGCTTTAATACATCTGAATTAAAACAAAAACAATTGTAGAAGAACCCTCTACTAAGAAGTATAGAGAACATTTAAATATCCTTAGTGTGTGCAGTCTATGTCAACTTTTTAATGCTGTAATTGTATTTTTTCAAGATTATAGTTGGTGAAAAATAAAATATACTCCTAACTGAATGGCCTATTTTGTGTTAGAAGGCACTCATGACAGTTATGAACAATTCTACTACCTAATTTGGAAAAATAGGCAGATGATTACCATGGTGAATATAAAATGCATGAGCTTAAAGAATAAGTATATATAGAGTACCTGTTTGTTGGTAGTGTATGGAATAAAACATGTGACTGTTAACACAAAACATCCTCTCCCTTACATCAGGGTACATCTTTTTCATTTCTTTTTTAAACATAAGCTTCTTAGGTGTAAGAAATACTGCATTTCAACATTTGAGTAATCTTATTTTTACCAATAGTGCTTGAACATTTTTAATTTCTGTTTTTCAGTTCACTTATTCCGAAAAGTCTTTCAGAACAGCTTCTACTTCAACAATTGTCAGCAGCCCCAAACATTGTAGGTCTCTCATTGACTTTCTGGGAACTTTAATCTTCGAACGACCAAGATGAAGTTGATGAATCTTGATGAACGAATCCATGTTTTAGATGCCAGCACAGATGTATGGAAGGTTGTGCAAGATATAGCTAACTCTGGAGTAAGTAATTGTAGTTTACTAGATCTACATATACTTGGGATTACAAGATAAGTTGCATATTTTAAATCCTAATTTGCTGATTTATGTTGCAGGTTCAGGAAGAAGCATTCTATGTGTGTGATATTGGAGACATTGTGCAGAAACACAAAGAATGGCAAGAAAAAATGCCTCGCATTAAACCTTTCTATGGTAAGCTTTATGCACATTGTTTGCTAGTACCTGTGTAAACCATAATATTTATAAATCCTTTTTGGGGAAAACTGGGAAGTTTGTTTGACATTTATATGTACAAATTGAGGTGTTTATTACTCTAGCTTAACTTGTATACAGAATTTACTGGGTCATATTTGGAGACTGTTGTCTCCATCATCAGCCTGGGCTACTTGGAGAAAGCTTGAGCACTTTAATTTCATTTCAGTGTAAGGTTGTGAGTGGGCTGCACTCAAGAGAGCACCAGTTGCCCAGGCTTGGCTGAGATTCACTGCCACACTTGTAGATGGCATTTTTTTTGGCTGGATGTACAGTGTGATGAGACCTTTACATGTGGGACTTCAAAGTTTTATAAATTGTTTATTTTTGTGTATGAATAATTTTTCCCAAATGGAGGGTTCTGCTGATTTTCTAAGGACCTTTAAATGCTTAGGTTTCTCTTTCAGCCGATGAGGTATGGACCAGAAATGCTCAACAACTGTTGATTTTTCTCTTTTGTTTATACACTAGAGCCTGGATTATCTGAGGTAAGAAGGACCAACAGTACCTTGGGTAATCTGAAACTCAGATAACACAGACTGTCAAAAATCGAGAGGGAAACATGGTAAACTGTGTAATGGATGAAAACATCATCAAAGACATGGAAAAAAGGCATCTACTGTGCTGTCTAATGAAAAACTCACATACATACAAATAAAATAAAAATACCAAATGAAGAAAAATGCCTACAGTAAATACATTGAGAATGTACATGTTCCAGTTAAAAAAAGTTAATTCTTCAAGAAGTTCATAAGTGTTTTCTGTTTAATGGAACTTGCTCACGTCTTTGCTGCCGTTTAACGTAATTGTGATAGCAGTAGAAGGTGTGAAGCCACCCTCTACTTGCTATAAATTCTTCTTGCCCATCCTTCAACTTTTCATGGAATTCAGTAGCCTTTTCCTTAAGCACAGACCCACTCACTGGACTTCCCTTGCTCCAGAGCTGTGTAAACCATGTAAACAAGGCATTTGAAGTTTTTTCAAACTCTCTGGTTTTCATAGTTTTTTGTTTATCATTCTCATCTTTTTGCAAATGCCATTTTTCGATTTCAGCCTTTCTTCTTCTCCAGTGTCCTGTGGTCACTTCTCCCACACCCAAATCTGAAGCCACCTTTCTAATTCTCTCTCCTTTATAAGTCTGTTGATGGCTTGTAATTTATTCTTCAAAGAGACAATAATCTTTTGCATTTAGCGCTCATCATGTAACTAGTACAAACAAATCAAAACAAACTGTAAATGAGCTGTTCACTAGCACAATGAAAAAGCAACTTTGGCCAGTGACAGTAGGCAGATGATCTATGCAGGCTGCCCTCTCCCATTCCTTTGTGCGCCATTTCTATTTTTACACTACATACTTTGCTCAGCACACTTTGTAAAACAGGATCTCGGTTAACTTGGAACTTGCTTAGTTAGGGCTCGCTCAGCCACAGCTCTACCATATTTTGTTTAACCTGTCTATGGAAAGGAGCTTATTATGTATTACATCAAACCAAACAAATGCCACCTAGAAGTAGTGGGAGGTAATGCAGCAGGGAGTCCAGGCTAATGATTGAGACAAACCTCATGTCCCAGTAAGCATATCTGTCTCACATTCAAGAGGATCCCAGTTTGAATCTTAGGAGGAGTCACCTAGATAAGGGTTTTCAAGATTTTTCATTATTCTAAGAGCTGAATGTTGAGTAACTAAGCTCTAGGGACCCTGAGCATTATTTCAGCCATTGTATTCAATCTTTAATATGATTAAAGATCACTAAAGATAAAAGGCTTCACCTGTTTAGTATGAATCAGAACAGTTTCGGAGCTATCACTCTTATCCTTATTGATCCAATATAAGTGTAAAGGTGATTTAAATTTAAACGTTAGTTCTTTTTTATACTTCTATTGAGCAATCATATACACAAGTGACATCTTCAGTTTTTCTCTGTATAGCTTCCTTCACTCTCTATACTCTGTTCATCAAGAGATTAGAGGAGATATAAACAAAGTACCGGTTTGTATCACTCCGCGGCCACGTGCATACACAATGACGCAACACAGTTACTTACCGCTATGTGTAGGTATAATATGCATTTTACAGTACTAAAAGGATATATTTACTTGATCCAAATAACATGTAGCACATGGAAATTAACTGCTACTTACGTCATCTCTGTCCACAACAACACTTTTTCATTTCCTGCTCACAAACTTGAAATCAATCTCCAGAAGCAGCTTGTGAATGGAAGTTCGTTTTAAATCTGGAAGATTGGGATCAGAGTTAACTGCCAACAGCTCTTTATTTAAGGCGGGGGTTCATTGTTAACAAAAAACTAGTGAACTTTTCGACAGATTGCAGATCTCACAAATTCGTTGCAAACTACATCCACCATTTATCTGGTACGTGGTCGCTTTTGGTCGGCATCTTCACCAACTGATGATTTTTCTTTGCGTGTGCTGTAAATACTTGCAACTGACATACCGGTAAACTCAGATGTTAATTTCATCTCATCTTCGATAGCAAGTTCGGGATATTTCTCGCAGGACTTGTTAAACACGTTCAATAGTATTGTCTTTTCACCACTTCGCAACGGTTTGCCGCACTTATGATTCACGACTCACTTGTTCCGCCATGTTACTTTCATACTGAATAATGCTCATGCAGAATGAATTAGGCTGGTTACAGATTCACTTAACTGCATATTCTTACACTTTAACTATGCTTAGTACACTTAGTTTATGCATTAGCAAACATTAAGTGACATTTTAGACCTTAGTAACAGTATTTCTTCAAGGGACTATTTACACGGCGAAAGAGTCAAGAGGGCGCACTGTGGTCAAAACGCATGTCGCTTTGTTTACGTCTCCTCTAATCTCTTGATGAACAGAGTATACACACTTTCATCAACAATTTGGAAGCTTGAAAGCTTGTTGACAAATGTGCATATGCTCCTCAATGTCCATATTGTTTTTGATTTGTTCTCTGCAGCTAATTCTTTCATGGAAAAATCCGACCTAATTCTTTGTTAAAAATAAGTGGGAAGACAAAACACTCACTATGTGATGGTTAGTCTTTGTACAAGCCAATGAAAAATCAAATTCATGAGAAGTTAAACTGATTTGCAATTAGTAGACTTGATATGCTTTCCCATAACTGACTAATGCACACATTGGTTTTTGGCCAGGAAACATTTTTAACCTATTTGGGTATGTTTTGTGCAACATTTTTGTAGAATTACTGGTTTGTATAACACCTGTGTTTAAAAATAATGCTAATTATTTGTGCAAAAGTTTGAAAAGATCATATTGCTGTGACACTGTCCACCAAGCAAAAATATCTTCTCATAGTCGCTATATATGCATTAAAATGACAAAAACAATTAGTTTTTGCAGATGAACATATGCTAAAAGTGAAATAAGTGTAAAATTCAGACATCGAAAACTGCAGTGAAGTATTAGCACTTAATTAGTTTTGCCTGATGATTTAGTTTGTCAAATGCATATGCTGCAAGTAATTTAGCAATGTTTACTTCCCCAGATGAATTTTGCAACATTATACCTTTATGATTTTGACCCTCAGCTGTCAAGTGCAATGACAACATCACAGTGCTGGAAGTCCTGGCTGCATTGGGAACTGGATTTGATTGTGCTTCTAAGGTAAATATTACCATTTATAATATTTTGCAGCATTACTGTAAACGAATATCATTTATTTTTAGTGAGTTTGTGTGTATTTTACAATGGCCAAGAATTCACATGCTATTTCACTATCAGAGTGCTTCTTAACTCAGCTAAGAAACTGAATTGTATGTATTTTTACCATGTAGATCCACACATTCATAAGAAAACAACCATTAAATTTTGAATTTATTGGCACATTAGAATTATAAGACTGAAGCAGATATTTGAAAGATCTTTAAGCCAAACAATCGACCATGACAGCTTGATTTTATTAATAGAATGCTTTTTTATTATTTAATCTGTTATCAATTTGTGGAAATGATCATTATTGTTAACCTTGCTTAATATTTCAATCATGCTTACGTAATTGAAAATTATGTTGCATCACACCATGTTTGGAGGGAGATTTGAAATATGAATTAATGTTACTTGTAGCATGACCGAAATGACCACCAAATCATATATACATGGTGCATGGTGTTATTGGGATAATTTTGACGAAATGAGAAAAGGTATTATTAAGGAAGACAAAAGTGGAGCAATATTGCTGTAGTTACATATAAAAATTTTCCAAACAGCACTTGGTCAATGGATTCATGCGAAATGGAAGCCATTTTAACACACTGCAAATCATGAAACCAACATTCATTTTTCAACTTCATAAAAAGGTTGTTACTGATTTGATCCATGTCTGGAGTGTATGCTGAGTGAGGGAGTGTTTTCTGTGCATGTCACTTTATAATTTTGAATTAGAGAGGCATGACACCATGTTCCAACAGCTGGGCCAATAATGGTGTAGATTTAGGTGCAGTTTTTATTCAAAAGTTCTGAGTAGTAATGTGCAGTAACATAGCTAGAAAAATGCTATCACTACAGTTGGCGAGAAATAACCTGACACTTGACAGCCAGCTGATTCACTCACCTGCAAATAAGGCTAGTGCTGTCTCATCCAATCGTGTTACAAACACATTGCACAACAATTAATTAATTGGACGATATAGCACTAGCCTTGTTCACAGGTGAGTGAATCAGCTAGCTGTCAAGTGTCAGGTTAGCTCTCGCCGGCTGTAGCAATAAAACCTTAATAATCATTTTCAATGGTCATAATTTGCTACGCTTTTTGCTATTGTTTTTAACATTGTGAGGGAGGTAAAACAAGTGTCTGGCAATGAGCTGATTGTCATCAATCAACATGCTGAAAACTCAAAGTAAAACACTTGCAGTTTTAAGAGGTAGAACTGGAACTTAAAAATTCAATGCCACAACTGGTATTTGAACCACAGACCTTCCGCTTGCCGGGCGGACGCTCTAACCACTGAGCTATTGTTGTTGTTGTTGTAGTGTTTAACGCCCGCTTTTACTACTACGGCACCGCAGGCGGTGACACTGATGATACATGAAGATGGAGCACCGGTGGAATGAGATGGCGGGGGAAACTGGAGTACCCGGAGAAAACCCGCCCTGACGCCGCTTCGTCCACCACGAATACCACATGCGGGTCCCTGGGATCGAACCCTGGCCGCCTAGGTGGTAGGCGAGCGCGCTAACTGCTCGGCCACGGCGCCACCTGAGCTATTGTGACAAACTGCCAGAATGGCATTAAATTCTCAAGCCAGTTCGTATTTCTCCTGGTAAACCACAAAGGCAGTCTCACATCAGAAACAATTACCCCAATGGTGACTTACTATTGTAAGTACTTTATATCCCAGGATTAAATAACCTTCACATGGTAATTATTATTTATTTATGCCAACAAACTTACTGTTGGTGTTTTTAAACACACAAGCTGTGTGTGGGCAAAGTTTAAGAGGTAGAACTGGAACTTAAAAATTCAATGCCACAACTGGGATTTGAACCACAGACCTTCCGCTTGCCGGGCGGACGCTCTAACCACTGAGCTATTGTGACAAACTGCCAGAATGGCATTAAATTCTCAAGCCAGTTCGTATTTCTCCTGGTAAACCACAAAGGCAGTCTCACATCAGAAACAATTACCCCAATGGTGACTTACTATTGTAAGTACTTTATATCCCAGGATTAAATAACCTTCACAAACTTTTTAAACACACAAACAGTAAGTTTGTTGGCATAAATAAATAATAATTACCATGTGAAGGTCATTTAATCCTGGGATATAAAGTACTTACAATAGTAAGTCACCATTGGGGTAGTTGTTTCTGATGTGAGACTGCCTTTGTGGTTTACCAGGAGAAATACGAACTGGCTTGAGAATTTAATGCCATTCTGGCAGTTTGTCACAATAGCTCAGTGGTTAGAGCGTCCGCCCGGCAAGCGGAAGGTCTGTGGTTCAAATCCCAGTTGTGGCATTGAATTTTTAAGTTCCAGTTCTACCTCTTAAACTTTGCCCACACACGGCTTGTGTGTTTAAAAACACCAACAGTAAGTTTGTTGGCATAAATAAATAATACTTGCAGTTTTGTTTCTCTGTGCTTGTTGTTCATCAGACAGCCTATTTGGGGGGTGCTGTTTTATAATGAAGCTTGCCAATGCAATAGATTAATAATATTCACAGGCTTCATAAGTTGTCTGTCTTCCTTGGAAATATTGAAAAGAATGGCTTGAGAATTCAAGTTCAAGCCCATAGATTATCTTAGTCTTTTGGGGCATTAATTTTTTCTATAGGAGTGTAACATTCATATATGTCTGTGCATTTTACATTTGGTTTAAGGGGAGGCTGTGAAATTTGAGTAAAACTGATAAAAAATCCAGTTTTTTTATTTTGCCTTAAAATTATATCTGTATCTTGTACTTTCACAATATACCGTTGCTTACGCCACATGACTATTTAAAAGGCTGTTACATCATGATTTAAATGCCCATATGTGGGTTAGTGTGGTTCCTGAAATGCATTTATTACCCCATTGCAGCAAAAGTGTATACGATTTTAAAGTTTAAATCAGGCAGATTCAGTGATGATGGATGTAAGCAGGGACATCTTGTGGGATTTTCTGCAAACATTCATTCCATGTTAAAGTATGGTGAAATTTTTGTCGGTGTATATGTGTTAACTACATGGTCATGTTTTTCTGAACTTTATACAACAATTTTTGTTTCTAAAAGGAAACTGCAAATTGTAGTGACTTCACTATTAGTGCATTCAATATGGGTTGTGAGGTTACCCTATGTGAAGGAAGGGGTACAGTATACTGCTTGCAAAAGTTAAAGGCATGTGAACGCTGGCCAATGCTCAAGCGGAGCACTATTGCCAAGCGTAATGCATGTACCGGCAGAGGTTCTGTACATTAGAGTGTGTACCACATTTGGCAGCGCTGGTAGGAGGGGCAAGCTTAGGATTCACTGGAGTCTGCAGTATGGCCTGCCTCCATATGCCTTTTACTTTTGTGAAGATTATAGTCATTTTTCTTCACTTTCTACTTTTTTTTTTTTTTTTTTTTACATATTTTAATCTTTAAAATACTCCTAGTGCAATTCTTAATAGAATTCTCTGAAATTATTTCTTAAATAGTTGCTTCATAAATCTTGGTATTTTAAATGCTCTGCATAGAGCAATTTAATTGTTAAATTTTATTTTGAAAATTTTTAATAATTTGAAGGGAAAAAATGGCCATCCATGTATTCAATAATTTTTTTCTCCAAAACTGTTTGACAAGCTAAATAAAAATACTAGGCTTTGTAGACATAATCAAAAGAAACATGTAGCCAGAGTTTACTTTATGTATAATACATATTTTGTATGAACAATTTCTTGTAAAAAGAGCCCCCAGCACAACAACCCATGAAGGACCAAGGCATACTGTACCGCCCAGCCGCTGTCTCCCCCACCTCTGACCACTGCAGGCATCATGAGTGGGGTGCAGTAGTGGAGGGTGGGACATGGTCAGCGCCCCAAGCCCTCCCGGCCAGTTATGCCGCTATCACAGCCTGGGGTTGCTACTTCATCAGGTAGCTCTTCTATTGGCCGCTCCAGGACCTAAAGAGGCTGATTGCATCCCATGCCACACCTAGCAGGGGGAAAATATCCCCATGCTGGTACCAGGGATTGAACTTGGGTCCTCTTGTATAACAGGTATTATAGGACCTGAGGCAGATGCGCTACCACTGCACTACAGAAGCAGTCACAATTTCTTACACCACACTAAAATTGCACCAAAAAAACCCAGTACATAATTTTTTTGTTGATGCAAAAGGCATCTTACATACAAAAGTGAAATTTGGTGCATCTACTAGATATGTTTTCTCACGTACGTACCAATTTGCACATCACTGTGGGAAAAATTGTGGATTTTAGTCATTTTCACAGATGCCTTCCCTTAAATTGGTACAGAATTAGGGGTTAGTTTTATGGAGTCTCTCCTAAATGCTTACAGATTGCTAAATTCTTATTGGTATGTCAAATTTCATCAGCCAATCTCGATCCTTAATGATGTAAATATTTTCCCATCGCATATGACATACCAGTCATAGATGATGTCTTACGCCTAGCCAATATGAAGAACAGCACACAAGGCAATGAGAGAAGGGGTAGGTGATGGTGAACCAGTCGATCAACAGCTGAATGATGGAGAGGACCCTCTCCGAAACTAGTCCTGTTCTTAATATTATTACAAGTAATTTGGAGCAAAATGTGTATAGATATTGACATATTTTTCAATCTAAAGTAATTATTGTTATGGCTGGGCATCAGGTTACTTACAGAAGTGTTTCTCTAAAGGCCATTTGTGAATGTGACACGTTACTGCAAAGTGCTTTTATTCAACAATTGCAGAATGAAATCAGTAAAATCCTTGATATGGGAGTGAGTCCTGAGCGTATCATCTTTGCTAATCCAGCAAAGCCTGCATCGCACATCCGTAATGCAGCTGCAAGGGGAGTGAACCTCATGACCTTCGACAATGAGACAGAGCTACATAAGATCAAGAGTTTGCACCCTGGAGCAAAGTAAGTTATGTGCATTAAGATCTAAAATTAAAAAGTTGTTAGCTAATGCTGGATTTCTGACAATGAAGTCATTAATCCTCTTGCTCTCCAATATTTTTCACTGATAAATGGGGTACTAGAAGTGGCCGGGCATATTTGATTTATATGGAGGTAAGCCAAAGATATATGAACTGTGCATTTCCCAAATTCATTTACACTTTAAAGGCGAACGAAACACAAAAATATTTCTTCCTATATTAGGGATATCGCTTTTAAAATGCTGTGGTAAGGTTGTTTTTTTACTGTGTGATACCATTATTGCTGTGCAAACGAAATAATGAACATGTCATCAACTTCATATGTGTCCTGCAGGCACATAGAATTTCACAACTTGGTTACTACTGTTTGTACTCTAATACATTTCAATAGTCTTTTTGGTATTTAAGTTCAAGAGTAGTGTACTTTTTGGTGGTGTTTTGGTGATGGCATTACTTGAGTCAGTATTGTGTTTTACAACAACGAAATGCTGTGAAAAATAAAATGTTGTATATATGGCTGCAATGTGAGAAGCAAAATACTCAAGGGAACCCATTTTCACTCATTTCCAAACATAGACAAATCTCCCAAAATATATAGCATATTGGTACAACTTTCCAAAAGAAAACATTTTTTTGTCTATTCCTAGTACTAGTTTATGTTCCTTCCATGTTTGGACATAGACTACAAACAGACACAGTTATCAAAAAGGCTGCTTATGTTGGATGAAAATTTCAGACAGCCTTTATTAAAATGTGGAACTGTTCCTACTATAAGGAAAAATGAAGATACTTTCCAGATATCAAGTTCTAGTGAAACAATTGATCCTTCACTAGTTTTATCCAAGAGCAAACGACAAAGAACAGAATTATATGAAGCTAGAAATTGTAAATGCATATTTCTGAGTTGTGATAGTGCTACTTGCCATAAAACTGACGAGGGCAATAATGATAAAAGTAGTAAAAGAAAATTCTGAATAGAAGGTGATGAGAAAAACCATTCAAAAGCACAATGTGAACTGGGTACGAAAATCATAAAATAGAGATATTGTTGGAACCACAAAGCAAGCAGTGATAATCAGAATAGGTTAAATGAACATTTCTATGAGAAATAAATTTTTTACACATACACTAAAGACTCAGGAGAGCTTTCTTTCCAAAATTCAAGACATTAAGAAGAATGTGTACCTTCCTAATTAAAGGGAAACTTCATATATAAAGTCAATCCGATACAAACAGTAGACATCACATATTATTTACACCTGACAGAAGAAGTTAAGAAAAGTTATACTCCAACTAGTGTTCTAAAATTATTGGCATTAGAGACAATCCATACTAGATTTCCGGAACACGAATGGCTCCATATTTATACTGATGGATCACTGATATCAAACCGAGATGGAGCAGGGGCTGGAGTCACATGTCACCTCTTTTCCTAATACAAATCTTTAAATTATGGAACTACAAACTTTGATGGACAAATTGAAGCAATTCGAATGGCCCTACAGAATCTTTTGTATAGAATTTCACATTTTCATCAAGCCAGTTATTCTCTCAGATTCCAGGGTGGCAATTTTAGCAATTACTTCCAAGTAGTCACCAAAAAACCAAACAATTATGGAATGTTGGAAAATCCTTACCCATCTAACAGCACTTCAAAAACACCTAGTCTTCCAACGGATACCAGCTCACTGTGGACTGAGTGGTAATGACAAAGCTTATTTTCTTGCAAAAAAGGGTACCAGCAGTGTATAGAAATCTATAGTCAATCTACCCTTTTATGCAGCTAAAAGGTTAGTCAACTCTGAATTCAAAAAAATGATTGCAAAATATTACTATGAAAAATCAAAGAATAAAAGATGGGAACTACCAAACATTCAAATAGTGATTCCTGAGTATCCTTGAAAAACGGCAGTTGCAACCTTCAGGACATGATTGTCTGGCAAAACATTTGAACAGAATAGGGATATATTCTTCACCACTCTGTCCTCTAAGTGATCTGCAAGAGGAAATGGACCAAGACCACCTTCAAATATGCCCGGCCGCTTCTAATGCCCCATCCATCAGTGAAAAATATTGGAGAGCAAGAGGATTAATGACTTCATTGTCAGAAATCCAGCATTAGCTAACAACATTTCTATGAACCTGATACTTCAGTTTTTTATAGAAATGGTAATGAGAAACAAAGAAGAGTTTCACCATATATGGAAATGAAACTACAGTAGAATATTTCACTGTTGCAATGTCTCTCAAGCGGAACTTGCTAAAGATATCCTTCTGGGATATGCCGAAATTGAAATCTTCAGCAAGTTCTTTGAACCACCACCAGAGGAGACCTCAGAGGAAACATCACCGTCCATACCAGGGAGAACCAGTCGATATCCGATTGATAATGTAGGAAAGTCAGCCTCCAAAACATGTTCTGGTAAATTATAAGTAAGTGTTGTGTAGTGTTATTAATCGGCTCACCTTGTTGGTTTAAACTGATTATTACAAAACTGTTTTCAAATCTCCAAGAAAGAAGATGGTTTTTGGTGTTCACACTAGCTGTCTCGGAATCACTATCAGAATGGTTTAAATCTTCAAAATTACACTTTTCTGTTAAACTGGTAAGGATGGATACCACATTCACTCATGTTCAAAGCAGATGTTGAACTGCTGTTTATCGCCTAGTAGGTATTAAAGTGTGAGCCGTGCTAGTCATTTGAAACACCTCATCCTGTTTTGAGTTCAATGGAGTTATTGTCGTCATGTGCCAAAACATCAACTGCCAGTAACATGAGAACTACTTACCTTGGGACGGTGAAACTGCCTGCATTGATATCTAATCTTGACAGCAGATCAACTACTCTGACTATTTTTATGTTCCTTTCGCCTTTAAGATATTTGTTTGTCTTTGCAGGAATTTGTATTTGTGGAATATGCCTTAGGGAATGAAAATTATTTTGAAACTAAATGATGCAAAATGAATCAACATTAAACAATCGCATTGCTCCAGTTATCAAATTATTGTTAGGACATGTTTTGAGAACCTGTTGTCCCACTTTTGGCTAGCATCGAAAGATGTGATGGATGAATACGAACCTATAAGAAGGACTGTGTTTGAATTACATTATTTATGCAGCTTTGGGAAGGGAACTGTAGCACCTACCTTGCTTACCTTGTTGATTGCAAATGAGTAACAGGAAATCTCTAATCTGATGACAATAATTTGTTTCAGACTTGTGATCCGCATCCGTGCAGATGCAGCTGTGGCTCAATGTCAGCTGGGAATGAAGTTTGGTTGTGATGCTCTGACAACTGCCCCACATTTAATTAAAGTGGCCCACATGCTGGGACTGGATGTTGTTGGTGTCAGTTTCCACGTTGGCTCTGGTTGTGGAGATCCTCCAGCCTTCCGACGTGCAATTGCAGCCGCCAAATACCTTTTCCAGTTTGGTGCAAAGCTTGGCTACAACTTCAACATCTTAGACATTGGTGGTGGTTTTCCAGGAAACAAGGGATCATCACTGGATAAGGTTAGAATATTATTTTGAATTTAGCTTCCTTTGCTGGTTTTAATGTTTTTGCAAGAAGAATTTGTGCTCAGCATATTCCTTGTTATGACATTTATATAATGAATATTTAAATGCTATGATTTTGAATGGTTGATAAATTTTATAAAAGGGCAGCAGATACTTTGCTATCTTCCTTTCAAAGAAGTTTGAAAACAGTGTTGTTGTAATTAATTTAATTTAAAAGGTGAGTTAATTAACACCGAACAACACTTACAAAATATTTTTCCGGGACACGTTTCGAAGGTTAACTTTCCTCCATTATCAACCGGACAATAACTGGGTTTCCATGGTGTTTGATGGTGCGGATGGTGATGCTTCTTCTGTTGTTTCTTCTGGTAACGGTTCAATGAACTTACTGAAAATGTCACTCTGAGGAATGTCGAAATTAAATACTCTGTTTCTATTTTTTAAAATAAAGATTTGTTCCCATGTGGACAGTTCTTGTTTTCCGGTTATGTGTTTGAGAAGTTTCGGTTCTATCTTTATGTCATGATTTTTTGTCCAAAAGTGAAATGCAACTGCTGATTTTTCTAATGGTTTACTCTTAATGTTTCTAACGTGTTCCTTGGATCTGATTTCTAAATTTCTTTTGGTTTTTCCTATGTATATTTCATTACAATCACTGCATTCAATGTGGTATATGCCAGATTTTTTGTTAGGTGGAATAGCATCTTTGATGTTTGAAAGTAGCAGGTTTTTTTTATGGAGTAATGGTTTACTGGTGCTAGCTGAATGTTGTATTCCTTGAACACTTTTTTAAATTGATCAAAGGCCCATGGATGATATGTGAATTTTTTGAATATCATTTTTGTTTCTGCTGCTGTGAGAGTTGTAGTTTCTTTTAATAATTTTTTCTTTTCTGCTCATTTTACCTTTTTATCTACTAATTCTTTCGGGAAGCCATTTTTTTGTGCTATTTCAATTATTTTGTATTATTTTGTAATACTTTGCTACTTGTAAAACTTAATACTGTCACTAAATGAAAAAAAATAAAGTACTGTTTTGATTAAACTGCCTTTAAATCATTCAGAGAAAAATACAGAAACAATTTTGGTCTACACTTTCTAGTTAAACATGACTGTTATAATACGTAAACATTGAAGCTATAGAGAATGTGGGCTACTGGAACTCACCAAAAGCAACTGTGATACATTTAACCCATTATAGTACTCTCTGGTTACTTTTGGTGACATTCCACTGTTCAATTGACATCAGTACCAGCAACTGTTTTTAGAAGATACTATGGGTAAAGAGCGAGCATAATTGACATTAATTGTAGTTTTTAACTTGGCAGTACAAGTCTTATCTTGCAGGTAGGTAAACTATTCTGTTTAAATAGTTGTGCAGATGCCATTGTATCTCATGTGTGCATATAAGTATATGGTATTGTTTTAGTGCCTAAAATTAGTGCTTCACACGTCCTCATTGTCAATGTTACAACACAATTCATATTAGTAAATGCAGTGCAATATATTTAACCTTGTTGTTTCAGAACAAGATTTACAAAGTAGGTTTTATGGACTAGTTTGATAATAGTACGTTCTATTATAATGTGGGTAGTACTTTGATTTAGTGTAATCTTGGCCATGTTAAACTTCTGGAAGCTGCTGATAATCGTTTCCCCTATCTGGATAGTAAAGTGAATTGGATTTACTAAGACTACACTTATTTATTAAAAATGGGACATGTTTTGAGAGCTCACTTGCTCTCATTTTCAACCTGGTGTCTGTCAACTGCTGGAACGTGGTGTCATCATGCTGAAGATTGCTGTTATCTGCTGGTGTCTTTTCCAGGAATTTCGTGCTGAGGTAGTCACATTGGGGCAACTCTAAGTTGAAGACTATTTATTTATTTTTCAGAATGAATATATTCTCCCAGGCTTTTTTTTTCTAACCTGTCAGCAGAACAGAATTCACCAAAGAAAAAGGACAATCTATAGAATAGCTGAAAACAATGGTCTCAATAGAAAAACAATAGACAAGAAAGCCCAAAAGGCAAAAACATGGAACAGGATACAAGAAACCACCAAACTGTCAATGGAAAAAGAAAACTGTAGGTACATAAAGTTCACATATCTTCCCAAAGCCCACCCCCAATTCCAGAATATATTCAAAGATCACAAGATCATTATAGCACCAAAAAACCCACATTCCACCCAAAATCTAGTACACTCTGAACTGAAGGACATTATGCCAGCAATAGAAAAATTTATATTGGAAAAACAAAAAGAAAATTGAACACAAAGTCTAAAGAACATCTTAGAATTCTAAACATAAATAGTAGAAAAATCAGTAGTAGCAGCGCATTTTTGGCTAGAAAACCATGAAATTGATCCCGAACCTATTTTGTTAAAAGGCATCTCTAACGTGAAACAACTAACAGCCTGAGAGAATATATTAATATATATATTAATATATTAATTCCTGGAAAAGACACCAGAGGACAACACGTTGCAATTTCCGACACAACACCACATTCCAGGGTCGGCATCAGGTTGAAAATGAGAGCAAATTAGCTTTCAAGACATTTTTAATAAGTGATGTGTCAATAAATCTGATTCACTTTACTATCTAGATATTATTACACATCACTGTAAAGAAAATCTTTCGACAAAGTAGTTCGTATCATTTCCCTTATATTGATACTGAAACAACAAAATATAACACAATAGTAGCTTATAACAGCTTTTCTTATCTGTTTGAAAATATAAATTCAGATAAAAGGACATATTTTGCAATCAGTTGCATCTTCATTCAATAACAGAAAGGATATTTTGATGGCTATTGTTATTTGGTGATGAAAGATTCAATTTCTATGTATAGAAAACATTCTTAGGAATCATAATGTCACCTCCTTGGTATTGTTATATTATTAGTGCTGTAAATTATTATTGCTATTTTTGTCACTTTTTTATACTACTCTTTGCTTTTATTATTTTTCCTTATTAACAGTTTCACGGCTGATCTCCCGTGAAACTGTAATAAATAACGTGCACCGTGAAAGCTTTAAATCTTACATTATTTTTCCTATTTCCATTTACTTTGTATTGTTTACTGCTGTTTGACAACCAACGGATGTGTAGGAAAATGTTTAAATAAAATGTATACTTACACAAAACCAGAATTGACTGTGGATTTAGCTAGCATACTAAATGGCTGATAATGAGAGTATTAATTATTCATTATGAGTTTAAAAACATCAAATATACCAAAACTGAAATGTAAATTTGCAGATTGCTGAAGTTGTGAACTCTGCACTGGAGGAACATTTTCCAAATCATGACTCAGTGAACGTCATTGCTGAACCAGGGCGCTTCTTTGTTGCCTCTGCATACACTCTGGCAACTAACATCCATTCAAAGCGTGAAGTATTTAGCTCGGAGGATGGGGGTCAAACTTTAACACACGTCATGTACTACATTAATGATGGCGTGTATGGTAGCTTCAACTCATTGTTGTATGACCATGCTACCGTGACACCAATCCCTCTGAATGTGAGTATAATCATGCCTTTATTCCTTGTATTAGAATGAAGCCCATAAGAAATAATGGAATACTTAACCATTATGTGCTAAACTAGCTGAAATATCTGGTGGTACACTTGGTTTGACAATTTATCTCCACACTTTTAGACTCAGGTTGCACTTGTCCAATAGCATTGTGTTTCTTAGGAGGTTTGAAACAAATGTTATTTAATGCACTTAAATTATAAAGAACAAAAATGAACAAAATAAATAAAACACCAGGAAGACACTATGTTAAAGCATTGTTGAACAACCACAGATACTACAGGAAGAAAGGTGAGTAGAGAAAGCCAAGTCAATGTAATATGTTGCATTTGCATTCCAATTGTATAGAAAATTGTGTGAATCGTTTGTAAAAGAGTGAGTAGAGAAAGGGATGTGAATATTTTATGTAAAAGAAAAGTGAGTAGAGAAAACTGAATGTTTGATAGCCGCAAAATTGAATGGTGGCTGATAGCAGATTATTACTATTCTTTTTCCTGTTGTGCAAATGATATTTATATCATTGGCTTTACAGCATGATTTCACCGCATGTTTAGCTATACAACACAGCAAGGCGTGGCAGGCCTATGGTTTTTTCCGAGGTTTACCCTTATCCTGAGAAGACGAATGTCGGGTAACTTAAAGCTCCATGGACCTCGGGCTCATTTGAGCATCATTTCACCCGTTTCATTCACTCACCGTCCGATATGACGCAATGTTGGAGGACGTTAATTTAAAAAAGAAGAAGCAGGCCTATGATAGAATTTAGTATTGAGCCACCCACCATCAAATTTTGTAATACATTGCACTTCTATTTCAACATACAGAAAATTGTATTAATTGTTTGTAGCTCAGAGTAACAAAAGGGCTTGCAGCATATTGACCTTCGATATCTAGTCAGAACTATGCAGCCGGCAGATTGTCATAAAACTAAAAGATTTTTGTTAATGTGGATACAAAGCACGAACACTGGTTTGGAAAGTTTGAAGGTTTATTGCTTTACCCAGTACATAGATGGTAAGCTAAACTTTCAGTTACATATTTCAGGTTACAGCACATTTTCTCATACTTCAAGCTTACTGTTAGTGTTGAGTGTGCAGTGAAAATGTCAAACAAGGAGAAAAGACAAGTACTAACATGATAATGGAAATTAAATTGATGTGTTAGAGACCGGACAAAGGGAAATATTAATACGTAATAAACTTTAGAATAACTTACATCTTTCTATTTCCTATGTTGTGCTACAGCATGCATTTATGTAATTTACAGTATGATGTTATGAGTTGTGAATAACCGGCCCCTTATTCCATAAAACTAGATGTTTTGGTAACCCAACACCACCTCAGTATACATTGAATTATCGGGATTCTATTATATCCATTGTTATAGCAACTATTGCTCTGAGTAAGCTGTAACTATAGTTTCTAGTTTTCCATTCACAAGGTTCTGTTTTTAAGCCTTGATCAGCAAATTCTGAATGAACATCATGCAGTATATCTACTAGTTAACTGGCTAATTGCATTGATATAGATGAGTGACATCACTGCCCACTGTGCTCTAATGCAGTGTATGTATTGCATTAGTAGGTAGGGAATTAAAGGATACATTCATACAAAGAAAAGTGTATGAGACCTCTATCAGAATTTTCATGCTGGAAGAATGAAGTGATATAACGCATGAAAAGCCCTGCTCAGTGGTGAAAATTGGCAGCTCTTAGAGGAATTTTCATTATGAAAAACTACTCATACCAAATGTGTTGTTGTTGTTTTCTAGTGCCTTGCATCTGGCAATGAAGCCATTAGCATTCGTGCTTTCCAATACTTTTGAACTGTAGTTTCTTCTGATCTTAATGCTTCACAGGTCTTCAAGTGGTCTTCATTCATTTCTGCTGGATCGTTACACAGGACACATATTGGTGAGGTTAAGATACCTATTCTGTAGAGATGACTTGCTAAGCAGTCGTGATTTGTCAATAGTCGGAAGGCTGCAACCGCTGTTTTCCGTGGTCTCTGGGGGATTATATCTGGATTGGAAAGTAGTGTAATCCATTTTTTATCTTTGGCATTTGTTTCTATTTCTTGTAGGTATGAATGAGAAAATTTTTTAACGATCAAGCGTTTTATTGAGGAATATGAGAAATTGAATTTAGACTTTTGTTTTATTGTTGTGCCTTTCTTTGCAAGTAAGTCTGCAGCTTCATTCCCCATGACTCCACAGTGTGCTGGAATCCATTGGAGCTGAACAGTCTTATTAACTTTTTGGAGTTGTGTTAACATTTTGTAGCATTCTCTAATTTTTGTTGACTTCTTTGTAGTATTTGAACATATTCCCTGAATTGCAGCTTTAGAATCCGAAAGAATGACTGCCTTGTTAAATTTATTTAAGGGAAGATTTAATAATTGTCGGAGAGCAATGTATATAGCCTCTATTTCTCCATCATAATTTGTTGTGTCTCTGCCAACAGAATGATAAAAGGAAAAATGTGAACACGTAACTCCAGCTCCAGTAAGGTTTTCCTTGGAGGATCCATCAGTATATATGTGCAGCCATTCTTCTGTGGGAAATGTAATTCATGTATATTGTATATAATTTATCTTTCGTCAAGCGTTTCCTTACATTTTGATTCTGTTGTGTTTAAAATACCTAAAATGTATGCATATGGCTGCCTCTTATTAGCAAAAGCTATAAACATTGGAAACTAATATCTTTTTCGTTCTACTGTTGTAATAACACTTCTACTACGATTGTTATCTGAAATTAACTATCATTCATAACCATGTAACATAGTTTCACATGCATTTCATTTTGTTTCAGGCCACCATAAACAAGATAGTTCCATCATCCATCTGGGGTCCCACCTGTGATGGTCTGGATCAAGTGGTGGAGAACGTGCTGCTCCCTGTAATGGACGTTGGGGATTGGATTGTATTTGAAAACATGGGTGCATATACTTTGCCTGTGGCAAGTCCATTCAATGGTTTTCCTGTACCCAAGGTCCATGTCATTGCCGATGAGAGTGTATGGTAAGTGAAGCATGTTTTACATACTTCTACATGTATGAACAGTTATTGACTGTCAGAAATTCCAGGGCTATTATTATTATTATTATTATTGTTATTATTATTATTATTATTATTATTATTATTATTATCATCATCATCATCATCATCATCATCATCATCATCATCATCATTATTATTATTCATTTATGCCAACAACTTACTGTTGGTGTTTTTAAACACACAAGCCGTGTGTGGGCAATGTTTGAGAGGTAGAACTGGAACTTAAAAATTCAATGTCACAGCTGGGATTTGAACCATAGACCTTCCGCTTACCAGGCGGGTGCTCTAACCATTAAGCTACTGTGACAACATCTTGATGGAAGTTTGAGTGGTCTCTGGGAAAGTTGTATTCACTTATTTCTGATCAACCTCTTTTCTTCTACAACATGGCGGAAACAAATTTTCAGTGCCATCATCAGTTCCTGTATGACTGACTACATTATTCAACGTTGTTGACCTTGTCCCAGGTGGAGGTTGGACAAACCTCTTTATTAGAAGGCCACTAGGCAGGATTTCAAAATTGAAAATGCATTTTCTATTTCCCCAACTGTAAATATTTTCCCAAACTGAGTTCTGCTTTTCTCAAAATATCTTTTATATCAGTTTTCTGTTTATGTTGGTCTCTCCAAAAATGCCAAAGTACTGCTGGTTTGTCTTCCTGTTTCTATTTTAGGTTCCTGATGCATTCTTTTATTCTTGTTTTTGTTTCTTTTAGTTTTCCCATTGTATACTTTCTCGCAGTTGTTACAATTGATCTGGTATATTCTTCGTTAGGGATGAGTGTGCTGGTTTCTTTTAGTTTCTTTTTGCTCTTGGCTGTGTTTATTTTGTTAAATACTGTTTTATTTTTTTCAGAATCCTTTTTCTGTAGCTATGTCTGTTATGTTGTTTAGTTCATCTTTGTTCATCAGGACATTAACTAATCTATACATAAGACTGTCATAAAGTCCAACTTACACAAAAATTGTAATTTTAGACCAGTATTTAAAATGCTAGAGATTATAGCTGTTGTTGAAGTATACCGTCCTGGTTTTGTTGTATATATGAAATGAAGTGTTCAAAACTATAACACAATATAATAAAATACACACAGACAAAACGGGAACAGAATAGATATGTATATCTTAGGCTTTAAAAGTTCTGTAGGTGTTAAGAGTTGAATGGAATGAAAGTATTCAATCGGTTTTCTTTGGAAAAATGTGATGCAGATATTCAAAGCTTTAAAGATAAAATATATGAATGGTTAATAAAAACTCCATTCTATAGCACAGAAGAATTCTTAGAGATAAGTTAACATGACATGTAAAATATATATATAAAAATATTACTATCTCTTCAGTATAACCATTTAAATACTTTCATTAGCTATAGATTATTCTTGAACCTATTGCAATTAGCAAATGATGAATAAACTATTATTATTGCTGTCGTTAATAACAGAACACGTTTTGGAGGCATTTGCCTCTGTGGTCATCTGTGTTCAATGAAGTTGTCTTATTTGTCTTCTTTTAGTCCTAGAATGTTTGGAAAGAAGGTTCTTTCCCCACATATCTCAAAATTTAATGTTTGTTTTCCAGAATATGGAATATTTTCCACATTTCCAATAAGTTCTCTCAGTTTTTCTGCTTACAACTAATTATGTAAATGATTTAAAAAATTATTATTTCTAAAGTAAGAAGAAATTAGAAATTAAAAACTTCACTTATCTTAGTAATGTTGTAGGTTATTTTTTCAACCTCTGACTCGAGTTTCAAGTTGTCTCCAACTCATTCTCAAAGCTATTCTTACTTTAGAATCTTGTTGCTTCACTGTTAATGGCTTCAATTTCCTTAATTATTGTTTATTTATGCCAACAAACTTACCAGAGGGTTGGTGTTCCACAAATACTGTGTCATTACTGCAAATGGTACCTGGGCATACAGGATGAAGTTAAAATTCTTAGATGCAATAAACAAACCAATAAACCTGACAGAGCAGAAGAAATTCATCCAGAGAGAAACAAATACAGCTTACTAAATTCTAGCATACCAGAGGACAGCAATCTTATCTACAAATAATTAAGCAGAGAGACAGACTACTTCACAGTTGATGATGGATATAAGTCTCGCTATAACATGTGCTCTTTGAGTTTTATCACACGTTAATGGTAAAGTTGAGTGAAATAGTTTAAAGCAGGAGCTGCAAAACTGTACTGGTGATATGATGTCAGGAGCAAAGCAATACGTAGCCACCCCTCAACCAACACACATCCAAACATAAACAACCAGTGATGTATATCTCATCAATATGACATGGTCCTTTTGAAACAATGAAAATGCAAAATAAAGTTCCCATTCCAAGAGAAGCGGGAAGAACAATATTTTTGCTGCACTATGGACAAGAATATGGACTGTCTGTTGTATTCGAAAGTTTTGATTTTTGTTTACAACTCAAACATTAAACAACATTATGAATGTTGTCACAAAGTTTGCAAGCAAATCACAGGTAGGAAATGTTAAGCATTATAAAAGAATAATATAAAACAAACATTTGTCCATAAATGTAATCATAATGTTTACATATTCATTGAAGCTTTTTAATCTAGTGAAGAAGTGGATTACAAAGTACACTATTTTCTAAAACCTTAGTAAATAAAACTGTTTTAAGATTTATTTAGAGGACTTCATATGGCAAGATTTCCGTCTTTCCATTCATTTGCTGCATATATTAGTACTATGTTAAGAAGAATGGAGTTCATCCAAGTTAACAGGCATTAGACTACTACTACTTACTACTATGTTTGGTTTAACATATATGTGTGGGCATTATTGTTTTCTAAACTGAAGATCGTAAAATTTAAAAGTAGATCGCGATTGATAGATGAAAACCTACGTGCTCTGTTGTACGTCAGTACTTGTGAATCATTGCTAACAAGATCATGGCTTTCTCATTAGCCATGTTATGAATTATACTTGAATTAACGTAACTTGGGTGTTCTGACAGGTCCCTTGGCATGCGCTTCACACATGACAGGGGAGTGGCACAGCGGTCTGTTGTCATGACAACCAGGTATGACCTTGAAGTAGCCAATAGACTTTGTGACAGGATTGTGTGGCCACTAAGTCGATTGGCTACTTCAAGGTCAAACCTGGTTGTCATGACAACAGACCCCTGTGCCACTCCCCTGTCACATGCGTAGCGCACACCGAGGAAACTGTCAGAATAACCAATTTACATTTATTCAAGTATAACGTTAGATGTGTGCAAAACTATAATGCGCGAGATGAAGTAAAGAATAAATTAATGAAAAGTAAATGTTAAAGCCTTCTCAATCTGTATATATGTGTTAAGTATATATAAAATCAAACGTTTAGAGAAGTTCCTTTATGCCACCACTGCAGCTTTGAAACCCCCTCCTTCAAACCATGCATCATGTGCATGCTGGGTTGCATTCTGTCACATCACCATTCGTGTAGTCCTGACCAATTTTGCTGACTCCTGGTATAAAGTTTTCCTAATTGTCAATGCTTTACTGTAATCCCTGAAAAACTTCCAAGATTTTAAAATCAATTTTGTTTAAAAATTAAGCCATCTCCTGACATGGTAAATGGTTGTGCCTTACTTGCAAATGGAAGCAAACTGCTTCCTGAGTAATCCCAAAGGATGTATATTATGGCAAAGAGAATAATTATTCTGTATTGTACCACCTCTCCCCTTCCCTCCCCCCCCTGCAAAAAAAAAGCCAGCTTGTTGAATTTGAATGTACTTGCAGGTTTATGCTGAAGGATTTACTTCCAATTACCGAAGACCACTTCATTATGAGAAGCACTCCTGCCAACCTATGCATAGCGCGGGATATTGGTGGTCACAATGATATCCAGGAGTGGAGCCTTCCACATCCAATCCTTGGCACATCACCAGCTCTTTGTCATCAGGAGTGTTCAGCCTTGATTCATAAAGAGAAGGAAATGGAACATGCCCCATCTGCTCCAGGATTCTTATTTGATTTTATTGAAGTCGGGCCAATCAATTAAAAGAATGCCTTGCCTGAAAAGCTCTGTAAACTACGTATCCGTTACTGCCAATACAGAATAATACCATCCATAACAAAATATCATAGAGAAATTTATTTAGGGATGAAAAAACTTTTGTTATGAGTTATTATACTTAGTTTGGGAAATATTATGGCTCCTTTTTAGTCTAAAATATGAGTATAAAGTCTCAATATTCTGTTGTACATTCTTAGACAATTGGGACTGTTCAGAACAACAAATCCAATGAATGTCTTACATAAACAAAATCAGATGATGTTTTAAATTAGAAAATAACCTGAGAAAATGGAAGAATGATATGCTGTTAGATTCTGTCTACTTTTATGTATCATTCAAATAGAAATTGATTATGAAAACTTAAGTTTTCCTGCAAACCACATTTAGGATTGTGTTTACAGCATAGTGTTTCTTGAACTTAGAGCCAAAATATATCTGTTTGTTGTGCATTGTACTTCCATAGTGAAAAACAATGTTGCAAGATTTAGTGGCACTACATGGATTCACAAAAATATTTATTTGTATGGAATGAATGAGAAAGAGAGAGATAAAATACTATGTAGAATTTTCTTAAGATGATGTAATATAATTGAAAGAATATATGCCAAGCGGTTATATTTCGAAATCTATCTTAATTGCAAATGTGATCCAAAACAACTGACAATAGTCTTTTCCCTAAACATTTATAATATATTATGTTTGTAATTAAATGTAACTTTTGTTAATCACTCAATAGTAAATTTAGATAAGGGTACCACAGAAGTTGGTAATCTCACAAAGTATACCAATTTTCATTGCAAGATGTGGTTAGTATAAATTAAATTTGATATAACACTCATTGAAGGCTTGCAGACCTCAAACAATAACATGCTAACACTTGATTTTGCATATGAGTTCTGTCTCATCATTGCAACTATAACTGCAAGTCCCAAAATAATAAATAAAAAGAATATATATAAAAAAGGCTGACCTCTCTTCAGTCAGCTTCAGCTCCAGTGAAGCTGAGAAGTTGGTACATCTGATAACCTACTTTACAGAAATATATTTCCTCCAAAAGCTATTTCGAAGTTCACAGAAGATATACTTTTATAGGAGAGAGTGGGGTGTTGGCAAATTCTTAAGCTTTAAAAAGCTCTTCTATAATGATATTTAGCATTGGTTAAATCATCACATGTATGAAACAGCATTTACTTTTTTTATGTCAAACTGTTATCAGTTGTAAACTTCCTAAAATTTTGGTGTTCTGGAAAAGAATCAGTATTGATCATTATTTGCACCCAAAGGGTAATTACAAACACACATTTACAATTGCTGATAATTTGGAATGTTTAAAGAGTTAATATAAAGAAAGTTACTGTTGATTTTATTTTCTGAAAGAACATGAACAGTTCACATGGACATCTTAGATTCATCAAAATCATTTCCAATATTTTACACAGGCTTTCAGGATTTCTCTCCTCTTTAAGATAACTTAAATCAATCGGTTATAGTTATCTTGGGTGGTTCAATAGTGTTTTCTGATGAGTCATAATTGTCTTTCTCTCCTCTTATCATTTGTTTTCCTTCTGGTTGTCTTTAAGAGGTGCAAAAATAAGAATTTCACTGTATTTTTGAATGCCCTTTTGAAATTGGCTCACTTTCTCTGTAAAGTCAGCAGTTGTGCATCCATGTGCAGCATTCCAGTTTTTTTAAAAATTTCATTCTTATTACACTCAGCACCTTAAGTGTTGGACACTGATGATACATGCAATGAATAATATTCAAGATGGAAACATTCCAGGCTTAAGTTTAGGGGACTTCTCCAGCATTTGCCAGCTATGAGAACTGAGGAAAACCTGGGGGGGGGGGGGGGGGGGGGGGGGAAGCTAATTCAGGAAGGACAGTTCAGGCAGTGTTTGAATGGCTATGATCATAAATGTCATTGATACTAGGTGACAAACCCATGAGGTGTATTGGAAAGAAACTGCCCAGCTGTTTACGCAAGCTTATTGCATATACATGGAAAGATGGTGCATGTACACTCTGTTTAGGAGCAAGCATGTCTTCAGGACAGCAATGTCTCATCGGCAGGCATGAGAGATCATTCATTTGCATTGCATTACTGACTGTATTCCAAGTTAGTAATATTTTGCTGCTGTAGTAAACAAGATTACAAATGATTGCAGTGCTCAACAACCAAGTTCAATACGCTTAGTCACTTTGCCACGTAGTACAGTACCAAGAGTTCTGTGTTTTAACTTTGTTTTTCTAAGATGGTGTAAGCCTGGATAGCAACATTAAGCTCTCTCTCTGGGAAATCTCTTGAGCACTCTGCAAACTTTGAGTAGCCCAACAGTTTTGCAGCATCTGAATGATCTAGGGCTCGGAAACAATCATAGGCTTCTCTTTTAAGCCTATCGCATACTTCCTTTTCAGCAGAACGTGAACAAAGTGTTGCTGCAACTGCAGTACCATTGTCATCAATTGAAGCTCCTATTCATTAATATCTATGAAACAGGATACTGAACTGTTTACTTTTACAGCATCAACTAATCTTGCCTGCAACTGATTGTACATTATATCCACATGGAAGAATGCTAGCCAAAAGAGGAATTCTTTGTCTTGTAGATTGCGACAGAGTCCAACTGCTTTACAAGTTTGGTTGGATATGATTTTTCCAGCACTGATAAATATTCCACCTGCAAGGTTTTATTTTCTACACCACACTTACAGTGCAATTTAAAATTCCATGTAGTAGCTAGCTCACTAGGAATCCTTTGTACTGCCACTACTTCTAACGCAGAAAGTCATTAGGCGACCTAGAAAAGTGGGAACTTGACAATTTAGAAACTGATTTTGTGAAGATTTTTATTTATATTTGGAGTCGGTCCATTTAACTTTTTAACTCTGTCACTTTCTGCTCCAAAGATCTACTGAAAAAGGGCCTTAGCAAATCATTTACAGAATTCATGTTACTTATGCAATATTTTATGCACACTTTCAAAGAAAAAATGCTCCTTAAGACACTAAATCAGCATACCAACAATGCTGTACTGAAGGGTGACTGCAATAATCACAGCACCCTTAGAGTTTACAGGAGTGATGTCACATCCGAGCATGCACAGTTGAGAATTGACTGTTGCATACCTTCTCTGAATAGATCATAGTGCAACTGGAATAATTTCAGCACTTTGCAGTTTCTAGTTGTCCCAGAGAGTACCACAAAACATGTTTTCATCCATTTTGTTTGCATAATGGCTTGCATTGAAAGAGAAAAGACTGATGCAATTTTTACAATGTGCTATTGCACATTCGCATATATCACCAACCACTGGTGGCAGTTTGTTCCTCACAGCTGATTCGAACACAAGGCTGTGAAGAGGGATATACTGTCATTTACTCAGGAGAATGTCTTTGTCCTTGAACGTGCAATTGTGCTGTGGAGTGGGGAGTTTCTAGGTACGGTATAAACAGAGTAAAGCCAGCAATTCAGAATTACTGTCTACAAGGCAGACTGTAAGGAGTGCCAATGTTGCTACAATGTTACATTATAATGTAATAATAATAATGATAAAAATAATATTATTTATTTAATCCAATCACACATTTACAAATTAGTTTCTCAGATTTCCTTCAAGTCATATAAACATTTATTAATCAGATACATCCTCAACTTCCTTTCAAATTGCTGTTACAGATTTAATTTCTTGTGGTAGTTTGTTATAAAGCGTGATTCTGGAAATATATACATCTTTTAGACATACACTTTCATTCACGCTATGCCTAAAATAGTTCATGAATTTGGTTGTTTTTGATTGGTTATATGGTTTCTTGAATCTCCAATAAGCACAATTCAGTAGTTATATTATTGAAAGTATGATCATAATTGCTTAGCTTGATGCGGTAATGTAATGTATTAGTGATGATCTTTCGTGAATATCCCGGGCAAGAAAGGATAGATAAGTCACTTTTGAAGCAGGGTGTAAAATGTCAGAGGAAGAGGAATAAACAACAGCACGTTATCTCAGATTCACATGTGTCAACCACAAGGTCATAGCCAAACTCCTGAGTTAAACACAGTAGTTCGTCAGTTGGCTGCGAATAAGCAAATGCAATTTTCAAGTATATAGGCATAATGACATTTACTGTAACCATGACAATTGTTTTCATTCGTAGATTGTGTCAAACACAAATGGGTCATTAATATTTATATTTTAATGCATACAGTGAACTTGCCTGGGTCTTTTGGAAATCATAAGAAGACTTTTTGATTTTAGTGTCAGTGAAATTTATAGCATTGTAAATGTCTCCACATGTCCCATATTGATTTTTAACAGCCATTTCATAAACATGACATTCCTCTAAACCAACAAATTAAAATGGTGGTTTGGTTGGTTAAGACCATTCTGCTAAAAGCGCTGCAATCACACAGTTTCAAATAAGACCCTCGAGCTTCATGACTTTATTATAGTAGACTGTGCTTCCACCATGAGATAACCTCTTTTCCTTAGACAGAAATATTCTGTTGTAGCCTTAGCTTTCATGTGCTGATTGATTGAAATGAGGTGGTGCCAGGTATGTCCAGATTATGTAGAATGGGTAAAAAAAACATGCATTATTAAAACTTAACTTCTATGGTTATATCATTATGTTTGCTTTTTGTAAAACTTGCAAAAGGAGAAACATTAGTGATTGAATTGATCTGCAACTCCTCAATCTGAGCAGCTTAAATGACTTTGACCTATGGCTCCTGCAGAAGTCTAGCTTACATATGGTACTGAATGTGTTTGAACGCTCAAATTAGCATTCAAAGAACTTTGCCACAAAGTTCCATGTCCATGAACGAACGCAATTTTCTATAAACAATATTCTTCCAAATTCGTAATTATAAGACATTGTGGTTAATGTCTATGTCATTTGGCACCAAGTGTGCAACAATGCTTTTCATGGTATAATTTGCTTCCTTTTAGGTCTTAAAGTTCTGAAACCACTTAATTCAGTGTCTTTTTTTAACAGTGTTATTATTACATGGAAACTTTCGTTTTATAGTTATTGCAATGTGGAAACATGCCATGAAGTGAGTACATAAATGTTTTGGAGGTACAGCACAATTATGTGTAGCAACTTTGTCATGTAAAACACAGGATATTTGTTCTACATGAGTAATACTTTGTAGCATTATGAATGCACAATTTCCGTAAGACATGCTGCTAAAGTTTAGGTGACTATTTGACTATTTAGTTTGTCTGGACACTTGATACTGATCAGACTATTTAACAAACCTATCAGTTCAAACCAGTCATGGTAGATCAGTTTAAACCTTTCAAAATGAGATTGTCGCATCAGATTCACAAATTGTTTGGACATTGTCATGGCTAATTTGTAAGCTAAAGAAATAATAAAAACATTTATTAAGGACCATGAAAGGCTGTGCTACATCAATATCAGTATGCAATAAATTTAAATAATATGTAAAATATCTTATTATTTTCATTTTATTAATGAAACTGTTACGAGCACTTCATTCAGTGAATATTGTTAGCAAATACCACTATGAGCTCAATAATTGCCCTTCAGGTATAGGCCTTGACAATTACCAACAATATTGAACTTGCTTGTTGTATTGCTTATGACATATTATTTGGTCAAAACAACCTAAGATGAAATAAAAAGGAAAAGAAAGATGTTAGTAAAGATTTATTTAAATGTAGATCTTGCCACATATATCTTAAAATGTAATACAAAAATATACAATTTTGCAATTAAAAATGTTTATCACTTCTCTTTTTATGCTTCGGTATTGCCAATATTCAAAACAGAAACATAATAACTTGACCAGTTGGTGATGTTTTAAGAGTGCTCAACTAGCTTCACCAGAGTTATACCCATTCAGCTACATACACTCTATCTGAACAGAAAAGTAACATTAGTAAAATAGCTCTCATTTCTCAGAGATAACTGCATAGAGTAGCACAGTATTTCTAAATACTGGAAATTTATAGAAAATTAAAACATTCATTGTTTAAGGTTTAACCAGAAAAGCACTTTATATATTATATAAAAGTTGGGGAACAAATGAGCAGATTTGTGTCTTGAGTTAATTCAATTGGAGCTAAAAATAAGTTTCAGCAACAGAATTATAAGTGAGGTTTTATACAAATATCTTTCGACTTTATTGGAGTTGTCAGTATAAACATTAACATTTCAACTTAAATTAGATAATGCATTTATAAATATTTGAGTTATCAGCAGGATTAATACTAATGATAAAAGACTGTAACATTGTTCTTCAGAGCAAATGTGTTTGGCCAAAAGACTGATAATTTCATTGGTTAAAATTTCAAGCTGGAAGGCAAGGGCATTCTTTTCTCTGGCCTGATGATGTAATTGTGCATACTTCATCTTGATTCTTGCTGCTTATAAACATGGAATATTTGTCCATTCAAGCGATGGGAGGGCCAATTTATTATTCTTCCTTGAAATAAATATATATACATATAAACTTAATAATCATATACATATATTTTTACAATATTTTCAACTTTTATCTTAACATCCTAGTAGCAAAAGTTTTGTATATCTGAATAATTTTTGCGAAGAAAACAAAAGCATCTTAACCCATTTATTATTACATGAAGGGTTTAAAGATTTTATATGTGCACAGTCAGCCACTGAAGTTGCATTTTGTGGAGTCAAGAGAAAATGATTTATTTATTAAAAAGCTTATTTGTTTAAAATCATATTTCTAATGTGTTTCAAAAGTAATTGAACATTTAAACTTTTCTTGAATTATTTTCTTAGTAATGTTAACAGGTGCTTCATATAGGGGTTAAGAATGATTTTGATACAGTTTGAAAGTTAATGTAAGTAGTTTGTAACTATGTTGGGAATTATTGTCTTTAATGCCTCATGACGACTCGTATGCATTTCAGCCCTGCTATGTTTGGGGCCCAGATTTCCGTTGACATATTTGTTGTTAGAATGTGAAATGTGTGAAGAAAGATGCTAACATTTGGAATAAGTGAAGAGGCAGCAGTTTGTGCAAGCAATGTAACTTATATTGCTGTAAAAAGCAATAAATATGATTGAACAAAAATGTACATATTATTAATTTAATGACATTGTCCTTGGAGCCAAAATCCTGTTACACATTTCCTTATATATACCTGCAGATCCGTGTCAATTCCAGATCCATACCTCTAACGACAGATCAACAAGAAGGGGGTGGAGGTGGTGAAACTGGTGTAGTGGAATCCCAATAGCTCAACCTAATGTGGACTGAGGGGCTGTTGAGTTACCGAAATGTCAAGTTTTACGGAATAAGGGGTTTGTTATTCACAGCTCTTAACATAATACTGCAAATTACATAAATACATATTCTAGCACAATTGTTCCCCTTTGTCCGGTCTCTTTGACACATCCAATTAAATTTCCATTGTCATGTTAACTTATTCTTTTCTTCCCGTTTGACATTCTCATGACTCAAACAACTCAACACAACACTAACGGTAAGCCTAAATCTTGGAAGCTGCAATGCAACCAGAAATAGGTAACTAAAAGTTACAGCATACAAGGGTATTTTTATATATGGCAAATGACCTTGCTAGGATCTCTGTGAGTGACATGCAAATTGATGATAGCTAATGTCTTGTTACCTTCCTTGAAGTAAACAAGACACTCCTGGTAATGCGAGATGTCACTGTACTTGATCATGCACAGTCCAATGTTTATGTACTACACGGAAGATAGAAAAATAACCTGACACCCTATGGTCTTATAAATACAAAACTGAACTTAATCATAAACCACTGCGCAATTTGTCACATCTAAAAGTACCACTGTACTGGGTAAAGCAATAAACCTTCAAACCTTCCTAACAAGTGTTTGTGCTGTGCCTCCACATTATCATGGCAAGCTAACATTGGTCTGCCGGCTGCTTATGTTTTGATTAGATATTGAAGGTCAAATGCAGTCTGCACTTTTGTCATTGTGAGTGAGAATATGGTAGGTTGTATATGTATACTAATTAAAATTTACCTATACTATTCATACGATATAGTACAGTCTAGAAATTATTACAGTCAAATTTAACAAAAAAAAAAACAAAAAGGGTCATGTTATCAGGGTTCTACTGTGTTAATATATTTTTTAAGCCCATAAATATTTTCTATCATTATTGGTTTTCTTCTATCATTTCCTTAATGGCTTTCTTTTTCAAACTTACAAGGTGAGTGGAAGAACTCTTTTAGTAAACTTGGCAAATATTCACAATTAATGAAAACAAAATATGTTTGTAATTTATTAACATCTTCATTCGTTAAAATGAAAAACACATTAGTTTCTTACAGACATTCATTACCAAAACTGGATTAACTCATGTTATTTTGGCACTTTATTTTTCTTATTTTGGATGTAAATTTGTTGATAAAAGGAAATTGCAACAAATGTGAAGTATAGAGAATTTAATTTTTTTATTGAAGTGCATCCATACATATTGTACCATCCAGTTTGTATGTGCTAGAGGTGTAAATGTACCAGCACCCACTGAAACATTTAACTGGCCTTTTAACAAAATGGTTGAAACGATTCTCAAATGGCCCCAGGGTCCCTAAAGCTGGAGTTGCACAACATTCGTCTTAAGATAGGGGAAAACTGGAAAATGCCTTATCCAGATCTAGAGGCAATGCAGCGAGAGCTGAACGAAACTTCACTACTACAATAGAATCCTGATAACTCGACATTCCGTATAACGTCACACCGTTTTTTATTTTAATATTTTATTTTTATCATTATAAACTGGACTGTAGTAATTTCTACTGGGTGATTTATGTAGAACTGACACATTTCTTTAATTATTTGGAAATTAATATAATATCGCTGCTTCTGATACATGGTATACCCAATCTCTTGTGACAAATGTCTTAGTGACTTTCGCGGTGACCTCTCCATTTGTACTCTTACATCAACAGGTACCTTTCCTGCTCACCAGAGATCCAGTTGTTTTTAATTTGTTTACCAGACCCAGTATTGCATTTTTTTAGGGAGGATTGCGAACACCAAAGTCTGTAGTATGTCCTTTGAATAGCTGTAATTCAATTCATAAACCAGTATTGCTTCACAAGGAACAACCGTTGCTTTAATGTGACTAGAACAAAATGTCAAAAATAGCTGGCCAACAATGAGACAAAAGACAGAAATAGGGAATTAACAATAAATATCTGTGCATCTAGGTACAGGGAATTGAAACTCACAAACATCCTGTTTAATTTGACATTGAAAACCGCTTGTTAAGTGAACTTCAAGACAATAAAAGAAAGAAATGTGTCACGTCTACATAAATCACTCTATATAATACACTGTACAATATAAACAGTATAGGTACATTTTAATTAGTGTAGGTATGTATGTAATCTACCACATTCTTCCTTGCAGTAACAAAAGGGCTGACTGCATTCTGACCTTTGATATCTAGTCAGAACGTAAGCAACTGGCAGACCATTGTCATGAAATCAAAAGCTTGCCACTAATAATGTGGATACATAGCACAAACACATGTTTAGAAGATTTGTAGGTTTATTGCTTTACCCAGTACATACACAGTAAACTAAATTTTTACAACCACCACCACCATTATCATCCAAGGTTTGGACCCATGGGTCCATTTCGTCCCCATCAATCAAGCTAAACATTCATTTACATATTTCTAGTTACAGTACCATTTCTCAGATTTCAGGCTTACTGTTAGGGTTCTATTGAGTTATGTTTGTGCCAGTGAAAATGTCAAACGAGAAGAAAAGACAAATTAACATGACAATAGAAATTTAATTGGATGCGTTAAACAGACCGGAGAAAGAGGAACATTAACTAATAGATAATACATTTTAGGATATGTTAATCTTTTCTGTTTCCTATATTGTGCATTTGTGTAATTTGCAGTATCATGAGAGATAGAATTGGAAATGAAAAATTCAATGCCACAGCTGGGATTTGAACCACAGACCCTCTGCTTACCAGGCAGACATTGCCCACACATGGCTTGTGTGTTTAAAAACACCAACAGTAAGTTTGTTGGCATAAATAAATAATTGCAGTATCATGTTGTGAGTTTTGAATAACAGACCCCTTATTCCATAGAATTAGACATTTCGGTAACTTGACACTCAGTCCACATTAGGATTCAACTGCATTCGGATGAAGTTGGGTTACCTTCCTTGATTGAAGGCCACATGTCATTTCCACTCCCTGCTTTATATTTGACAGTCCCACTGTCTACTCTCCATTCACTGCGATATGCACACCTCAAGACATTGTTGGATACTGGAGCCCGTAATAGGGATACTGTCGTCCTGCAACAGGCATAGTGGTATGGTACGGTACATTTATGAAAATAGTCTTTTGCGCATTCTACAGATTGGCAAGCTGTTGTACCAGCTCTAGCAAAGAATAAAATTCAGGACCTCTTAAATGTAAGGTAAACATGCCATACAAAATAGGCGGTCTTATTTTATCAATTTAAAAAATATTCTAGCACATTTCAGAGGTTTAAGTCTGTGGGAGGAAAAGCATAACCTCTGTCATTTATTTCTGTGGCAGATTGTCGCATTTTTGCGAATGCTGTTCTGAGGTTCGTCACATTCTTCGAACTGACGTAACAAAAAGCGACTGTAACTTAAACCTTGTTATGGATTATTTCACCAAATGACCGGAGATGTGCGCCTCTACCTAACCAGGAGGCCAAGACCATCGTGGACTGCCTCGTGGAAGAACTGTTCTGCCACTAGAACTACATAGCGATCAGGACACGAACTTGGAGTGAAACCTTTGAGAGAAGCGCTGGAGCGATTCGAAGTGCACAAGTTACGCACGACGCCTCTCCATCCGCAGTCGGGTGGCATGTTCGAGCGGTAGATTAAGACTCGAAGAACACATGAAGACTCGTGACCAACCTTCACAGGGACTGGGATATCAGGGTGTCGCTTTTCTTGCTAGCCTACCGCTTGTCTACTTATGACACCACCGGTATGTCACCGGGAGTCTTTGGCAGGAAGTTGGGTCTTCCGTGCGATCTAATATTAGGGAGCACCTCACTCCCTCCGTCAGCTTTCAGTTGACTACATGGAGAACATCGTGTACCGTCGTCGCGATGCGTACGAGATTCAATTCAATTTTGTTGCAATTCAATATGATGTGCTACATGATTGAATTCAGTAAACAGTAAGCAAATACATATACGTATAAAAATACATGTAAGTACCGCTACTGCAGCGTAGTGAAGAGGATCAAATCTGTAATCTATATTCAGAGGCTGCCCGTGGGAGATGTTCGGATCGTCTGGTCCGCTACAACTGTGCTCATCAGGGCGATCATCCCTGAGGAGGGAGTAGTGTCACCCCAATTACCGATAGCTGGGTACCTACTCGACTGCCTGTCGTGTTAATGACCGGTTCGCTTGATGGAACAAAAGGCGTATGAAACAAACGCTATTGTGTGCAGTTCCTGACCGTAGAGCTTTCGTTTTGTACCACTCGGGAATGTTCGCCTTCAAGGGGCTTCTTATTTCCAAGCCGTTTCTCATTGTGTACGGGACTTACCTAAGGGTCTGCTGAGGCCCAGTTAGACAGTCAAGTTACGAAGCATTTGTGGACGATGACAGTGAGCAGCGCCGAATGCAGTTCAGTGGTTCGATTCAAAGGATCAGCATACATTTTATGTGTTATGTAAATATTTTGGTAAATGGTGGTGCTTTAATAAACAGCATTACAGGTAGCTATTAAAAAAAAAGAAAGAAAAAGAAAGAATTCTAGTAATGTTCTATGTCAAGAGTAGTTGAGGTGGGGGATTTTGTTGAAAATCTGTGTCGTACCTTTGGGAGATACTGTACTGAAATGCCAAGTCTGGTGTTTATCCGACTTTTCATTTTTGACATGTGTTCAGACGCACACACACACACACACTCCTACGGTGCCGTATGTAGTAAAAGCGAGCATTAAACACTAAAACAACCACCCACACAGACACACAGGCACACACACTGCTCGCGCGGATACAGAGAGTCTCAAGAACATATACAGGATGTTTTAGAAAAGTGTTATTGCAACAGAAGTTAGGATTGGGTAAACCTAGAATAAATGTTCCTATAAACATATGCCGGAAAACAAATGCCTGTTGAGAGTATTTACAGCAGACATTGGAGTTCATCAAACGGATGGATTGTTCAAAGAGGTCCAGTAACATGGTCTCCCCATTCGCCCCGCAAGCCACTGGATTTTTCGCTATGGGGACCTTTAAGAGCATTGATCTATGCCAAAGCCACCGACAATGTGCATACGTTACAAGATCCTGTAACCAATGCATGCGCCCAAATCCGAGAGCAGCCAGGTGTGCTCGAAAGAGTGTTGGATTCTTTGAGATGAGTTGAAGCATGTGTAGGAGCGCATGGTAACCACATGGAGCATCCCCTATAGTAGTATGTACACAACGTGCAGATGTTACCACAGAACAAGATGGCAGGAATCACTACAACTCCCGTTTGGTAATTATTATTTATTTCTGCCAACAAACTTAATGCTGGTGTTTTTAAACACACAAGCCGTGTGTGGGCAATGTTTAAGAGGTGGAATCAGAACTGAAAAATTCAATGCCGTAGTCGGGATTTGAACTACTCCCGCTTATCGTGCGGCTGCTCTAACCACTAATACCATGGCCAACATCTGTTTGATGTTTATGGACGTTTACCTAACAATTGTTCTGTTACTGGATGTTCTGTGGTTAACCGTTAGTGACACTAAAGTGTTCCCCAGAATGCGCTTTTTGGATAAAGCCCATTATCTGGTGTAAATACTCACAAGTAAAATGGCTCATATCTCAACAGGTATTTGTTTCCGGACATATGTTTATAGGAACGTTTATTCTAGTTTTGACCATTCTCAAATCCTGTTGTAATATCAGACACTTTTTTTAAACATCCGATATTTGTCACTAGAAATTTTCCAGTAAAATCTCGATATTGAATTTTTGGGTGGAATGCAATACTTCCCCTGCTTACTGTAGGTGAGCAGTAGAAAAAATCTGATGTGTTGCACTCACATGACTTTCTCTACTCTTGTACTAACCATTCTTACAAAATCTCATTCCTGTATCTTCTTAGTGTTAGTTGAGATAAACATTTGCAGAAATTATCTTATCGCTCGACCCCTCTCACTCGCCCTCGAACCCTCTCACTCGCCCTCAACCCCTCTCACTTGCGCTCGACCCCTCTCACTTGCTATCGACCCCTCTCACTTGCGCTCGACCCCTCTCACTCGCCCTCGACCCTTCTCACTCGCCCTCGAACCCTCTCACTCGCCCTCGACCCTTCTCACTCGCGCTCGACCCCTCTCACTTGCTATCGACCCCTCTCACTTGCGCTCGACCCCTCTCACTTGCGCTCGCCCCCTCTCACTTGCACTCGCCCCCGAACCCTCTCATTCGCCCTCGAACCCTCTCACTCGCCCTCGACCCCTCTCACTTGCCCTCGACCCCTCTCACTTGCCCTCGACCCCTCTCACTTGCCCTCAAACCCTCTCACTTGCGCTTGACCTCTCTCACTTGAACTTGACCCCTCTTACTGGCCCTCGAACCCTCTCACTTGCCCTCGACCCCTCTCACTTGCCCTCGACCCCTCTCACTTGCCCTCGACCCCTCTCACTCGCTCTCGACTCCTCGACCTCTGCCCCGGCCACGCTCCCTCACCCTCAACCAGTCACCGTCACCCCTTCTCCCGCGTTCCCTGTTCCTCTCCATCTCTATCTTCCTATCTCTCCTCATCGCTCTCCGTCTGTCGCCCCATCCTTCTCTCCAGATCTCTTTATCCCTCCCCTCTCTCGTTTCATCACTTTCCAAGTCTCTCTCCTCATCACACTTCCCGTCTCTCTCCATATTTCCCTCCCCGTCTCTCTCCGTATATCCCTCCTTCTCTCTCTATCTGTATGTCTATATATCTGTATCACACTCACACACTATCTCTCACTCACCCTTGGAATCGTTGTCTCGTCCACACGCAGGCACACATTTTCCTAAACTGTTAATATATTATTTAATAATTTATTTATTATTCGAAAACCTCAAAACCTATATTTCAGAAGAAATGTGTCAATTTTTTGACTGGAAAAGTAAGAAAGGTTTGTAAGGTATGGTTAAAATAAATGGTATTTTCAGTATATTTAATTTTATTATAAAATTAGAAAATGTAACTATTATTAAATATTTTGTACGGGTAACTGACTTTTATGTTTAGCACAAAATATTTAAGTACTTCAGACTTAACTGACTCAACTGCAGATTTTCTTCGAATTGCATAAGTAAATTACTACGTACAGGTTGTTAATAGTATAGAGATTTGTACGGGTAATTGAGGACAGTTTAATGAGCAATATTACGTCAATATTTGCTTCATTTGTCGACTTATAAATTTACTTATTAAGAATATCATGTTTTCAGGTTAGTACCTCCCACTAAGCACACACAAGTTATAGGGTTTATTTTCCCCCGAGAGAGTTTTGGAATTCCTTTCTCTTTGTACGGCTGAGATATAAAAATTAAAAACGATCTTTCATTTGAGGAACGTTCAAGTATTCCAAAACTCTCACAAATAAGGAATATCTCCGAAATGGAAGTCCACAAAAAATCACTTGGACATAAATTGTGTGTTTAATGAGCTCTACATTTTTACCTTCTCTACTAGTAAGCAGAGGAAGTGCTGTATTCCACCCAAAAATTCCATGCCGAGATTTCACCGGAAATATGTTCAGAGGCCCTTGGGGGGGGGGGGGGGGAGAAGCATTTTTAGAAAAGGGTCCATTTGTGTGTTTCTGTTTATGTGTCTGTCAGTCTGTGAACAGCGTAACCAAAAAACGAAAAGTCGGTTGGTATTTAAGTTTAGGTAATTTCTTTCAAGCATGCGACACGAAGATTTTGAAGAAAATTGTTCCACGCTAAACCTTTACGTGGAAAATTTTTCGAACATGTTGATTTTGTTGAAAATGGCTCTAACGAGTTTCATTAAAATGACATCTTTGAGATATTTTTATGACAAAATGTATATTTTGAATGTTCTGGTATAGCCTAAGTAGTATTGTTTACTCTGGATGACTTATGAATAACTCGTAAGCCGTAAGAGATAGACTAAATCTTACTCTTCAAAAAATGTAGATCTTTGAAAAAACACACGATCCATATCCAAATAAATTTTTTGTAGAGTGAATCATTTCGGAGATATTCCTTGTTATTGTGTCAGTTTCGGAAAACTTGAACTTTCACCAAATGCAACACCGTTGTTCATGTTTTTTATATGTTAACCGTACAAAGAGAGCGGAATTCCAAAGCTTTAAAAGATTTGACTACCGCTCAAAGCCTACTGTATTCCCATATTCTCCTTATACCTAAAAGGAAATAAGCAGTAAGATAATTTCTGCAAATGTTTATCTCAACTAACACGAAGAGGATAAAGGAATACGAGTTTGTAAGAATGGTTAGTACAAGAGTAGAGAAAGTCATGTAAGTGCAACACATCAGATTTTTTGTACATTAAGAATTGGTCTAATGCATGGTTTACCAGTTATGCAAAAATCGTCAAGAGTGAACAGGACCATGTAGGCTATAGCCAGAAAGTTCAAAATATATATTTCATTTGTCATAAAAATATCTTAGACATTTTAATCAAAATCGTTACAACCATTTCTGAGAAAATCAGAATTTTTAAAAAAATTTCCATGCAAAAGGTAGTTTAGGGTGGATTAATTTTCTTCAAAATCTAAGTGTCGCATCCTTGAAAGATATTAAACTTAAATACCAACTTTGGGTTTTAACCGACTTTTCGTTTTTGACTTATGCTGTTTAGACACACACACACACGCGCGCGCGCGCGCGCGCGCACACACACACACACACACACACACACACACACAGATGGACCTTTTTCTAAAAATCTGATGTGTTGCACTCACATGAGTTTCTCTACTCTTGTACTAACCATTCTTACAAGCTCTTATTCCTATATCTTCTTCGTGTTAAGATAAACATTTGTACAAATTATTTTATTGCTTATTTCCTTGTAGGTGCAATGGGAATGTTAGAATACAACAGGCTTTGTGCGACAGTCAAATCTTTTAAAGCTTTGAGATTTCGTTCTCTTTGTACACTTAACATGCAAAACAAATGAACAACGATGTTCCATGACATGAAAGTTTAGTTTTCCGAAGCTCACGCACATATGGAAAATCTCCGAAATGGTTCACCCTACAAGAAAACTTATTTGGACATAAATTGTGTATTTTTGCAAGATCTACATTTTTATAGTATGATTTTGTCTATCTCTTACGGTTTACCAATTATGCAAAAGTCGTCCAGAGTAAATACGACTACAGGGGCTATGGCCAGAAAATTCAAGATATACATTTCATTTGTCATAAAAATATCTCAAACATATGACATTTTAATCAAAATCGTTAGAGCCATTTTCAAGAAAATCAAAACTTTCGAAAAATTTTCCATGTAAAGGTAGTTTAGGGTGGGGCTATTTTCTTCAAAATCTTCGTGTCGCATTCTTAAAAGACATTAAACTTAAATACCAACTTTAGTTTTTAACCGACCTTTCGTTTTGGAGTTATGCTGTCCACAGACAAACAGACACACACACACAGACCTTTTTCTAAAAGTGCCTTTTTTGGATTCAGGGGGTCTCAAAACACATTGTCGGTGAAATCTCGACACCGAATTTTTGGGTGGAATGCAATACTTCCCCTACTTACCAGTAGAGAAAGTAAAAATAAAACGAAAGAAATATAGGAATGGAATTCAGCAATTTCTTCTCTCATCATCTTGTATAATTACAAGAAACACACAGGAGAACTCTCTATAAATAATTACATATTTTAAAGCCAAAATACGGCTGAACCAAATCTAAAATACAGATGTTATCTGGGACTCATTGCACCATTTTAACCCTTCTGTATCTTCCTCATCCGACATGACCTACCCAGTTAAATGACGTTAAACATAGACGCAAGCAAAAAATCCTGCACTATTCTGCTGCCACGCCCCCTTTGTTGTCCGATCCCACGAAGTATGGTGGTATTTCAGCTTATAATCCAGGCGCAGTTATAATTCAGTTTGCCTCACAATTCTATCATATTTTAAATCGCTGAATCGTTGGATCGTACCACGCATGGCAAGGATTGTATTGGCCCGGGTGAACTCAAGAGGTTTGTGAAGTTGAGGCTCACTGTGTTCAGTTATGGCGTAAATTAAAAACAAAAGTTCAATATAACCATCCATTGCTGTTTTGTATTATATTGATAATTTTAACAGTTGCGACTAGCCGCTATACACCATTTCCTTTGTATTTAGTTTCTGTGGTTCATACACCCCAGAAGTGAACAAGGTAATGAGGCATTTACTGATCTTATTTCAAACTCAATATTACAAGAATTTTTGGTGTCAATTTTTAACTGTTTTTCTTCCTTGCAAAGTCTGACAAATACGAAACCATGATTTACTTTAGACAGCAGTTTATGCAACCTCTTTAGGCAGCAAGATTTGTTCGGTGGTAAGGGGTAACCAAGGATCTCCATAGAAAGAATCTGGATCGATATATGCGTGCACTGCACTGAGAAAATTGTCGTCTGCAGGCTTCGACGCCATACTGGATAGATACGTCATGCAGTGATTAACTAGATCACTTACATTACAACCTGCCTTCGATTTTAGAACAACTACCTACTTGGCTCCTGTGGGGGGATGGGATGTTTAGAAATCATGAAAAGCATGTACTACCTCTGTTATCGCAAAGTTGCCTAAAATATGATTATACTAATTATTGAAGTGTTTTAGCAAACACGCAATATTAACCAATGCCATTTTCCGTGTAACTCTATAGAAAGAAATTTGCATTTATCTGTGGTATATATTTAAAGCGCGAAGACTGCAGTATTAAATTTGAGTCAACAATGAAACATGGCTATTGTATAGCTACTGTTCATATATGGTCAAAGCATGAATGCTACAATAGTCGAATATATGTATGTAAGTGTTTAAAAGTTTCTTGACTTATGGATCACATAAACTATATTTGGAAACGGAAAGATCATGTCTTGTAGTAATGAAAGGGTACAAGAACCGAACATTTTCTCCGTAGAAGTAGTGGTAAGGAATGTTCTATTAAAACATGCTAGGGTTATAAAACCGGTACTTTTGTTAATCAAGTTTGTAGAAATAATTTCATTACACGCACATATTTTAGGTAAATGTGGCAGGTTTAAAGAAGGTTTCTTTATGCTAGGCTTGGATTTATATACCCTATATGTTTTTATGAGTTCTACCGCTTGCATGAGTTGCAGAAAATTCAATAAAATTATTCTAAATGAAGATAACTTTTACAGCCTATATTCCAAAAATTCAACATATGACAAAATGTGCAACATATGCAGATTGTTAGTCATCTAAATCTCTTCAACGTATGGTATTTTAATTAAAATTACAAGCTGTTTTAGAGAAAAACAAAAATAACTTGAGAATTCTATATAAAAAGCAGTTTGAGTTTGGAAGAGATTGTCTTGAAAATCATTGTGTTGCAACTGTGGAAGATGTGAACTTCTATACTATGTAAGGTCTTTATTCAACTGTTTGTACCTAAGTTATGCTGTTCACATACATACATATAGTATTTTGCAAAACATGAAACCTTGCCCCACTCCTCCCCATTACTTTGAGGTATGGGCTTTACAAGGTTTACAGTTTAAGGGAATCACAAGACCGCTACATTGCCTCTTACCCTGTTTATGAGGGTTGCCCTTTGCTAATGGTTAATACCTGGCAGGGGGAATGCTCTTTTTTTTGTAGTCTTTAAAGCCCGCTTTTACTACTATGGCACCGCAGGCAAATGCTCCTCTATTGACGATTTTTATGATTTCCAAAAATGTATACATACATTTTGTTCTTGCTTTTCAACATCTTGTACTCTTGTTCTAGTTTCCAGAAACCTGTACTTTTGTTCTTTCTTTCTGTCTATGTTTCCTCCATTCCTGTTTCTTCCAATGTTGTCTGTATTTTATGTATCCAAGTTTCTCTTTTCACCATTTGCTCCTGTACAACCTTGCATTGGTTTAGTAGGCATATAATTTTCCTCTGATAACATTATTCTGAACCAGTATTTGCCTGCCCTTTGCATCATTTTGCCATTTGCTCTCATACTACCCATTTTTGCTTGTGCTACTCCATTTGGTGAACTTCTTGGTAAACTCAAGATTATTTTGCTAAACTTTCTGTGTATTTCATCCACATCTTTTCCCATCATTTTTCCAGCCCCCTATTTCTGCTGCATGTAACATCCTTGCTTCTATCATGCTGTATATCCTTTCCAGACACGCAATTTGCATTTCTGCTATTTTGCTCACCCAAGTTCTGATTTCCTGAATTAATTGTCTCTCTTTTGCTAATACTTTTTTCTTTTATTCACCCCAATCCCCTGTTCTATTGATCATCACTACTAGGCAGTGCTGGCTAAGCATGAATGTACTGGTAGTGCTAGCATTATTTCACCAAACTTTTTACTTTCTCTACTGGTAGGAAGAGGAGGTATTGTATGCCACCCAAAATTCGATGTCCAAATTTCACCAGAAATATATGTTTTGAGGCCCCCTGAATCCAAAAAACAGCATTTTTAGAAAAAGGTCCGTGTGTGTGTCTGTCTGTCTGTGGACAGCATAACTCAAAAATGAAAGGTGGGTTAAAAACCAAAGTTGGTATTTAAGTTTAATGTCTTTCAAGAATGCAACATGAGGATTTTGAAGAAAATAGCCCCACCCTAAACTTTACATGGAAAATTCTTAAAAAATTTTGAGTTTCTTGAAAATGGCTCTAACGATTTTGATTAAAATGCCATATGTTTAAAATATTTGTATGACAAATGAAATGTATATTTTGAATTTTCTGGCTATAGCCTATGTAGTCCTGTTTACTCCGGGTGGTTTTTGAATAACTTGTAAACCGTAAGAGACAGACAAAATCTTACTGTACAAAAAATGTAGGTCTTGCTAAAACAAACAATTTATGTCTGAATAAATCTTTTTGTAGAGTAAATCATTTCAGAGATATCCCATGTTATTTGTGTCAGTTTTGGAAAACTTAAAATTTTTGTGAAATGGAACAGCGTTGTTCATTTTTTTATATGTTAAGCGTGCAAAGAGAACAGGATCTCAAAGCTTTAAAATATTTGACTATTGCTGAAAGCCTACTGTATTCTAATATTCCCCTTGTACCTACAAGGAAATAAGCAATAAGATAATTTGTACATATGTTTATCTCAACTAACTCAAAGAAGATATAGTAATAAGAATTTGTAAGAATGGTTAGTACAAGAGTAGAGAAGGTCATGTGAGTGCAACACATCAGAATTTTTTTTTAAATGTCTAATTAACATCCTTTAACAATCAGGTAGGGAATATCTAATGGTGAATGGAAGAAATGGTTGAAATGATGCAATGTATACACCACCACCACTAGGATGATTTTTTTTCACTGCAGATCAATTGGCACTAAGCTCCATCTAGAATGACTACCTAGAAGTAATCACATCTGTTAGACTCTGAAGTTTAGTCAACTTTTTCTCAAGCAAATATTAAGCTACCGTAAAATTTACAAATAGATTACTGAGCAACGTACCAACTTATGGTACTCGCACATGTACCTTAATGCTTCCACATGTATGAACTAAATCCACATCTTTTACCAAGCAGTGCTTATCACCACCAAACAAAATGCATGGAAAACAGAATAAAGTATTTTTGACTTCACATCCATAGAGCTATTTATTTTTCTTGTAAACGTTCTATTTAATTCCTACGTGGCTAACTGTTACTTTTTTGTTCTATATTTATGTGCAGATAAAGAGCAGGTCTTCCAATGTATTTCAGTTTCAACATGTCTTCTAACAGTAATACAGAAACTAGGCTACTTACTTAATTTGTGTTACTTAAAGAAAATACCATATCACAATACTTGTGTATTTAACAGCTTTGCAGTTTACCAAGCAGGAAGCAGACTTGTCTTTTAATCAACTGCTTATATTATATTATTATATTTTATTGAAACAAATCAACAACTTCCCACATTTGTGGGTTGCCAAATTGACAAAGTAAACAAAAAGACAAATAACAATATTATTAAGTCATTAGACAAACAGAGTTTACTTTAACAGTGGTCCTAATATGGTGATAGAATTAATAATAATATAGTTTTATGGAATTAAAAATTTCTAAACAAAACATATCCTGTAGCACTTTTAAGATCCAAATAAGTGTGATCTAAGAATGTTTATAGAGCCACGTATAGTGGCGTTAATGATTTTCCTTATGCTGGTGGTTGGAAGTTTAAATTCTTTCCAGAAGTTCACAAAAAGAGCTGGAATTGTGCCTCAGGTACCTACCATGAGACCAATAATTTCTATGTCATCCAGCTGGTATTTATTTTTATAAAAGGGTATATGGTAGGTGCATAGATAGTTTGTTTCTCCAGATGGACTTCCATAAGTTGACTTAGGTGTTACTGAAATCTTATGGTTGGATCAATAATAAATCCCCTTTTGCTGTCTTCTCAGTATGCTATAATGTCGATCTGATGTGTGCTGCCTGTTGTGGATAAACCGTGGACCTCTTCGTATACCTTAAAGTTCTTTTCATGCAGTTTTTTGGCAATGAGTGACCTGATCTGATGGTGATGTGAGTTTCTGAGTACCTCACCTTGGGGACAGGAACCCAGGACGTGGGCCAGTGTTTCTATCTCTCTGCCACATCTATGACAGAGATTTCTATCCTGAGATCTGCCTGTAACAGTACGTACAGCAGACACATTTGCAGTCATTTTTAAGCTTCTCGTCACTCGCCCAGTTGTTTGCTGGGGCGTATTCCTTAAAGAGCATCTTTACCTATCCTTTACCTATCCCTTCTTGTGGTAAAGAACACCAGTTTACAAACTCTCGTTTCCATAGTTCTTGACAGATTTTTCTTGTATGTGGCAGCCCATTGCTTACACTAGAGATGCTCACGACATCTGTGATTTTGAGAGTCTGTAAACAATCTGTGGATTCAGAGGAGATATCCCGCAGTTTTGTGATGTATACATTTTCAGTACAATGAAGAGCATTGCATGCATTAATTTGTTAAAGATAAACTTCCTATGCTGCTTTAAATAAACCAAGTCCTTTGAATTTCAAATCAGTATATAGCATACTGTCTGGTGTATCTGTGGGTAACTGCAAAATTTCTTTGCAATACAGGTAATTTTATTAGAAAACAATTATTAATTTAATTTTAAATATGAATGATGAGTGTGATGTAACAAAACACAATTTTCCACTAACTTTTACACTGCAAAGTAAGTTGGTACTTCTAATGAACATGTGCTGCCAATGATAGTCCTGACAAGCATTAACTGGCATGGATTTGACCTGTGCCCTTTCCCCTCTACTTACTGCTAACTCCAGAGTGAATGTCCATAATACTTTTCATTGGTGCCAAGTTCAATATGGCATGGATCCATAGAATAGTAATATAATAGTGTTGCAAACTTAGAACTAGTAGTCGCTTCCTTCAGCTTCTATGTTTTTTAGTTGCTGGGCAAGTCATTTCATTTTGCCTTGAAGAATAATAAGCATGACTGTATTTGAATTATACGAACAATTTAAAATACCTATTTCTTCCCTTTTCTAATGCAGTGCCACGGCTCACAGCACTACCTCTGGAGCCATCCTTACTTCTAGGAAGTCCATTTTCCTCATTACTACCAACTCTATTCCCTCCCAATACTATTTTGCACTCTTTCTTAGTTTATATTCCTTCTTAAAGATAATGATTTTTGACTTCTGGTTATTTTCAACCCCCAGTCTTTCGAGTATTTGGCAATTGCTTCAGTAGCTTTACTTAGCCCCACAACTTAAATGGAACCTGTCACTACATCTGCAAACAGTAATCCTGGTACTTCCTTATTATTAATGATTATTGAATGCTTATTAAATTTTCCTTTCTCTTCGAGAATATCATTTATGAATAAATTAAATAGCACTGGACCAAGTTTGCACCCTCGTCTAAGACGTCAATTATTTGCATTCTTTTCTGCTATTCTTCCTTGACTGCTTTCATATCACACTCATTATATGCATATAAGTCCTTTATATTCTTTCTGAATGACTCACTCACCCTTTTCTCAATTAATTTCAACCATAGTGCCTTCATGTTAATACCAGGAGAGCAAAATCATTTTGAACGGGCTGTGTTTTGCCTGTCTGCATCCTCGGCGCTCATTGCTGTCTGCTGCTATCATAGAAAGACATAGATGGAACCATGCAACATTTTTAAAACCACTTTTAAAGACTTTATTTGTCAACTTTATGAAAGGAGATGCTGAAACTGGCCACTATGGTCCATACATTTTTGCCACCTCATTAGAAAACTATCCATCACTGGCCGTACTTCACGATGAGGAATGCTGGCAATTTCCTGGCAGATATTTTGTTTTAATTCATCCAGGATGTGTAGGTTTTTCTTGTACACGTTTTAGGTTACCCCAGAGATAGAAATCACTTATTGGAGCGCTGAGGAACCTTTCACCACTAATGGCACACAGTACCCAATTTTTTTTGTTATGAATGGGTAATTGTGTTTATAACATTAATATAGTATAGAAGATGGCTACATTACATTTAGAACCGTCACGTTGGCTGCCTAGTAGGTTCTGCTAAACGGGAGAGAAATGCTCATAGCAAGGAAAACGGAGGGACTTATATGAGAATGTAGTGCGCTTGCGCGGTAAGAATCGCATGCGTTGGCCTTGTCGGTTATGCTGCCTTAACTCGTCGTACTCTTAAATGCAAGCTTTGCACCGCTCCCTGCGTACCCCTTACCTAAAAGCTACCTTCACCAGTCGCAAAATCGGGTTTATGCATCTCAGCTTGTTGGCGGAATGAATTGACATTTGGTACAGAGGGCACAGGAAAATTAAACCAGCAGGTTCATATACGTACAAGAAAGTTGGAAATTCAACTTTCTCATATGCATGTCTATACACATTCGCATGCGAAAAAAATTAGTGGGTGTGCAGTTGTGAGTATGTGATCACCCAGGAGCCGCCACTGGCACAATGTATATTTGTTTAATTGCACCTTTAAATATGTTTTCTGAATAAGTGCACTCTTTTAATATACTATTAACGCTAAGCTGCAACAAAACTGTCTTAGAATCCGACCGCAGCATTAACTACTGGAAATTCTAAAATGCGATTGCAGAGAAATATATATTAAACATTTAGATTTAGATGATTATTATAGAAGGCATGCGTATACATCATTGCACTTCATGACAAATCACTTACTTCAATACTGCACCTAACAAATTTGCACAATGTGTAATGTTGAAGTACATTATTAATTACTTCTGCTCAATAAGTGTGCATGTTTAATATAATATTAATGCTAAGCTGTGACGAAAACCTCCTAGAATCCCATCGCGGAATAAAATACAGGAAAGTCTAAAACATGATCGCAGCACTACTTGACAGATCCAATTGTGAAACTAAACCATCCAAAGATCAGCAATACATAAATAAATAAATTGATTAATAAAAAGAAACATGTTCTATTGGGTCAAATTGTGAATCTAAACCATTCTCGAATCACCTTTATTACACACAGACAGAAGAAATATATATAAGAGTTTGTAAGAATAGTTAGTACAAGAGTAGAGAAAGTCATGTGAGTGCAGCACATCAGATTTTTTTATGGAGTGAACCATTTCAGAGATATTCCTTGTTATTTGTGTTAGTTTTGCAATACTTATATTTTTCTCAAATGGAGGGTCATTATTAACCTTTTTATCTCTTGGCCATGCTAAGAGAATGGGGTAGTGTTTAATGCCCGTTTTTACTACTATGGCACCACAGGCGGTGACACTGATGATACATGAAGATGGAGCACCACTGGAATGAGATGGTGGGTGAAACCGGAGAACCTGGAGGAAACCCACCTCAGTGCTGCTTCGTCCACCATGAATCCCACATGTGGTTGCCTGGGATCGAACCTGGGCCACTTTGATGAGAAGCAAATGGTCTAAGCACTCAACTACGGTGCAGCCGCTAAGAGAATGGAATTTCAAAGCTGTCATATAGCGACCAGCTTTAAAAGATTTTACTATCCCTCAAAGCCTGCTGTATTCCCCTTGTAGCTACAAGAAAATTACCAATAAGATAATTTCTGCAAATGTTTATCTCGACTAACATGAAGATAAAGGAATAAGAGTTTGTAAGAATAGTACAAGAGTACAGAAATTCATGTGAGTGCAAAACATAATTTTTTTAATACTGATCAACTATTTGCCAAAGTTAATGTAAGATATTCAGACTGTATGAATAATATTCTTACAGTGCAGCATTTTTCCAGTGTTCACTGATAAAAGGTGTGGTTTATTCTCTTCTTTTCAGCTTTTGTACTGAACATCATCACTGTGGTTCACAGGTGTGTCTAAAATGGAACAAAAAGTAGAAGTCAAAGAAGAGACTCCAGTTTCAGACACTGGCTCACAGAATGAGGAACAGGTTGCTTCTTTGGATGCGATGGAAGTTAAGAATAACAGTGCTGTGTACAGTGAGGACTGTGGAATGTACCTAAAAGTAGAAATTAAAGGAGAACCTTGTTGGGAGGAAGAAACATCAGAAATAAAATACCAGCCAAAAGCATTTGCTGTTTTAGACATTGAAATGCAGAACGAAATTAGGGTAAGTTTTGCAGAAGAAATTGCATGCGAGGTAAAAATTCTTGTATATATTTTCCATAGCCTATAACAGTTTGAAATATAGTATCCACCTAGTTGAACTATACTTATTGCTTGCCAATGTAGTGTTTCTGTTTTTGTTAACGCCAAAGTGATTGAGGAGCTTCTTGACATTTTGCCAAAGAAAAGTTCAATTTTTATTTTTGTGAATGAGCTATTCCATTTCAAATCAGATAAAAAAATTAAATTGACCTCACATTTTTTAAAATCATTAATAATTTTGACATGTTTCAATAATTACTGTAAAAGAAAACAATTTTGTGAAACTTATCTCTTAAATGTTTATAGTTTTCAAGTTAAAATTTGGTAAAATTTGGGTTATTTTCTGAATGAGATAATTTCTGTGCCATATAACTCAAGTTCCCTACATCGAATTTCGGTAAACTGCGATTCATTTTGAAGCTGAATGTCTGTTATTGATGGTAGTATATAACAATAAAAGTTAAAGATAAAAAGATAAAGAGGTGACAGTGAAGTAAGAAAAACCATAGTCAGAAAAGCAATGCCCATGAATTAAGATGGATATGGCCAATGCTAAGCTTGAAGAAATGTCGAACTAAACAATAGTGAATAAGAACCCAATTACAATGGTATTAATAGTAACATCAGAGTTTAAGAATTGACTCAACGACCTGCCTATACATAATAAGCTTACAAGACAAAGAAGGCAAAGAACTGAATAAAATATTGCCATAAATATGATCATAATCATTAGCTCAAGATTTGTATCCTGTTTTTCTCTCCTCATAACAAGGAACATAAGTCAAAAGCCACACAATAAACCATGATACACTTAAGACATTAATGCCACATTGGCATTAAATCAATAATTATTCCTTAATCCAGCTTCTGCACTATTGACCAGAAGTGTGTGGACATGCTTCACAAAATCAGATATCAGTTTTTCATGTAATTCTGTAAGACTTTAACCATTTTTTCACAAACATCAAAAGTTTTTGTCTAAGAATCCTAGGAAATAAAGCAGTTACATCAAAAGAAATAAGTTTATTACTATATATCATATTTTATCATGAAACTTCAATCTGCCTGTATATTTACATCTTAAATCAAAGATAAGTAACACCCAGTCTCTAAATATTTGTACTCAGGGGTCTCCGTCTAGGGGATATGTGAATGGCAACCACAAGGTACCCAAGCTGAGCAGAACATTACTTCCACTTACTGGTGTTTTGCTCCTCACTGTAACTTTCCTATCTGACCTTACCTTGGTCATCTCTTGTTCTCTTCCGAGCCCAATGCTATTAGGGTTCCTGAGAGCTAGGGAGTCTTTATTTTTCAAACCTCTCCATTTCTCTAATTTTTCTATAAAACCTTAACCCCTAACATGCTGACCTGTCATGGCATGTAATACGTCTTCTGATTGGTAATCAGAGGATATGGTCGGTGAATTTATTTTGATAATTCTCCCGGTCAGGTCGGTGAGACCCGTAAACCAACGACAGGTGTGGTCCCCCAGACATTCTGGGGGTTGTGAGAGAGCGATGTGACCGCCAAAACATAAAAATATGGTGCTCTCTAAAAAACGGTTACTATTACTGCTATTGCTCTCTTTTTTATGAAATATGACTCGAGGGGTAAAATGTTCCGGAGTTAAAATAGTCCCCCATTCGGATCTCCGGGCGGGGACTACTTCTCGAGAACCAAAACATTACATTAATAGAAGATCTAACATCAGACTTCTACAATGGAATGCGGGTGGTCTCACACAAACAAAAAGAGTAGAACTGAATAAAATTGTATTTGACTATAACATTGATATATTTGTAATACAAGAAGCAAATCTAACAAATGAACAACTTAAATACTTCAATTTTACTGGATTTTTACTGCACTTACTACCCAAAAATAGACAGATAAGTAGTGGAATATTAGTTGGAGTCAAAAAGGATATTAAAACCTCCTTTGAAATTGTTAAAGAAATGGATAACACAGATAAAAGTGAATTAATAAAGCTAAATTTTTGGGATAACAAAACACATCTACATTTATACAGTATTTACAATCCTCCCAGGAATGAACCAGATCTCTCACTTGTTGACCAATTAAATAAAACAATCGTAATTGGGGATTTCAATGCACATTCCAAAAGATGGGGTTATGAAAAAGTGGATTCTACAGGGAAGATAGTGGAAGAATTTTTGAATACCACAACTTTTGAACTGATTTATAGTAAAGAAGATCCCACAACCTTCATACATTATTCTGGAGCGGGCAGTAACCCAGACCTCTTGTTAGTTACAACAGATATTGTTTCAAAAATTAAAAAACAAGTTATAGAAGATCCAAGTTCTGGTCACAGAGCAGTAATTGCTGATATAAAACTAGAGAATACAAATAACAGTCAAGGTCTTACGAATCTGTATTGGAACTTCAAAAAAGCAGATTGGAACAAATATAAAACTGAATTAGAACATAAATTTAAAGAACAAACAAACTCACAGCTGCATGACCAACCAGATCATGTGAACAAAGAATTCTGTAAAGTCATCCTAGAAACTGCAAAAAAACATATTCCTCGTGGAAGAATTAAAAATTTCAAACCCTTTTGGAACCCCCAGTTAGAAGAACTGAAAAAGCAAAGGGATATAGCTAGAAATACAGCTGAACAAACAAAAAACATATCAGATACACAAATATGGCGGAAGAAATGTGCCTCACTAAAAAAAGAAATTAATACTGCTAAAAGGAATCACTTTAATAATTTCTTAGAAAAAATGGATTATAGGACAGATGGTAACAAAGCTCATAAGTTCATAAAAAATGTCAAGGACAGGAAAGAAAACAACAGCACACCTATCATACACAACAATGAAATGTTAGTAAATGATGCAGTCATAGCCGAAACATTCAATAAATATTATGCTAATTCACACAAAGTAACAAGAAATAATAAAAAGGAACGTAAAGAATTTAAGAAAGATTTGAAACAAGAAAGAGAATGTAATCCTAACACTCAGTGCAATATCTTTTTTCAAAACTTTTATATGCAAGAATGGAACATTGCAATAAATAATCTAAAAAACAAAAAGTCTCCTGGACCAGATCATATACATCCAGAGTTCATAAAAAACCTTGGAAAAACAGCTAAACAACAACTACTGAAACTCTACAATCTATCCTGGAAAACCACTGTACCTGCTGAATGGCAAAAAGCAATAATTGTCCCACTCTTGAAGAAAGACAAAACAGCATCAGAAATAAAAAATTATAGACCAATAGCTCTTACCAGCATAATAGCAAAAGTGATGGAAAGAATGGTGTCAAACAGGTTAAATTGGTTCCTAGAATCACAAAATTTAATATCCCCATGTCAAGCTGGATTCAGAGAGTTCCACTCTACAAATGAACAAGTCTTACTTCTCAGTCAAGAAATCAAAGACTCCTTCAATAGAAAAGAAGATAATTTATCAGTTTTTATTGATTTTCAAAGTGCATATGATTCTATATGCAGAACAAAACTACTAAAGAAAGTAAAAAAAATAGGGATACAAGGTCCAATGTTTTCATGGCTATGTCATTTCCTAACACAACACTTTATTGCAACCAGATATGGAAGAAATATATCTAAATATAAACAAGTACACCGTGGCTTACCACAAGGTGCAGTGCTCAGCACTACACTTTTTAATATATTTATTAATGATCTACCACAACAAATACAAGAATCAGGCGTGAAGTGTGCACTATTTGCTGATGACTTAGTAATGTGGACTTCAAAACCAAAAAGCAAAAGTACAGAACTAGAAAAAACCATGCAACAATCCTTAACCAACTTACAGAGGTGGACCAAAGAAAATTTAATGACTGTTAATACAACAAAATCAAACTACCAAATCTTTTCACTAAGAAAAAAACCACTAAAAATAAAACTAAATTTTGAGGGTCAACAATTACCAGAAACTAAGGAAGCAAAGTATTTAGGAGTTACATTTGATACCAAACTTACATGGACCAAACAAATAGAAAATGTAATACAAAGAGCAGAGAGGTGCCTTTCACTGTTGAAACGTCTAACAGGAATGAAGTGGGGATGTTCCAGAGCAACGCTTAACACAACATACAATGTATATATAAAACCATTATTTACTTACTGCAGCGAAGTTCTTGTAACAGCAAACACAAAAAAAATCAAATCTTTCAAAACCAAAGTCTGAGATTAATTACAGGTGCTATCAAAACCACACCAATAGCAGCTATGGAAATACTAACCAACCAATACCCCATTGAATATGAAATAGAAAAAGCAGCTCTTATTCATCACGAAAAGTTGATCAGACTCCCATTCAATACATGGCACAAGAGAAATTTTACACATACACTAAAGACTCAGGAGAGCTTTCTTTCCAAAATTCAAGACATCAAGAAGGATGTACACCTTCCTAATTCAAAGGAAAACTTCATATCTAAAGTCAATCCAACACATACATTAGACATCACATATTATTTACACCTGACAGAAGAAGTTAAGAAAAGTGATACTCCAACTAGTGTTCTAAAATTATTGGCATTAGAGACAATCCATACTAGATTTCCAGAACATGAGTGGCTCCATATTTATGCTGATGGATCATTGATATCAAACCAAGATGGAGCAGGTGCTGGAGTCACATGTCACCTCTTTTCCTATTACAAATCTTTAAGTTATGGAACTACTAACTTTGATGGAGAAATTGAAGCAATTCGAAATCTTTTGTACAGAATTTCACATTTTCAGCAAGCAGTTATTCTCTCAGATTCCAGGGCAGCAATTATAGCAATTACTTCCAAGTTGTCACCAAAAAACCAAACTATTATAGAATGTTGGAAGATGCTTAGCCATCTAACAGCACTTCAAAAACACCTAGTCTTCCAATGGATACCGGCTCACTGTGGACTGAGTGGTAATGAGAAAGCTGATTTTCTTGCAAAAAAGGGTACCAGCGGTGTACAAAAATCTATAGTTAATCTACCATTTTATGCAGCTAAAAGATTAGTCAACTCTGAATTCAAAAACATTATTGCAAAATATTACTATGAAAAATCAAAGAATAAAAGATGGGAACTACCAAACATTCAAACAGTGATTCCTGAGTATCCTCGAAAAACAGCAGTTGCAACCTTCAGGTTGATTACAGGACATGATTGGCTGGCAAAACATTTAAACAGAATTGGGATATATTCTTCACCACTCTGTCCTCTATGTGATCTGCAAGAGGAAATGGATCGAGACCACCTTCAAATATGCCCAGCCACTTCTAGTGCCCCATCCATCAGTGAAAAATATTGGAGAGCAAGAGGATTAATGACTTCATTGCCAGAAATCCAGCATTAGCTAACAACATATAACAATGACATAGCAATAATTACACAGTTTTTTAAAACCTTTTTCTTCATGTATTAGGCATAAATACCTGTTTTATAAAGATTAAAGTTATATAAGGTTTAAACCTCTATTTATTACACATTAATTGCAGTTTTTAGTTCTATGGAACACCTCGGTTGAAACATGAAAAAAAAAAATGAAACAATAAATATTTAAGGTCGCACTGTTTGCTCTGCAGCGAAACATAAACAACAGCAGATTAACATCCCTGATGTGACTCGTGGACCAGTGCATGAGGTGTAGCACGACTAGGGAATTTGACTCTGTTTCTTTTACTTCTTATTTTTTCTACCACTTCTGTTGAAGATACCATAGAAATGTTAATTAATATTGTTTAAAATTAAATGCTGAACGATACAGCATAATTTATATTCCATTTAAAATGGCAGTTCTCAGAAAAAACATGAAATATGATGAACATCACTTTAAATTTAAATTCTAACAATATCAAATAGCAGTACAACCTACAAAATATTAGCTTTATTTTGAATTTTATTTAAGAATTGTACATTGAATAGTTTCTGAGCTGCAAGTCTCAGGATTGTGTAATTGTATAAAATTATGGTAACTTCAACCCTGATAAAAAACTTGGAACCACTTGTTTGTCATAGCTGTGAATTTGCAAAAGACCTTAACTTAACATGTATTTTAGATAACAGAAAATTGAACACCTCCACCCCCCCCCCCCCCCCAAAAGTAAGGTGAATGAAATGGAACAAGGTGTGTACAGTTAATGAGAAACTTAATACATTTCATTGTGGTACCCTCTAAGTCTAGACATTTGCCCCATTTTTGCCACATAGACTGGAATACTTTCTCCATATCTTGCCTGCTGCTGCAGTTATATGCTATTGCTACTATTGGATGATGTTGCTCTGTACTCCTCAGACCTCTGTAAGGCGGAGGGTTTCCTACCCCTTCAGCTATGGATCCTTAACATTCATGGTACTTCTGATGTTACCAGAAGTCCACTGGGCTGAACATTCAAGCCCCTCCCAAAAAGGAGTTGTATGAAGTGGGTTAGACTTGTTGGGGCAGCAGTTCCCAATACCCATAGGAGGTTTGTACTGTCTGTTCACAAGCTCATGGCCAGAGGGAAATGAAGGAGAAAGGAGACATATTCCACATAGTGTAACCAAGTTTTGTTAACTTCAGCACAAACATTGTTCTGCTGATCATGTTGCCAACTTACCTCCAATGTTATTTAGGCTGTTTACTCGCTGCCAATTTCTCTTAATTTCAGTTGTAAAATCCTACAAGTCACTAATTTTATATTGGAAGTAATGAGCAAAATCATTTTGAACAGGCTGTATTTTGCCTGTCCGCATCCTCGGCACTCATTGCTGTCTGTCGCTATCATAGAAAGGCATAGATGAAATCATACAACATTCTTAAAACTACTTTTAAAGGCTTTACTTACCAATTTTATGAAAGGAGATGCTGAAACTAGCCATCGTTGTCCATACAATTTTGGCACCTCTTTAGGAAACTATCCATCACTTGCTGTAGTTCACATTGAGAAATGCTAGCAATTTCCTGGTGAATATTTTGTTTTAATTCTTTCAGGATGTATGGATTTGTCTTGTACACTTTGTTTTAAGTTACCCCAGAGATGGAAATCACAGGGGGTTAGGTTGGGGGCCGAGGGGGCCACAGATCTTTAATAATTCTGCCACAAAACATTCAGTTGTTCTCATCAAAAGATTGGCCATATGAGCGATGCAGAGCCTTGTTAAAAAAGGCAAAATCATGCTCCTGGTCATTCTCTAAAAAAAGGGGCAAAATTGTATTCACGTATGTATGGGTGTCAACCTTTGACTCAAAAAAAATTGACCCTATAATGCTTTCTCCGCTAATGGTGCACCGTACATGTTTCTTCATCATGAAGGGGTACTTTATGAACAATATAGTGTTTCTCAGAGCTCCAATAACGATCTCCTTTCATAAAGTTGGTAAGCAAAGCATTTAAAGGTAGCATTAAAAATGTTGTATCATCCGTGCCTTTCTGTGATTGCAGCAGAAGGCAGAGTGCCGAAGAAGCAGGCAAGCAAAACACCATGCAGCTGGTTCACAATTTTTTTGACTTCCTCATTACTTCACAATGCTCCCAATGACCTCTCTGATGTGACTCTAAAGTGCGATGGTATAAAGTTGCTCTTTCTCCTACCCAATAAGACAACCTTGATGCAGCCTGTGTACTACATAGAATATCTTGGAAAGAATTAAATGTCATTATAAAAATGCAATTCTTTTGTTCATGCTGAATGATTGTGAAGACTGGACTCTACCAATGACTGTGTTAAAGGTGCGGAAAGCAATCAACTTAAATGATGTTGTTTTCCAAACAGGAGAAGCATGGGTTAAAGTGGTGAATGCTACCATAGTGAAGAGCTGGAGAAAAGCGTGGTCATACATTGATGCAGAGTTGGAGCCAGTACTGAGTGACAGGGATGAGCCAGTCAATACAGAAGCATCAATTGCTAATACTATATACAGTGATATGCTCCTCAATCTTTCAGGAGAAGAAGCTGATGAAGATGATGATGCTGTGCTGAGTGATGAAAACTATGAGGAGGTAGATCAGATGAAAAAATAATCAAAAGCAAGCAGGAAAGTAATGATCCAAGTGGTGAAGAAGAGGACATAAAAATAGAAAACAATAAGATTTCTCACACTTCTGGTTCAAAGCTGCAGATCTCTTCCTGGAGTAATCATGCAACAACCAGATACATGCAGTACTGATGTAATGATTGTAAAGTGGTTGTGTGATAAAGAATGCTGCCACCACGTATCACTAGTTTTATCAACCAAAAATTTGGAACATGTTTCATAGTCAGTGATACTATACTGGTTTCACCAAAATGATTGACCCTTATATAAACAGAAACATGTGTACAAATGTGCATTCATTGACTGATACCACATATCACAAGGTAAATGGGTTACAAAGTAGTTTGTTCAGTATTAACAAAACTATTCGATCTTCTATGTATTACGTAAAAAATTGAATGTTTAACATGTTATTATAGTATGTAGAGCTGCAGCAAAATGAATGTACTAACTAATTGCACTTAATCAGAAAATGAATGAAGAGCATATGCAATCTGCTTCTGCTGGTCAGTTTTTGAAGTGGGAAGGTAAGACTGTTAGTGAACCATCATGGCCGAACAAGTGCAGTTTGTAAAATATTGCAGAGGGAAACCTCTAACTAGTGGTGAAAAAGTTGTTGTTGTTATATGTTGTTAGCTAATGCTGGATTTCTGACAATGAAGTCATTAATCCTCTTGCTCTCCAATATTTTTCATTGATGGATGGGGCATTAGAAGTGGCCAGGCATATTTGAAGGTGGTCTTGGTCCATTCCTCTTGCAGATCACATAGAGGTGAAGAATATATCCCTATTCTGTTCAAATGTTTTACCACACAATCATGTCCTGTAATGAACCTGAAGGTTGCAACTGCCGTTTTTCAAGGATACTCAGGAATTACTGTTTGAATGTTTGGTGATTCCTATCTTTTATTTTTTGATTTTTCATACTAATATTTTGCAATAATTTTTTTGAATTCAGAGTTGACTAATCTTTTAGCTGCATAAAAGGTTAGATTAACTAGATTTCTGTACACTGCTGGTATCCTTTTTTGCAAGAAAATCACCTTTGTCATTACCACTCAATCCACAGTGAGCTGGTATCCAATGGAAGACTAGGTGTTTTTGAAGTGCTGTTAGATAGGTAAGGATTTTCCAACATTCTATAATTGTTTGGTTTTTTTGGTGACAACTTGGAAGTAATTGCTATAATTGCCACCCTGGAATCGGAGAGAATAACTGCTTGATGAAAATGTGAAATTCTATACAAAAGATTTTGTAGGGCCATTCAAATTGCTTCAATTTCTCCATCAATGTTTGTAGTTCCATAACTACATTGTTATAATTCTGAACGTATTTCACAAACTATGTGAGAAATATCCTACTTTGCCTATCAAGGATATTGTTAACCTCACAGCAGAATTTACAGGTGTGTCTCCATTAAGTACAAATTACATGTGCAATGAAAGGTTAAAAACAGGCAAGTTAACTATGCCTGGAAAATCAAGGAAACGTAAAAAGCCAGTGCTAGAACCTCAATGTGACAAATTTGTTAGGAGTGCAGTGCGTTCAAAAGTTCATAATTTTTTCCTCCTAAATGAGCCACCTATAATCAAGAAAGTGCTTGCATGTGTCAATGATGACCCCGACCTTCCTACATTTGAGCAAACTTCTTTTTACAAGCTGTTACCTCATTACCGGTTAGGTCGGTGAGATCCATAAACCAATGACATTCTGAGGGTTGTGGGAGAGCAATGTGACTGCCAAAACATAAAAATATGGTGCTTTCTAAAAAGCGGTTACTATTACTGCTATTGTTCTTTTCAATATCACTATTATAAAATATGACTCGAGGGGTAAAATGTTCCGGAGTTAAAATAGTCCCCCATTCGGATTTCTGAGCGGGGACTATTTCTCGAGAACCAAAACGTATTAATAGAAGATCTAACATCAGAATTCTTCAATGGGACGCAGGTGGTCTCATCTTGGGATATATTCTTCACCACTGTATCCTGTATGTGATCTGCAAGAGGAAATAGACCGGGACCACCTTCAATATGCCCGGGCACTTCTAGTGCCCCATCCATCAGTGAAAAGTATTGGAGAGCAAGAGGATTAATGACTTCATTGTCAGAAATCCAGCGTTAGCAATTCACATTGGTTTTGAGTTCCAGAAAAGAAATGGTAAGAACATTATTGTTGACAGTGAGGATATATTTGTAATTTGTGTTTTTAGTTCAGAGTGCTATACACAATTTTTATCTAATCGGCAGCGTGTTTTAAACTATCGTGCGGAGAGGTTGGTGGGTTGAAGGCAGGTGATGATAGTTCCAAGCATCACATGGTTATCTCTCTTGGCAGCATGTGGTTATGAAAGTTTATTTTTAGGCATTGTTTACATAAGCACCAATCCTTTCCATTTAACCAGTATACTATATATGTACACACTCAAGGATCAAGTTTTCTATGAAAATGAATGTATCTTTAGATTTCATAACCCTATGTATTTAAACTAAATTTCAGACACGCTAAATAATCTGGCACCCCTATGTGCAAGGAATGGCCAGATTAGCGAGAGTCTAGTGTAGTTGAATTAGGCCTTTCTATTACACTTTTGGGATTCATCAAGAACTGAAAGACATGCATAAGAGAACCAAATGTGTTCTGTTATACTTCTTGTATAAAAATTAAGCTTTGCTTTAATTTCTGCTTTTTGGATGATTGTCATGTTTATGCCACTAGTGAATGAGAATGTGGACAATCATAAAACCTGCTATACAAAATACAAAATGAAAGACCCTGTGTTGATACACAAAGACAGGAGTTTATGATAGCCATATTCATTAACTTTTGTGAACAATCCTGTTTTGCATATTATGTACATTAAGGTTATTTTATTACAGGATGAGAGAGATGAGTATGTTCCTCAAGCAGAACCATCAAGGTAAGACTCTTACATCAGTATGTACTGCAGCTGCTTAAATGTATACCCCTTTATCACGCTGTCTGTGTTTTGGCTTTTGGTAAATTACGTTAATTCTTGTTCTCTAGACACATTTCTTAGAATGTAATGTGCTCCTTATTTATGTATTCTTTCTCTGAAACTATTCTTCTGAAGAATAAATGCTGATTTTTTTAAGACATTTGGAAATTATCTTGAGTAGCTGTGCTGAGTGATAACATCCAAACATTTTTACCAAATTAAAAGAAGCGACATATGCAGACCTTTAAGTTATCATGTAAGAAATCTTGAAGATTCCAATATTTTGTCAAGGGATGTGCACTGATGTCTCATCATTACAAACACTGAATTCCAATGAACATTTCAGGTGTATTCTTGATAAAGAGTCAAGCTTTTAGAGATTCTTTTAATGATACCCAAGAATGCATCTCTAAAACATGTTCAAAACACTGGCCTTGAGATTAAAAATGCCAAACAAATGTCATATTGTCTTGTTATTTTCCAGTGGGTTAATAGCAGGGGCATGTGATGATATATAATACTGGTAGCCAAAAAAAAATATTTTGAGATTTATGACAATATACTAAAGGATTCACAAAAAAATATTTGTAGGGACATGAATGACATGACATAGATACTGCCACAGTTGGTAGTATGACTGGAAACGTTGGTCAGTGGTCATGATTATTGTAAAAATAAAAAGCAAATTAATAAATATCTTTGAGAGTGAAAAATAATGATTTATTTATTAAGTTGTTCAAAACAAAGTATAATAATAAAAACTAAGAGGCCAAAAAGTGGCGACCCCAACGTGATCAAGCACAACCCTGCGGTATCTCTTTTGTTTGCTCTGCAAAGTATTCATCCAGCACCCTATTTGCTTCATCCAGTACTAGCATCTCAGTACTGCCCAGAGAGAATGAAGGACTGTTCTTCAGGTGATCAGTCAATCATCCTGGTGTCGCAATCACAATATCTGGGTTTTTCCGGAGTTCAGTCTTGTGAGCCTTCATGTCAAATCCTCCAACAGCCAAGCCAGTCTCGACTGTAGTGAACTGTGCCAACTGCCTTGTGACCTAAAAGATTCTATTACTCACAGACATGATATTTATTTAAACATATACTTGATGAACTTGGAGTAATGTACTATATTTTACAAATAATGCATGTAACTGAATTAATATTAATTATTATTTGTATATAAACTCCATTCTTCTATCTTGCCTGGTGAACTCAGTGATTACATCATTATAGAAGCTGCTAAGATTATAAAGAACATCCTCTTCTATGGACAGAAGTGCCAAACTTGAAAGATGCTGTTGGCTCTGTGTACACCTTTGGCACAGTTTAATTCTTAGTGCAGAGAAAGATCTTTCTACTGATGTAGTAGTCGTAGTAGTGGTTGGGTTTTACCACTCAATACAATAAAATGGAAAATTCAGTTGTGCTTGGGTCAATAACAATAAGTAAACTTAGCTTATACACTTCAGGCAGAGCTGCATCTAATTATCTGCTCTACAGTGAACTCACAAGTTTATATGGATGTTAATTAATAAAATATTTAAATCAACACGGTTAATTAATTTTTCAGTTGAAAGAAATCATACCCATCCTTATAGGTTTGTTTCAATTTTTCAAGTGTAGATGTAGGTAGGGCGACCAGATTGCTATAGACAAAAAAGAGGACTTCTCCTGCAAAAAAGTAGGACATTGGACAAAAAAAAGAGGAAATTTGTGTCTCGCCAATTGAAATAAAATAAAATTAATGTTACAAATGTTCATTTAATTTCATGAAAGAACACCCTTCTTCTTTTACAAATACTTCTGTGAAGACTGGACTGTTTTTCAAAAGTTGAGACTTCTTTAATAGATATTTGTAAAAGTCAATACGAGAATATTGCCTAAAATTGTATTGCAAAACAAGGAGACCCTTTAAAGATTCTATTGTGAATCTGTTTCTTTCATCTATCCACTGTGATATGAGTGAAGGTATTCTCTCTACATTTGCATTATGTCCTAGTATAGAAAAGAAATATTCTAAAATTTTGAGAAACTCGGAATGGCAGTCTACAGATTTCCCTTCTCTGAAATACTTACACCATTTCTCGTTGGAAGTTATCAAGCCCAGAATTGCCATTTACAAGTTTTTAAAATTATACTCCGCTTTCTAAAATTCAAATTCTTCAGTTTTGAAACCTGCAGTAAAAGCAAAATACAAAATAACCTAAAATGTAGGACTTTCTAAAAATCTCCCTAGACACTGGACAGTATATTAAAAAGAGGATAGGTCCAGATTAATCCAGATGTGTGGTGACCCCAGATGTAGGAAAATTTGCTCTGTACATTCTGTACATTTTTGGGTCGAGCAAAGATATGAATTCAAGTTGATGCAATGTTCAAACCTTTCTTCAATTTGCACAACTATACTGTTGGCAACATTGCAGTAGAGAGACTTTCTTAAAATGGAAGGATCTACATTTCAATGTTGGTGTTCAGCAAGGGGGTCATCTTCAGCATCATATGTTGTGCCTGAGTCAAAATAATAATTTTGCAGATATAATTGCAAAGGACAGATGTAATAATTGTAAGCGGTATCTTTAAAACATGGTTTATTATGAAGAAAACATTAATGTAATTTAACAGGCAGCACCTAAGGATAACACTTTATATAAACCAATTATCTTTTTCCAGGGCAGGTGTGGTAAAATAATCAGTATAAATATTGTTATTCACCTATTGTTATGTGTTCTAACATTTCAGTATCCATAAGAAACAGACAAAAACTTATTTAAATACATTTGTGTGAAACAGGCTTGAAAGTTTGCAATTCTTTCAATTATGTGAGCTTTTTGCCATGAATAAATGTTTTTGCATGTTGCAAGCTTGTAACTAAGCACTTCTTGCATAATTTAAAATTATTTCTAACTGTGTGTATCATGATTAGTGCAAAGTGAATATAGATATTTATTTTACACTTCACCATGTATACAATTTAGTTACTATTCTGTACTGCTTAAACATCTAACCTTATATTCTACTCTTAAATATGATTTTCCACACTTTCCTGAGTTACTGTATTTCCATGTTTTTTTTTTTTTTAATTAACGTCCTGCAACATTGTGTCATATCGGACGAACTGTATTTCCATGGACCCATAGCATCAAACACCATGATTACCGATCTATTGGATCCTATTTACTACTTTTCTTTCAAATATCTGTTTTCTTCTTTCTCCATATTTTTTTATTTTCATCAGCCGTCTTATTTGTAACTAAACCTAATATTCTATCCTTAAATATGATTTTCCACACTTCCCTGAGTTACTGTATTTCCATGGACCCTGTTTCTATTAAACTTTCCTTAAGTTTAACACTCAACATCCTTTTACCTACTATTTCATTTGGTTAACTAGACCATTTCTTCTTTCAAAATTTTTCTCTCATACTCTTTGTTGCTTCACATTCTAAAATTAAATGCCAATAATTATTAAAGTTTATGTTACACAATGGGCACCTTCCTTGATTTTCTCTTTCCCTTAAACCTTTTAGCTCACCACCCCTGTCCAGGCCCATGCAAAGCTTTCTCTTGCTGTTCTGTCACAAATGTCAGCATACTTCTCTTATAGATACACAATGAAGTTTTGGAATTAAAAGTACCAAATATTTTTTTAATGTCTTTAATTCTCGATTTAACTCTTTTCTAAAACCCTTTCTCCAATACCTGGTTATCCCTTAAGATATCCCCACACCCTATTTCATTTAGAGTTTGTTACTCACACTTATACCAAGTATCCTGTGTATTAAGCTTTTGCTACACCTCCAGACACTGCTTTCAGACACTGCTTTGAGATATTATTTTCCAATTCCTTGATTCTAAACCAGTACTTCAATACTCTTTCCACAATTTTAAAATGGATATAAGAATGCTTTTATATATTATAACAAATGAGAAAACACAATTTGCTGCCAAACACACTTCACTGCCTTCTAGTCAGTTAGTGTAGCACTAATGTTATACTTAGATCACTTTTGTACAAACTCAGAGCAACAAAAGAACCATTGAATCTAATAAAGAACCGTCAGATTACAACTCGCACTGAACTGCACTTGGCACGATTCACAGGTGCCGTCCATTGAACCATTTGTAAACATTTAACTTAACTCTGCCACAGTCCACTACAACAACACTTCACTACAAAAACAACAACACAATTCCATCTCCGGCCACAAGCGAGTCCCTTATATATGCCTGACACATTGAGAGAGTTTCGGAAGTGGAAAGCATGAGAGTGAATGAGGAGCAGTCTAGACTGTTAAATAGCAGACAATAGCTATTGTTTCTGTATGGCCTGTTGTTCTGCCGGAGGACAGGTCATTAAGGCAGGTAAGTGCCTCTAGCCCGTTCCTGCCGTCGGCAGAATCAGAGCTGCCGAGTGTCAACTCTCGCTATTAGTGCCCGGCTCGACAATATGAATAACATAATGTATAAGACATAGGTATACATGAATTTGAATTTGGTAGTGAAAGGAATCTGAATTTATCACATCAGATTTCCAAACATATCTCTTCTGCCCCTGTGTATTTGCTTAGGAAAATTAAAATAGGTACATGTTATTGTAGGGCACAAACAAATTTTAAATATAAGTAGAACCCTTTATAGGTTAAGACGAGCATAATATGATCAGGGAATGGAGGGTACAACTCACACCTTGACCCAATATGGATCTTTTGCACTTGGCTCCCCCAGGAGGAACACATGAGGTAAAGGAGCTGCTGGAGACCATAAGCCACATGTGGCTGGCTGACAGATGTGCGAAGTTCCCTAATGATCCTAAGCTTGATGACTGATCACATTGGTAGGCTGCTCAGAGAGAATTTCTCTCTGGTGGAAATGGGAAGAATTCAGCCCGCCTGAGGTGCCTCAGAGAAGACTGTCATTTGGCAGGGCAGAGAATCATTTCTGAGCAAGTACTTGTGCTATCAGTACTGACCAACAATGTACAGCCCCTAAATTTACATAAAACATTAAAGCGGAAGCGAAATGCTAGGAAATGCGGCAAAGGATATTAGTAATAGAAAAGAAACCACCCCAGCATTCCCCTTGCCAATCAGCGAAAACCACGAAAAGCCCTGGTCTGAGTGACTAGTTCCAGAACCTCCCAAATACAAGTCTCACATGTTAGTGTAGAGCCATCTTGCTTACGAGCATAGTGTAAGGTTGCAGTGTGTCAATATATTTATGCCTAGGGCTCTTAAGTTCATGCCCTAAAAAACACTGAAATATGCATGCCAACATGCTCTTAAAAACCTGAATATGCCAAGAAATTTGCACTATTTAATTAAAACAATGTCCCTTTGCAGTAGACAAGACAAGTTAGTATAAATAATAAAGTTACCTTATTCCTTAGAGGTTGAAGCAGAATTGGTCCCGCTGCTAGTATTAACTGCTAAATTGCAGTTCAGAACCAACATTTTGCAAAAATTTTCAACTGTAAAACATCGTCTGTTGTCTCACAAAACACTTTTAACGTGAAAAACTTCTCTCCACGTCACAAGATGTTATCAGGGCATATTTAAATGATGTTAACTGCTGCACAGAGAGAGTGAAGTCTCTTGGTATGACAGATGGTTTCCTTTTGAGGATGTCTCGAAGATCACACGTCTGTTTATAACCAGAATTTTTTGAAATTACATAATTCACTTTTTCTTTCACTTTTTTCCTATGCTACCAGGAACCGAACTTAAATCACATTGTTTTTTCAAAGACAGTAAGTGATTCATGCAAAGGAGATCCTACAGCTTCCAATGCTGTTATGGCTGTTGGTAAGAAAGAAAAATGGGCAGATATGAAACTAAGATCCTCTTTTAATCCAGTGCCTGACAGAATATTTTGCACAGTTTCTATTGATGAAGCATCTTTTGAGTCCAATGAATTAACAACTTCTTCGACTATTTCTATGTGCTCAGCATAATATAAAACCTCATCGACCCATGTTCCCCATCGAGTTAATGCTGGTGCAGGAGGAAGTCTGATATTAGGTGCTGTTGATCTAAACAACTTAACTCTTTTAGGAGATTTAACAAAAATTCTCTTTGTACTGGACACAACTCTACCAATAGGAAAGAATCACGTATTGTCTCAGAAATGGGATGAAGAGTGTGTGCTAAGCAAGTTATATGAATTAAGTTAAGAAAAATGCCTTTCAGAGTTTGCCCTGATTTTACCATAGAAGGACCTGCATCAGTAACAAATAAAAGTAACCGGTCGTATTTGATTCCACACAGCCATAGTAATTTCAAAGCGTCCATCACAAACTGGGGCACAGTTAATTTGTCAGTGGCCGACAATTCGCACCCATTAAGAATATAAGGTGTAGTCTTTTGTTCATTATTTAAAGCACCCACGATTATATTTGCAATAGAATGGCGCTCAAAATCAGGGGTTTCATCAACAGACAAGCATACAAACTGAACCGCTAAGTCATTTTGTATATTTGACAATACGTTATTGTAACAATGTCCTACATAAGTAGGGCTAGGAAGTTCATGCATTTGCATGTTTTTTCATAGGGGTTAGAAATGTATGCTTTTACATTATGTGCACGAATTATGGAATTTTCAGTTATTTGGACATGATTTTATTGTGCATATAACTGCATATTTTCTTGATTTTTGATAAATGCATATTATTTCAATATTATAGCCCCTATATTGCATATTTTAATTATTTTTATGGTTTTTTATTATTTTTTCCATGTGTATAATATTTTTTTACATTGGTAGTATTGCACATGCCGATGCAACTCGCGAGGTGGCGAGAACTAATGCTGAGTCATGTTGTCATGCAGTGAATCCCCTGTTTCATCCTTTCATTATATGTATGTTCGTAGAAAATAGTGCGTTATCTGAGAGGTTTATAGTAGCAAATATAAAGTGCAGGTCAATGTTTTGAGCAGCACGATTATAGCAACGCTTGCCGGCCCACCAGTATTTGTGTCGTGGTCTTCAAACGTAACAGTGTTGTGAACTGGTTCCCACCAAATTAAATTAGGCGTATAAAATGTTAAAAAGCTCTTCAAATGTCGAAAATAAAACCAACTCCGAGTGCTAGATTAATTAATTTACAGAATGAGTTTTCGGGTGATTTAATATCTACAGATAATAGGGCACTGTTTTGTGGAGCGTGTGAGAAAAATGTAGGAAGTGAGAAAACATTTCAAATAGTTCAGCACATAAACACAGGAAAACATAACGAGAATTTAATCAGATAACTCGCAAACAAAGACCTGTTCAAAAACAGCTAGTAGAGTGCTTAGGAAATAGGGTTACTGAATTTTCCTATGACTTGTGCCAAGCATTCTTAGCTGCTGATATTCCCTTGTTCAAAATTAATAATCCGACATTTAAAAATTTTCTTGCAAAGTACACTCGACAACATGTGCCTGAAGAAAGTACACTGCGCAAGATTTATGTAGGACATTTTTACAATAATACATTGTCAAATATACAGAAATGAATTAGTGGATCAGTTTGTGTGGCTGTCTGTTGATGAAACCCCTGATTCTGAGCGCCGTTCTATTGCTAATATAATCGTGGAGGCTTTAAATAATGAACAAAAGACTACATCTTATGTTCTTAATGTGTGTGAATTGTCGGCCACTAACAATGTAACTGTGACCCAGTTGGTGATGGACACTTTGAAATTACTATGGCCATGTGGAATCAAATATGTCCGGTTACTTTTATTTATTAGTGATGCAGGTCCTTATATGCTAAAATCAGGACAAACTCTGAAAGGTATTTTTCCTAACTTAATTCATATAACTTGTTTGGCACACGCTCTTCATCGCATTTCTGAGACAATACGTGATTCTTTTCCGCTGGTAGATAGATTTGTGTCGAGTACCAAAAAATTTTTGTTGAATCTCCTAAAAGAGTTAAGTTGTTTAGATCAATAGCATCTAATATCCGACTTCCACCTGCACCAGTGTTAACTCGATGGGGAACATGGGTCGATGCAGTTTTATATTATACTGAGCACATAGAAATAGTCGAAGAGGTAGTTAATTCATTGGACTCAAAAGATGCTTCATCAATGGAAACTGTGCAAAATACTCTGTCAGACACTGGGTTAAAAGAGGATCTTAGTTTCATATCTGCCCGTTTGTCTTTCTTACCAACAGCCATAACGGCATTGGAAGCTGTAAGATCTCCTTGTCTTTGAAAAAACAATATGTGACCTAAGTTCGGTTCCTGGTAGCACAGGACAAAAAGTGAATTATGTAATTACAAAAAATTCTGGTTATAACCAGATGTGCGATATTCGAGACATCCTCGAAAGAAAACCATGTATCACATCAAGAGACTTGACTCTCTCAGTAAAGCAGTTAACATCATTTAAATATGCCCGATAACATCTTATGAGGTGGAGAGAAGTTTTTCATGTTACAAAAGTGTTTTGCGAGACAACAGGCGATGTTTTACAGTCGAACATTTTTGCAAAGTGTTTGTTGTGAAGTGCAATTTAGCAGTTAATACTAGCAGCGGGACCACTTCTGCTTCAACGTCTAAGGAATACTGTAACTTTATTTATTATTTATATTAACTCGTCTTGTCTACTGCAAAGGGACATTGTTTTAATTAAATAGTGCATATTTCTTGGAATATATTTGCAGGATTTTAAGAGCATGTTGGCATGCATATTTCAGTGTTTTTTAGGGCATGAACTTCCGAGCCGTATACATAAGTCTTATGCAGTGTACCTTCTTCAGGCACATGTTGTCAAGTGTACTTGACAAGAAGGTTGATATAGGTTTTTAAATGTAGGTTTATTAATTTTGAACAAGGGAATATCGGCAGCTAAAAATGCATGGCACAAGTCATAGGAAAATTCAGTAACCCAACTTCCTAAACACTCAACTAGCTGTTTTTCAACAGGTTTGCAAATTTTCTGATTTTCTGATTAAATTCTCCTTATGCTTTGCTGGTCTATGTGCTGATCTATTTGAAATCTTTTCTCACTTCCTACATTTTACTCACACGCTCCAGTTCACAACACTTCTGTTTGAAGACCACGACGCAACTACTGATGGGCAAGCAAGCATTGACCTGCACTTTATCTTTGTTAATATAAAGGTCTCAGATAACACACTGATTATTCTCTACACACCTGCATAAATAATGAAAGGATGGAAACAGGGAATTCACTTAATGACAACATGACTCAACATTAGTTCTCACCACCTCGCGAGCTGTGTCATCATGTACACTACTACCAATAGGAAAAATATTATACAGATGGGAAAAAATAATCATAAAAAAACATAAAAATCATTAAACATGCAAGCTAGGGGCTATAATATTGAAATAGTATGCATTTATCAAAATCAAGAAAATATGCAGTTATATGCACCATAAAATCATGTCCAAGTAACTGAAAATTCCATAATTCGTGCACATAATGTAAAAGCATACATTTTTAACCCTATGAGAAAACATGCAAATGCATGAACTTCCTACCCCTATTTATGAAACATGTATCCTTAGATAAGGTAGTAGTGTTGACTGGTAATCCAGAAAGATAGGGTTTTAAACCTCCTTAATTTAATTGTGAGTTCTTAAACTCATCCAAGTAATATAACAGTAAACAGCATCATGTTATTAGACTCATAGTAGATGCAAAATTCAATGGTGGCTAATAGCTGACTATTACTGTACTCTTTGTTGTTGTGCAAACCAATTTTGTGGGTACAAATGATCTATCACCAGCTTTATGATGTGATTACACAGCGTGTTTAACTATACAGCACCGTAAGGTATGGCAAGCCTGTGATTGGATGTTGCATCGAGCCACCCCTATTCAATTTTGCAACAGTCATAGTTATATTTTAACTTTGGAGTGAGTATACATGAGATGGGTGTTGTTTATTTCTTGTATTTTTATTTTGAGATCAAATAACTCTGATCTGATTGTACCTACTAGGATTTTGAACTCTGGCTCTGACAATGTACTTGTTTCAGTTAAGCAGCTTTCAAAACTTTGGAGTATTTTACAGTTCTTGTGATCACTAATAATATGCCTTGCAATATTTCAGATTATGGACAGAAGCAGGCTGCAGTGCTGCTCCAGCTTTATTCACTACTGAAGACTTAGAAGGAAAGGAAAGCTTTCAGTTTGAAAGGGCTGATATATGTGGAAGTTTTGATAGTGATATGCTGGAAAAAGCCATTGCACAACAAAGTGCTCACCTCCATAATCCAAAGAAACATAAATGGAATGAGAAACTAAATGATAATGGTAAACACTTACATGAATGTGAAATTTGTAAAAAGAGCTTTACTCTTAAGGGATCCTTGAAAACACACATTCTGGCTCATGATGGAAAAAGGCCATACAAGTGTGAACTTTGTGAGAAAAGCTTCACTCGCAAGGAATACCTGAAAACTCACATGTTGATTCATGAAGGCAAAAGTCCTTACAAGTGTGAACTTTGTGAGAGGAGTTTTACTCAGAAGGGTTCCCTGAAAGCTCACAATTTGATTCATGAGGGCAAAAAGCCATACAAGTGTGAGATATGTGAGCATAGATTTACTCACAGATGGGCCTTGAGAAATCATACATTGATTCACGAAGGTAAAAGGCCATACAAATGTAACTTATGTGAGAAATGCTTTACTCAGAGCGGAGCTTTGAGATCCCACCTTTTGATTCATGAGGGCAAACGGCAGTATCAATGTGAAATCTGCAAGAAAAAATTTATCCGCAGGGAGTATCTGAAAACTCACATTTTGATTCATGAGGGCAAAAGGCCTTACAAATGTGAAATTTGTGATAAGAGCTTTACTCAAAGTGGAACATTAAAAACTCACATATTGGTTCATGAGGGCAAAAAGCCATACAAATGTGAAATTTGTGAAAGGTATTTTTCTCGCTTGGAACACCTAAAATCCCACCATTTGCTTCACGAGGGCAAAAAGCCATTCAAGTGTGAAATATGTCAGCATCCATTTACTCATAAAAGCAGCTTGAAAACTCACATGTTGGTTCATGAAGGCAAAAAGCCACACAAGTGTGAACTTTGTCAAAAAAGATTTACTCAGAGATGTGCATTGAAAGCTCATCTTTTGGTTCATGAAGGCAAAAGACCATACAAATGTGAAATTTGTCAGAGAAGTTTCACTCAGAAGTGTGGCTTGAAATCCCACACTTTAATTCATGAAGGCAAGAAACCATACAAGTGTGAAATTTGTGGAAAGAGCTTCGCTCACCGATATGCCTTAAAATCTCACCATTTTATTCATGAAGGTGAAAAGCCATTTAAGTGTGATATCTGTCAGAAGAGGTTTACTCAGAAGGGATCCTTGAAAACACACAGTTTGATTCATAAGACTGAAAGGCCATACACATATCAAACTTCCGAGAAAAGTTTTACTCAAAAGCAGCTTTACGCTTCTGTGTGCTTTGAAATGCCAGAATTTAATTTAGGAGAGCAAAAAGATTAAACCCCAAAAGTCACATTGCAGTTCACAGGAATACAAGTGCATACAGATATGAAACTTGTGATTGAAAATAACTTCTAAAAGGACGTTATTTGAATAACGAGAAGAAAAAACCATCTTTATAGGAATTGTTTTACTCAGGGAACACTTGAAAGCATTTATTTTGTAACATTAACATAAAAGCGTTTAAGTTAAACTCAATTTTCAACTAGGATAGGAGAAAATAAATGCATTATTCTGCCACTTTCACGTAAAATATATTTTACATTTGTTTTTAAATATGTGTGTTCATAATATTTGATACTAAATGTGAGAATGCATTAAAGCCATAAGAGAAGTATCTTATTTTGCACCAGCAGTTCCTTGCGTGGGCCAATAATGGTTGGCAAAAATGTTAGAAATTTATGCTGGGAATTCCCAGTTATTATTAGAGGCATTTACTGTTTGAATGTTTAATTTTAATCGAGCAACATAATATAGTCTTAAATGCCTTGTGATGTTTCTTTATTCTTATTCTTTCCTTCCCCCAAAACTAATCGTAGCATTATAATAGGTTATCGAAAAGTCACTCCGCTGCTCCCGGATAACCAAGATTCCACTACAAATGGGAATTCCAGCGGCAGCAGTGGTTGCTATCACCTTATACATACGTCAATACCATCAATCCTCACATCACAGTAACAACTCATCTACTGATACCAACCATTACGTGCGATAAACATAGTGGGAGCAATAACAAACGGTCCGTTGGTCAGAGTGGAGTGGTGAAAATCTGTAGGTGTATCAACGCTATCCCGAGCGATAGGCACCAGCACAGTGCAAAGAATTTTTTTATTTGGGGGGGGGGGGGTGAGTGAGTGAGTATTGTTTAAGGGCCCGTCGACAGCTAGGTCATTAGGGCCCTTTTGGGGGGGGCAATACCTAATGGACGTGAGTTTATATGAATTTTATATTAGTATTTACCAACTACATGTACTCGTGAGTTATGTTAGGAATTCTCAAATCTACCATTTTGATTACAGCTGGATTTAGGTAATCTGTCTAAATAGTTCATTTCGTAATTAGGGAAGTACAGTTCACCAAGGCTTATGTATGCAAACTTGATGTAAATGTTACTATAACAAAACAACTAATTATTATTTATTTATGCCAACTAACTGTTGGTGGTTTTTAAACACACAAGCTGTGTGTGGGCAAAGTTTGAGAGGTAGAACTGGAACTTAAAAATTCAATGCCACAACTGGGATTTGAACCACAGACCTTCCGCTTACCAGGCGGCTGCTCTAACCATTGAGCTATTGTGACAAACTGCCAGAATGACATTAAATTCTCAAACCAGTTCGTATTTCTCTGTTGGTGTTTTTAAACAGTAAGTTTGTTGGCATGAATAAATAATAATTACCATCTGAAGGTTATTTAATCATGGGACATAAAGTACTTACAATAGTAAGTCACCATTGGGGTAATTTGTCTCTGATGTGAGACTGCCTTTGTGGTTTACCAGGAGAAATACGAACTGGTTTGAGAATTTAATGCCATTCTGGCAGTTTGTCACAATAGCTCAATGGTTAGAGCAGCCGCCTGGTAAGCGGAAGGTCTGTGGTTCAAATCCCAGTTGTGGCGTTGAATTTTTAAGTTCCAGTTCTACCTCTCAAAACAATTAATACAATTTATTGCTCTTCAGTAACACATTGCATACCCTAAACAATAATGCACCTCTTATTGCATAACAGATAACAAAATTGCATGGTTGGTTTGTATAACCTGTGAAGAGTAGAGCTATGTAAGTAGAAGATCAACATCCAGCCCAAGGTATGAATGTTTAGGTCTTACCATCCTGAAGAAACTGCAAGCCAGCTGTGGATGGATGAGATGTAGTCAGCAGGTAACAAAGATATCCCATTACCAGCCAACCCAAGAGAACTTTTCTCAGTTTCTTTTTGTAGTGTTTAACGCCCGCTTTTACTACATACGGCACCGCAGGTGGTGACTGATGATGCATGGGATGAAGATGGAGCACCGGTAGAATGGGATGGCGGGGGAACCCGGAGGAAACCCGCCCCAGCGCTGCTTCGTCCACCACAAATCTCAAATGCGGTTGCCTGCGATCGAACCCGGGCCGCTTTGGTTCTTTTTCCAGTGGCAGGGATGTCCATGAAAAGCATCATTCTGCCAAGATCATTTGGATTGTCGCTGTGATCAACTGCGAATAGTCGTAGACATCCACGTCCAGATGTCACGCCGACAGGTCAATGAACGATGCTGCAGCATGTCCATATGTCCACACTGAAAACACCATGGCGTGGATGAAATGTACTGATATTTCTTTGGCTCAGTAAGAGTGACGTTCACCAGTTTGTACGCTACGGTCTTAAAATTTGATGGAATCTGGGGCAGGTGATAAATGGCCCATATTCTAGTTCACTGCCTATTAGGATATTTGGACATGATGTACGGAATAACAGCGTTACTTCCGAGGAGGTGATGGTAAAGAGCCTTAGTTGACAACGATTCCAGGTTATGTAAAAGATCTGCCGGCACTTTCGTGAGACAGCTGTTTATTCTCCTAAAAACGGGATGTAATTTGGCAGAAATCACTGTAACAGGGTTTGGGACATCTGTTGAGGTCATAGATTGCAGAGACGTTTTGAGAAATAATGCCTTGCATTTGTAACACGGTAATGAGACCGAGTCCTCCTTTAGCAGGAGCTTTCCATAATTGAGCCCTTGCGACTCTGAAAACATGTCCCATTCAAGAATAATAGATGATACGCAATTCAATCCGTTAATATATCCTACAATATGTGCAATATCCTCGGGTAATGGTGGTACTTGTGCAATATACCAGAGTTTCGACAGAATAAAAAAGATTCATACTCCAAGCCCCCTGTATCAGCCTTCTGAGATCCCTCGTGAGATGTATCTATAGCAGGTACCGAACTGTATTGAAAAGGATCTTCCAGTTCAATTCCAGCATCTGGTCGACATCGGAATGGAAGTGCATGCCGAGAATTTTCACAGTGTGGGCGATGGGCACATCTTTCATCGCAGTGTCTCAGGGCCAATTTAAAGTGGCAGCAATTTTGATTTGTTAAAATTAATATGGGCCGATGCCATGGCATAACCTTGCATCACCTGTTTCACACATTTCGAATGTTGGGTGTCACGAAGCAACACCACCATGTCATCCGCATACCCTAAGGTGATAAACAAGATAGCAGGATTAGAATACCTGCTGAAGTTGCTATAAAGCATGCGAATCGACGGTTCCGTACAAACCGCGTACATAAACGTTGAAAACAAACAACCTTGTCGAATGCCACTTCTCAATGGCCTGTAAAAAATCCGTTAATCTGCACCCGGGGATGGGCGTCAGCATACAAAAGTGAGAGGACTTCCAAAAGTTGCGATAGGCCCATCTTGTAAAGCGTTCTGAACATGCAGACACGATCAGTATTATATGCCCGGTGAAAGTCCAAAGATAGGCTACTGGCAGTCCCATGGGGATGAGCGTCAAAGTGGAAAATCGTGTCACGAATGAGGTGCAGGTTTTCAGTGTTCAGTCGGCCAGGCACACCACATTTTTGCTTTTTGCCGATAAGCTCATTCAGTACTAGACGAAGTCAGTTCCCTAGGAGTTTGGCGAAGATCTTGTAGTCAGCGTTTAACAATGTGATTGGCCGATACTCATTCAGCGAGTTCGGTGCAGACGTAAAACGATTATTCATTAATTGAAGCCCATTGGATCACCCGGTATGTGTGGTAGTTCTTCATAAAAACGCGTCGGTCTGGGTGGCTCAGTTGGTTAGACTCTGGCCTACTGATCCCAAGGTCGCGGATTCAAATCCGGCCCAGACCGACGGTTTTTAAGTGTCCTTTAAAACGACAGCTCCACGTCAGTAGATTTACTAGCATGCAAAGGAACTCCTGCAAGACGAAATTCCGGCACACCGGCGATGCTGGTGTGATCTTGGCAATTGACAGCGTCGTTAAACAAATTATTATTATTATTATTATTATTATTATTATTATTATTATTATTATTATTATTATTATTATTATTATTATTATTATTATTATTATTATTATTATTATTATTATTATTATTATTATTATTATTATTATTATTATTATTATTATTATTATTATTATTATTATTATTATTATTATTATTATTATCGTTATTATTATCGTTATTATTATTATTATCATCATCATCATTATTATTATCGTCATCGTTATCGTTATTATTATTGTTATTGTTGTTCTTATTACTATTATTATTCTCATTATCATTGTTATTATAATTATCATTGTTATTATTTACAAAGACGTATTACGGGCAGCTTAATGAATTCCCAGTAGAGTTAGTAAAATTCATAGCCAGTACCATCCATACCAGGACCCGATTTGGAGCTGGCAGTAGTTAGTGCAGGCACTGTCTCCTAAGACGTTAAGGGACTGATAAGAGTAGTGTTTGCCTCCTCCGGAAATACAGCTATAACATGCGCCAAAAGTGAGTCCTTTGGAGCAACCGCTGTAGGCCGAGTGTCGAACAGTGTGGCAAAATAAACCCCCGCCTGTTGGAGAATGTCTTTACAAGAGGTAAGTTGTGCTCCGTCAGAGGATACCAAAGAATGGGATATAGCGCGTGATTCCCCGGTGCTTTTCCGTCGCAATATGATGCAGGGACCCTTTTTTATCTTCAGCAACAGATCGTGTACAAGAGCATATCTTAACAGCATTCATCAGCCGGACTGTAAAGCAGAGAAGTTGGTTTACATTGTGTATCTCGTCTGCTCTTGAAAACCCTTGACGTTGTTTCGCTTAGAGTTCCTGCAATAGCTACTGAAAATACTCACGTATATGCCTATGCTCCTGGGATTTATAATAACCAGCAGTTTCAAAAAATGAGCGAATTGTTGGTTTGGAAATCTGGAGCCATTTTTGTAAGCAGTTAAGGTGTTGCAAGTAGCTCGTCAGTTAGCTATCTCTCAGCGGGAAGCAAAGTTAGCTCTTATTGTCGCATCTGAAAACAAGTACGTGTTCAGCTTCTAATAATCTCTTCCAGGTGCAGGGATTTTCTGCTCAAATCCCATCTTAATATAACTTGAGGATCACTAATATTGCAGTAGGACACACTAAAGCGTTTAATACCTTGCTACGACTTTGGCGATTTACATAAAATCTGTCAATGCGTGACGCAGATACGCCCATATGAAAGGTAAACTGTACAGTGAGGTCATGAATAAGTTTGCCAAACATCCAGTAGCTATAATTCAGTAAACAAGCGTTGTAAGTTGGGCGACGGCGTATAATTGCTGGTCTTTCGCGCGCAAGACCGTGTTAAAATCCCCACCTAATATCAAGGTGGTGTATCTATGCTGGGAATATAAAGGCAACACCAGTGCGATCATATGTTCACGTTCCCTCCCGTTACTGGTTCCCATGGCAGACATTAACAGATAAGGATCCAGTGGTAGTCATCATGGAGATTATCCTACCACTCGGGTGCTTTTCGATAAACTTGATGGAAGGCCACTTCTGTATACTATCGCCGTCCCTCTATCAGCCTCACCAAGGTTGTTGACCGACGTATAGTTGGGTCCCAGTAATTGGAAAATCTCGACATTAACTTCTTGTAGATGCAATACATCTATGTCATCGTACAGGAGCGTGAGTAGGCGTTGTTTTGGCAAGCTTTGCAGACAGTTGGTCTTTAAAGTAGCATATGACATAAGAACATATAGAACAAAAGGAAATGAAATGGAGCTATTGAAATTTAATCACCCCCGGTGTCATTGCGGAAAGTCTAGCACAGTTAGTCTACCGTAACAGTGTCCAGCAATTTATGCCTTTCCTTTTTGTAAGGATGTTCCCACGGTTTATTATGAAGAGCAATGGTTTGATCATCGGGTCTTGGTCATCCACGGTATCCTCCGACGCTGAAACCTGTGCGATATATGTCAGCTTTTATGCCTTCTTCGCTCCACGCACTGGGCAAAACGAGATGATTAGTAGATATACGCACATTCCGTGCCGTTACATCCGTAGGCAGCGTCTGTGATAATTTCACCGCAATCACATCCTCTTGATGGTCGTCCGGAACGTGCCGATTGAGGCGGGGATCTCATGAGTTCGGCCTCTGTACAGTCACGATATGAGGAGGGTGTTTCAGCTGCGTTGCTTCTGAATTGGAAGGAACGTTCTCTGACCTTAACCGTTTGACATTCGGCTCCCCCCCCCCCCCTTCGCCACCTCCTGAAGTCAGAAGAGCACCAGCAATATCTTTTGCGCTGTTGATACTATGTTCCATAGTTGTGTTGTTATTGACAGGTGGAGTGGGAATCTCTAGGCGAGTGTCATTCTGGAGCTCAAATGGTTGAGCTTCCGTGTCAGGCAATGCTTCGGTCAGTGGGCGTTTACTCCCATGATTTCTGTAAGGGTTATCTAGTTACCCCAATGCCGGCTGGAGTGGGCCACATGGCATTGAAATTTTAATATTTATTTTCAGAGTATTGGATGTATTTTGAAAAGGAGCGTGGTTGTCCCCACGAAGGAGTTCCGTTTGGGAAACATTGGTAATAGAGTAGGACTGAACAGGTGAATCTTTTGTTTACATATGTCACGTCCGCTGCTATATATGCGTTCACACCTATGGCGAGTAAAAGTCCAAACGAGGCCAACCTAGAAAACTGGTTCCGCCACGTGTCCATGTTTTTATCAACTACTGCAAGTAACGAAAAGAGGGGTGACTTTCTTTCAAGCTTTCCGAGCAGTATCGATGCAGGTAGTGTTTACTTTCAAAATTCCTGATCTTCCGCTCTACATACACGCCAATATTGCCAACTGTGTGTTCGCGAATTTATTCTGACAGACACACTGAAATCCAATTATTTAATTTTATTTTGTGTCTAAACGGCTCATTTTAGCATCAAATAACGATATGAATTACTCTTCTTTTAAAGCTCCGCCTCTCCATGCTACTTACAGAAGTAGGCGATAAAGGAGAGGTGATATTGGCAATCACAGATTCCACCAATCTTATTTATTCAGCCATGTACTATAGAGGAAAATGGTAGTGGAACTTACGTTTCAGCGTAACGTCAAAAATTCGCTGTTAAAAGTTTGCGCACTCATCATGGGCGACGCGTAGGGGGGCAAAAGGGCCCCCCCTTTGAAAATTAATGAATTTAATGTTTAGTCAATTACTGAGTATTAGACTACAAGAGAGATTCTCGATTGTTTCATAGTGCCTGTGTTACAAATGAGCTCACCAGTGATGTTCACATTTTAATGTAAATAAGGAATGCATTATTTTCAATTAGTAGCTACATACCTTTACTAATCATTGTCGTCAACAATAGTTACCCTGAAAAAAAGGCTGCCGACGCCCTTAACACTTTGTATAGTCGCCCACATGTGCAAAGCAGCTTTTCGCTTTCACACTGTTTTCTCTACTAGCTTTTTATGTAACACATCCATATGTTCTTTCTTCTCCACTTGCCCTTCAACATACACTTCATACAGTTTTCTACGGCCGAAATAGAAATTCAATGTATTACATTCGCACGCTTTTTCTACTCTTTTCTTTTAGAAACACAATTACGTTTCTTCTCTATTTCCTCTCTTTTACAAACAATTCCTAAAATTTTCTATGTTTCAAATAGAAATTTAAGGTGTTATATTCACATGATTTTGAGCACTCATTTTTCACATTTGTCTACTCCTTCTTCAACAAACAATTCACGTAATTTTCTGGATGATAGAAATCGAAATGCAAGGTGTTACATTAATACAATTTTCTCCGCTCGCTTTTCCTCCTATGGTATTTATGGTTGTTCAATAATGCTTTTGCATGGTGTCTTCGTGGTGTTTTATTCAAATATTTATTCTGTTTACCTTTTGTTCTTTATGATATCCTAAAAGTTTTCTCTTTGTTTAAGCGCATTAAGTGATCTTTATTTTAAATTCTCCAAAGAAACACAATACTATTGGACAAATGTAAATTAGGTCTAAAATCTGTAGGGATACAACGTCAAACCACGGACTACATGGGGTATTTCAGCCAGTCATTACTAGGGCCCGGAAGTTTATGCCCTAAAGTGCTATGAAATATGCATACAAATGTGCTTTAAAACTTGAAAATATATCAATAAATGCACTTAAATACGCGCGGCCGCTGCGTCCCCCACTTCTGCCCACTACAGGCATCATGAGTGGCGTGCATAACCTGAGGGTGGGACGTGGTCAACGACCCGGGCCCTCCCGGCCAGTTATGCGGCCTGTACTTCAAGTAGCTTCTCAACGAGGCTGAGTGCACTCCATACCAGACCTCCCAGTGGTGGTAAAATCCCCATGCCGGTACCGGGGATGGAACCCGGGTCCTCCGCACCAGGGGAAGACGCGCTACCACTGCGCTACGGGGGCGGTCACACTTAATTACGCTTGATGCAAATGTGTTCTGAAAAACTTGAAGATATGCCAGAAAATATGCTCTTAAAATATACTATTATGTCTGTAATATTGTTTGCTATAAATTGTAGATGACGAGAAGTGACACATTGTGTCATTTCCCCTACATCCTACTTTTAATCCTGTAGGAACTACCCGGCAACACACGGTTAGGTATCAGGCCACGTCCCCGCTGTTATCCATCTACTTCAGAAAACCGGTCAGTCCCTCAAATTGTGTCAGCGGTGGAATCATGTCGCATTACAAGGTAAAAAAATGTGATGTGTTGTACTCACACTACTTTCTCTACTCTTCTACTAACCATTCTTTTAAACCGTTCTTTTTCTATCTTCTTCATGTTAGTTGAGATAAACGTTTGCAGAAATTATCTTATTCTTCGTTTTCTTGCACGTGCAACCGGAAGTATACAATAGGCTTTGAGCGACAGTCAGGTCTTTAATGCTTTCAAATTCCGTTCTATTTGTGAGGTTAACATGTAAAAATGAAAAACGATTAACCATATGACAGAAGTATAAGCTCCAAAACTTACACAAATAACAAGGAATATATATGGTTCACTCTAAATTTTTTTTGACATAAATTGTGTATTTTAGCAAGATCTACATTTTTATGCAGTAAGATTGGTCTATCTCTTACAGTTTACCAGTTATGCAAAAGTCATTCACAGTAAATAGGACTTCATGGGCTATAGCCAGAAAATTCAAGGTATACATTTCATTTGTCATAAAAATATCTCAAACATATGGCATTTTAATCAAAATCGTTAGAGCCGTTTTCAAAAAAAAAAAAAATCGAGAAATTTTCCATGTAAAGTGTAGTTTAGGGTGGAGCAATTTTCTTCAAAATCTTCGTGTCACATCCTTGAAAGACATCAATCTTAAATACCAACTTTGGTGTTTAACCGACCTTTCGTTTTTGAATTATGCTGTCCACAGACTGACACACCAGACCACACCACACACACACACACACACACACACACACACACACACACACACACACACACACACACACACACTCTCTCTCTCTCTCTCACTCACACACACACGCACGCGCGCATACCTTTTTTCTAATTTTTTTTTTTTTTTTCGGATTCAGGATGCCTCAAAAAGGAATATTTCCGGTGAAATCTCGATACCGAATTTTCGGGTGGATTACAGTAGTATTCCAGTATAGAAAGTAATAGAGAAAGTAAAAATGCTGCGAAGCCGAATAGGAACATAAGTATTTTTGTGTTCCGGGTAAAAATAAAGCATTATGTTTGCTATGTTAAAAGAAAATGTACCTAACGTAATCACAATCACGTAATCAAAAACCAATACATTATGTTTCTATTCGGTTCCGCCACTGCACACCTTGAAACTTACCTTGTTTGTATAGACGTGTCTATACGTAAACAAACAGAACTGGAAAATACAGGTGGCATGCATTCGGCAAGTGGAGAGGGTAAAGACTCGATTGCATTTCTATCACCCCCCTTCCCCATGCTGTTATAAACAAAGGGAGGTAGAATTGTATTTAAATTTAGTGTTGAGAAGTAGAAGCTTCTAATTCACTGTCCAAAAGAATCGACGAATTGCAGTTCACAAGTGCCATGTGGCGGAGGTTTTCGAACTTGAAAGAAGGCCTGTTATCTCCGAAAATGGATTTACATCTTGAGAAACTCTTCTCTACATCACAGTATCTTACTGGCGCATATTTAAATGATGCCAACGCGTTCACAGTAAAAGGCAATTCAGGCAAGTCAATTGTAGTGTTTGCATTTACAATGTTTCCAATTTTACATATCTGTTCATATCAAGGATTTTTTGATGCGTATTACACTCTTTACTTTGTTCTTTAGTATTTCCCCTACACTGCCGGAAAAAGAATTTAACATGGATGTTGTTTCTTGAAATACTTTACTTCCTTTAAGGCTAGGCCTACTGTTTCTAAGGAGGTCATAATTTAAGGTAGCCCTGAAAAGTGTGCAGAGAGAAAAACAAAATTTTCTTCCAATTCAGTATTAGACAAATTTTGGGCTGTAAGAATGGATACAGCAAAAAAGTCGAAGAACTTAATCTCTTTTACTGACCTTAGATACTCTGTACAGTAGAGAGTAGCATCAACCCATGTTCCCCATCTTGTTAATATTGGTTCAGGAGGAAGTGGAACTGATGGTGGTAAAGACCTAAGTAACTAAACTCTCAATGGAGCTTTCCAAAAGGAAAAGCTTTTTTTAATTACAACCACTAACCGATCCACTGAAGTAAATTCTCCATGTATCTGTTCACAAATGCGGTGGAGTGCGTTGTGAGGTCCGTTAAACATATTAAATTAGGCAAAATACCGTTTAATGTGCGCCCTGATGTAATCATGTAACTGATTGCATGTGTAATGAATGAAAGCACCCTATCATATTTATTTCCATTTAACCATAGTAATTTTATGTGATCTCAAAATTCACCTCATTAAGAAGATATGAACACCGTTGGTTCCGTCTTGATAGGAACACCTTTACAATAAGTCTACCTTTAGATATATTGTTTCATTTATGGAAACACAAATAAACTAATTTTCTTGTTTATCTCGTGTTCTTGATAAAACATTGTCGTACAAATGGCTGACACAGTATATCCAGCCAATTACCGCTCCATAAGCCTCCTCTCTGTCCTCCCGAGAGGCTTATACTTGCCCACTTGTCCCCCCTACTCGGGGACCTGCAAGCTATCCCTCACCACCAGTTTGGGTTTCGACCTGGTCACTCACCACCTCAGCAGCTTTTGCGCAAGTAGAGACCGCCACCCTGGGGTACCAGGACAAGGCTTACATTGTAGCAGCATCCCTGGACATGGAGAAGACATTCCTCACGACCTGGTATGGGGCTCTCCTGCAAAAGCTCATCCAACTGGAGTTACCCAGACACATAATACACCTATTACATTCATTCCTGAAGTACAGATCTTTTGTGGGTTCAGTTGCGGGAAACAAATCAACCTGAAGGCCAATTCGAGGTGGAGTCCTTGAAGGTTCTGTATTGTCCCCCACGCTTTCCAGCGTTTATGTGGCCGATATGCTAACCGAGCAGCACGTCAACATAGCCCAATATGCTGACGATGTGCTGCTATATTGTACAAATAAACACCCACGCAGAACCTTCCTCCCCATTCAGACACCTCCGCCTCCTCCAAGAATGATGCAGGCGTTGGTGACTGTCCATAAACCCCGAGAAAAGTCGCGCCGTTCTCTTCACTAAGTGCCGTTTTCCTGCAAACTTCCCCACATTCACCTATCTCAGAAGGATAAAATGGACGAATACCGTGAAGCTCGATAAGGGTCTGACTTTCGGGGAGCACATCCGAAACCTGACAAATCGGACCAGCGACCAATAGCCTTGTTGTTCCCCATGCTTTGGTACGGGATGCCTGTTCTCTTGAAGCTACGACTTTTTCGGACCTTCTTAATCTCCGTCCTACTCTACGCCTGCAAGATCTGGTACATGGCAGCAGATTCCCATAACCTGCGTCTACGGCGTCCACAGAATAGAGGTATTCGGATAATCTATTGTGTATAGTGCAGATTCTCCTCGAGACTGCTCTACGAGGCCTCATCTCTTGCGCATGTGGAGGATGAAATTAGGCACCGAGCTACAAAATTTTACGGTTCAGTGCCACAACATCGGAGCGCCCTGGTTATATCTCTTGGGGATTATAACCCAGAGAACGCACAATTGTGCGTCACTGACTTCCCCGCATGACTTGCGGGTATATTCGGTAACAGCAGAGATATCCCAACAGCAGAAAAAGCTGAGCTCCTATGCAGTCCTTCCGAGAGATGCTTGGATTTCTAAATTCAAAATTAAAACCACCCATATTTGGTTCCACACAGCAGTGATGCTCAACGACAGTTGTACCCTGACTGGCAGCCGTTGAGGAACATAAATTGCTACCTCCCTTCAACCACAACCTCATTTTCACCCAGCACCCTGCAAAACCCTACATCCTGTCATGAAGTTGGTTAAGTCCTAAAAGGGCAGGCTCACGCGTGACACATCTCGGGCTGCTCTCAGCCTGCTCACAGATTGGTGATGCATCTAAGCTTCGCTGTTTAGACACCATACATCAAGCTTGCTGCTGTGGTTTTCCGCGCTAGTCGAGTCGATTATCTGTATCCTGATTATGGCGTGCTCGGTTTGACCTGGAGCTTTCAGGTTGTGCTAAGTTAGCTACCCCGTCTTTGGTGATCTGCCAGCTTTTCGCCGAACTTCTGGGCCGTTACAGGACTTGTATTCCGGTATGTACCGATGGGTCCCAGGTCGGTGGTGGTACGGGATGTAGTTTCATATATAACGGTGAGGCTGACAAATACAGGCTTCCGGACAACTGCTCAGTTTTTACTGCCGAGCTATTTGGCATCTTTTATTTCTTACTTTTTATCTATAGCTCAATTCTTGGAAATTGTGTCATTTGCTCAGACTCTTTGAGTGCCATTCAGGCCCTGCAACAGTTTCTCGGCACCTCGACTTGCATTATAAAAAAATCCCACTCGGCTTATATGTTGCTCTCAGCTTGTTTTTACACCGACTCCAGGTCATGTGGGTATTGCCGGCAATGGGGAGGCAGATGCGGCTGCTAAGTCTGCATGCCGTTTACCGGAGTTATCCACAAAGACAGTCTCCTAGGGATGTGCAGTCGTACTTCCATCGCCATCTTTTTCGGTTTTGCAGCAATCTTGGGAGGCGTTGGCTGGCACTCAATTGCGGACAATCAGACACCGTGAATCCCTGGCTGACATCATGCAGGGACTCTCGGAGGTCGGAAGTTATTCTAATACGCTTAAGAATAGGTCACACCCGCGCCACTCATGGACATCTGTTGCGTGGCGACTCGGCCCCAATGTGTCCGACGTGCGACGTCCAACTCTCTGTGTCGCACGTTTTGCTAGATTGTCCGCGTTTCGCCTAAGAGCGCTAGTCCCTTGAGCAGGGTGCCACGCTGCGTTCTATTTTGGGCGACGGCCCAGTTGCTGCAGATAATTTTTACTTTCTCTACTACGTATAGTAAATTAGAGGAAGTATTGTATTCCACCCAAAAATTCGATGTCAAGATTTCACCGGAAATGTGTTTTGAGGTCCCCTGAATAAAAGAAAATTATTTTTAGAAAAAGGTCCGCGCGCGCATGTGTGTGTGTGTGTGTGTGTGTGAGAGAGAGAGAGAGAGAGAGAGAGAGATACACACACCATAAGAGATAGATCAAATATTACTATGCAAAAAATGTATCTTGCTAAAATACAGAACTTGTCATATTATTATTATTATTATTATTATTATTATTATTATTATTATTATTATTATTATTATTATTATTATTATTATTATTATTATTATTATTATTATTATTATTATTATTATTATTATTATTATTATTATTATTATCATCATCATTATCATCATCATCATCATCATCATCATCATCATCATCATCACCACCAGCACCGTCACCGTCACCGCCATCGCCAAGCCATCGCCATCATCATCATCATCATCATCATCATCATCATCATCATCATCATTATTATTAGTATTATTATTATTTTGAATGAACCATTTCGGATATATGCCTTGTTATTCGTATGAATTTTGGATAACACATACTTTTGTCAAATGGAACATCGTTATTCATTTTTTACATGTTAACCAACCATGGAAAGAAAATGGAATTTGAAAGTTTTAAAATATTTGACTATCGCTCAGAGCCATATTCCTCTTGCAACTACAAGGAAATCAACAATAAGATAATTTCTACAAATGTTTATCTCAACTAACGCAAAGAAGATATAGGAATAAGAGTTAGTATTTTATTATTACTACAAGGGTAGAGCAAGTCATGAGAGTGCAATACATCAGGTTTCTTTTGTTAACCTCCTCCAACGTAGTGTCATATCGGACGGTATTGTAGATAAAGCACTGCAGTTTGTCGCAGACATTTGGTTCACGAAGCATTATTAACTTCTGTTAGCTTTCGGGTGTTTTAGACTATTAGGTGATGATGTATTTTATCATCATCCTGTTTTATGATTTTACGTATTAACTGTTTTAACTTTCACTTTTTGACCTTTTATACTTTTAAATTTCATCCTTTTAACCTTTTAGTGTTGTTAAGTTTTAACTTTTTTAACATTTCAATCTTGTCACATTGCCCACACATGGCTTGTGTGTTTAAAAACACCAACATGTGTTGGCATAAATAAATAATCATTGTCACTTTCACTTTCTAGCTTTGTAGTTTTAAATTTGTGAGCTTTCGATGTTTTCAGGCTCTGACTTGGGCTTGGGGCCCAAATAACCACAGAACACCTCACTCCGGCTTAGGTGAGACTCCTAGCCTGGTGCCCTAGGGTCACATCTCCCAATGTCAAATAACCTTGTTGTGGACGTGCCCTTGAACATCGCTAACTCGCTTACTTGAAAGAGCATTTTCGCAGTACATATTGTACTGTTGGTATAAACACCTGTATAAATTATATATAACACTTTCATTGACATATCACCTGTTTACTGAGCTTTTGCTTACTTTGCAAATGTTTGTGATAAATGAAGTTATCATTAGTATTATTAATTTATCGCCAACAGGCGAAGCCCGCGAAAGGCGAAGTACAATTGGCGGGAAAGCTATGAGAGCACTGAAACCCAGGCAATTTGGCTTGCAAGGCCATTGTAGTTTAGGTTATGGCAGTGAGTGGTATGAATGTTTTTCCTAAAATCTACCTTTGAGTAACACAGGCATTGGATGCATCTTAAAAATATGTATATTACTGAAAATTAATTGTCTTCGACACATGGATGCCGTGGAATGTGACCGGCTGTCCAAAGATGGCGTGAGAATATCCAGTAGGCGCTGAGGAATAATGTGGCAGCTCCTTGTTGTGCGTACATACTTGGCGTGTAAATAGATAGTAAATGTATGTTTTATGGTGGATAGTTGATTTAGAAGCCTGGTATACTATTGGATTAATTCAGTGACATTATAACTTCTCCAGAGGTAAGTTTAACGTGTTTATGTATGCTTTTAACACCTTTGTACAACATTGGCAGGACATTATGGAAGTAACCACGAAATGTCAAGGACACTTGTACGTACATTGACAGGGTTGACAGGTGTCAATGTGTGAGATTACAATGATTACAACATTGACACCTATTGCATAACACGTTGTTTAACCGCACACATATCATTTCCCAATGTTCGGGGAATAGGTTAACGACTACTTCGTATTTTACCTAGAACTGCAATGTAAATTGCACCTTTTTTCACAACAAACTGATGATTTGAGAAACGATTTATGATTTTGAGCCATTAAGTATGCGTTTACTACAGTTTTCCTCCGAATACAATTCATTGGTGCCGTAGAAGCGTGATTTTGTGTTAAGTAATGATAGTGCAAGATTGATTTTTTCATTTTTTTTACCAGAGCAAGGTATACGACGTTTTGACTGTGAGGGCCATGGCTGCGTTTACATTTTGTTTTTAAAATTAAATTTCGTTGAATACGGTTAATATAGTGAGGATGGCCATAAGATCTCAAAATTAGCTTTGTGTAAAAAGAAGGTTAAGTTTAAAACTCGTGAAGTCTTCCAGGTTTGCAGTGCCTTAGGTGGCAGTTACGTTACTACCGCACAAGGTTGGGCAAGTTATCTCTACGTACCTTACGTGTAATTTACACGTAAAAAACGTAATGTAGAAAGCAAAATTGTTTTATACACGCTAAAAAGACTAACATTTATTGATTTTCACAATCTGAACATCAATTACTTAATACCTTTTAAGTTTATTAACTTTCTGGAATACAGGAATGCTAATCAGACATGCTTCCTGAATCTTGACGATTAGTAATTTACCACATAAAATATGGAATAATATGACATTAAATGAGTTAATAATAATGTGGAAATCATATTTACTTTAAATGGATATAATGTATAAAGATCTTTATGCCATTGGTTTGAAATAAAATCATGTAGGTACTTTATTCTTTGTTACCTTTTGATTTGCTGCTAGCAACAAAGAATATTTCTCCTGACACAACACGTTTGTATAAGAATTCGGTGCAATTTGTGGATTCCAAAAGTTTCTTGTGTCATCTAAACTGACGCATTTTATGGTTGTAAATTTAAAAATAACAATATTAGACACTACACATTAACTTTATTTAGTCAATCACACAGTTTTTCTTTTTATGTGAATAATAAACAAGCAGAAGATGCTTTTTATTTTTTCAAATGGAAAATAATTTCTTTTTACATTATGCACAAAAGACCAGTTAGAAAATATTCTCGCAGTTGAAGCGATATGTTCCATAATTTATTTGCCAAATCTGCGCTATAAACATTGTGAATTTGACTGCCATCTTAATTCATAATTAGATATTTTTCCAACAATGAAATACATTTTTTGATAAGTTTTAACATCTCTAATGTACAGAGGCCATTTGGTTAAGGCGATTTGTAGTTATGCTTTCCATTTCTGAGAAAGAAGGTTCTGGATTGTTTTGTTCACTGACTCTTGATTGTGCAAGCTTTTTGGAGAAAAAGTAGCTGAACTATTTTACCTGCATCAATTTGTAAAAGTGGAGAAAGAGTTATAATATGGTATCATCGGGTGTTTCAGTTGGTCATTACCAGGGCCCAGAACTTCATGCCCAAAAATGCTATGAAATATGCATGCAAATTTGCTTTAAAAACTTGAAAATATGCCAATAAATATATACTTTTAAGCATAGTTTATTTCTGTAATATTTTTCACTATAAAGAAAGGGAGATAAAATTGTATTTAAAGAAGTAGAGTGATTAGGGTTTAAGGGCCTGTCGATAGCTAGGTCAGTTACCTCAAGAAGTAGAAGCTTCTGATTCACTGCCCAAAAGAAGTGACAAATTGCAGTTCACAACAGCCATGTGACTGAGGCTTTTGAACTTGAAAGAGCACCTGTTATCTCTGAAGATGGATTTACATCACAGGATGATACTGGCACATACTTAAATGATGCTCACTGGTTCGCAGTAAAAGGCAATTTGTGTAAGTTAACTGAAGTGTTTCCGTTTACAATGTCTCCAATTTTACATATCTGTTCATACCCAGGATTTTTTGATATTACTCTTTACTTTGTTTTTTAATATTTCTCCTACACTGCTGGTAAAAGAATTTAAAGTGGATGTTGTTTCTTGAAATACTTTCAATGCTACAAAACTTGGCCGGCAGGTGCATGGCTGGCCTGTCTGGTGGTCACGTACTGAATGACTTGGCTGGCAGTCATACGGCCCGTCTCCCAGTTACACATGTATGCACATCAAATCAAATCTCAACTCACAATATCAATTATCAGAATAAACACAAAACATGCCTTATCACACAAGATAAGAAACGTCATCTGCATCAATACATCTACAGCATTTTTTTGAGGAAATTTTCTTTCACATGCATTAGTTTGGCTTCCAACATAGCATTAATTTCTGTCCTGATATTTTGTTGAACTTTTTTCTTGTCCAAGGCACCTAAGGTGAGCATTCTAACCTTTCTCCGATTTTGTCTAATTTCTGTGCAGTAAGCACATGCCATTTTAAATTTCTGCACCTATCACAAATAGTTCCCGTCTCCCTCAATTTATTTACAAGCAAATGCTCTCCCTACTCGGAACATGCACACCAGGAAATTTAGTTTCAAATTGCCGTACAACTTCCCTACAAGGTGATGTAAGCACAAATGTATCATACATAAACACTCTTTGTTGTACTGGATACTGTAATTAATTCATTTTGAAAACACTTCAAGTATAACTAAACATTCATAATGTTATTCTTGTGTGAACTGCACTAGAACAGCACTAACACCTACCTAACAGAAGTAAGACTGATGCATGTGTGACAGTATGTGCTCTGGGAAATATAGTGAAGGTCACATGGGCCGTGCACCTGCTGGCCAAGTTTTGTAGTAAACGTACTGTACATAGTTTTAGGTAGACCCGAAAAGTGTGTGAACAGAAAAACAAAATTTTCTTCCAATTCAATATTAGACAAATTTTGGGCTGTATGAATGGATACAGCAAAAAGCCTAAGGAGTTAATCTCTTTTACTGACCTCAGATACTCTGCACAGTAGAGAGCAGCATCAACCCATGTTCCCCATCTTGTTAATATTGGTTCAGGAGGAAGTGGAACTGATGGTAAGGACCTGAGTAACTGAACTCTCAATGGGGCTTTCCAAAAAGAAAACCCTTTTTTTATTACAGCCACTAACCGATCCACTGAAGTAAATTCTCAATGTATCTGTTCACAAATGCGGTGGAGTGCATTGTGAGGCCCGTTAAACATATTAAATTAGGCAAAATACCATTTAATGTGCACCCTAATTTATTCATGTAACTGGTTGCATGTGTATAGAATGAAAGCACCCTATCATATTTATTTCCATTTAACCATAGTAACTTTATGTGATCTCAAAATTCACCTCATTAAGAAGATATGAACACTGTTGATTCCTGCTTGATAGGGGCACCTTCTATTATATTTACAATAAATCTACCGTTAGAATCTGTTCTTTCGTGTATGGAAACACAAATAAACTAATTTTCCAGTTTATCTTACAGTCTTTGATAAAACATTGTCGTACAAATGGCTGACATGTTTTTCATAATGTGCTTTTGTCAGGTATGTGTGGTATATTTTTGAAGAAAAATTCTCAAATTAGGATTAATAACTATTCAAAACAATACATCAGATGCTAAAAATGTTCTACATAAATCGAAAGAAAATGATGTAGTCTGTTCCCTAAGCATTGCCTCAATTTTTTCTGCTTAGGTTCTTTTTCTTTGTGGTTTTATGCATTTATTTGCCAATAATTGCTTACGGTTTGCTGAGTTTACGTATTGGGTAACTTGAGAACATTTTATATTTCCCACGTTTTTCTACATGCTCCACAAAGCATAGGAAAAGTTGCAAATTTAAATAAATAATATGTAAGTAAAAATGGCAGGCGGCACCTTGGCTGAGTGGTTAGAGTGTTTGCCTACCACCTAGGTGGTCTGGGTTCGATCCCAGGGACCCACATGTGGTATTTGTGGTGGATGCAGCAGCATCAGGATGGGTTTGCTTTGGGTTCTCCAATTTCCCAGCCACTCATTCCACCAATTGCTCCATCATCACCTTTCCATTCATCGATTTTTCCTGTATTTCATATCATCCTCTTCCTCACCATCATACCTGATGCTTGGCTGACCACCTACTTCCGGGTGTCTGGTCCATAGGTTTCTGTGCTCCCTGACATGTGTCTGACCCTAGGCACTGGCTTGAAAGTCCTACATAAGGGGAGGATAGTCAGGTAAAGGAAAAAAAAAAGAAAAACTGACAAAAGCGAGAATTTTACTGTTGATAAATATTTAAAAAACCTTTGGACCACTCGTTTATTGTCTGCCAGTAAGTCTGTAAGACTGAACAGCAGTTGCAGAGGGTCGTGAGGATGTTCCAGGGGAACATACCATATGATGGACCAACAAAAGTTTGCCACACAGCGGACAAAAAGGAGCAGGGTCCCCCTTAAAAAGGTATCTGCATAAAGTTGCATTGGCCAATACTCAACCGGGCCAAGATCATGATAAGATACATGAGAGGAGGTAACCTACTTTGTTGGAATTTCCTTCACTGTTCTAGGCTTATTTCTGCAGAGAGCTGACCAGTCTTTACAACAACAAAAGAGCACTGTTCTCTGCATTTCAAGACTATGGTCTCCCGAAGTAACACTAGGAATGGACATACTGGTTTCTGTGGTTGCTGCTTTTGCTGCCAAATTCATTTCATTTCTTGGCAAACTAATATGACCATGAATCCATGCATACACCACCTTAATGTCAGAAACGTGTAAAAAAAGGACATCATGGGTGTGCTGCACAGTAGGATAGTAGTTGTACAGCTCATGAGGGTTCTGATGTGCACTAAGGGAATCCCTCAAAATGACCCAATTTGTGGTGCACATATAAAATGACTCTGTATGTAGCATACAGTTCTGCACTATTACATGAGTGCTATAGTGAGAACCAAATATATGTGGTTTGTTTTCATAAACATAAGCATATCTAATACCATTGGTGCTCTGTGATCCATCAGTGTAGATTAAACATCCTTCAGTGTAGTCTGACAAAAATTCCAAAACATGAGTGGACGTACTAGATGTAGGCATTGCAAGCTTTGGGTATGCTCTCATCTCATGGGACGTGCCATGTAACCAAGGGAGATACAGCCTCTTCTCCTTTGGTCTGATGTTTGGCATTTCAATAGCAAGCTGCTTAAGAGCCTATTGGAAATGAAAAATCTACCAGCCTTGGACCAAGGAAGTTCTTTCTGTAATGTTTGTTCAGCATGATGAAAAAAACAAATGAACATTGGGTGCATAGACAAACATTTAAGCCGATTCATAATAGTATCTCACACCAATATTGCAGAGGGGTTCTGCCTATTTGTGTAAAGACTCACAGCTGGGCTAGTTGGGAAAGCAACTATTGCCACACAGATGCCCCAATTATGGACCGTGTATAATAGTGTATATGGTCATGCTGAAAAATAAACAATACATCCACAATTTGGTTTGGATTGGATCAGTGCACAATACAGTTGCAACAAAACTGTCTGATCCACTCTGCATGACTTACTAGTTTGGACCTGTAAGAAATTCAACAATCACATCATGCTTTCAGCTGTGCTATATGCGGTGACTAACTAAGCTTTCTTTTGAAGAGCAACCCCAGGAAATATGCCTCATCTGCAAATGGAAGTAAATCTGAACCAAAATTGAACAAAGGTGGTAATTGTCTCCTACAGTACCAGAAATTAATGCAAATTGTCTTTTTGTTTGAGAAAGAAAGCCGTTTTCTGAACTTCATTGTCAAAGATTGTCTGAACATTGCTGCAGATGCCGTTCCAAAAAGATGTGCCTTGACAAGTACAATAGTAAAGTTGTCTACCAATAAGCATAATAGAATCCCCAGAGGAATACGTTTCCAGATGGAATTAATTGCTATAGTAAACAGTGCAACACTTAATACCAATCTCTGAGGTACTCTGTTCTCCTGAACAAAACGGTTTGAAAAAACCAAGCTGACCCTTACTCAGAAAATGCAGCCCTTCATAAACTCCTAAATGAACCATGGTAGGCATCCACATATGTATGGAATTTCCCAGCACAGTCCGCAATTACTGCTGGTGTGAACACCGTGCTTTAATGGCTGGGTGTTTTGCTGTCCATCTAATAGTAACACAGTGGGTCCAGTAACAAATATCCACAGAAATAATGTTGAGTTGCACTGGCAATCTCTGACTGCCTATCAAAGTGTGGCATCAGACAGGCTGAAATGATGTACATTTGGTAGAGTACTTGTGATGCCAAGACTGCAAAAACAGAAAAGCTGATCAATAACATCTGGGAGATTTATTCTGTGGTTTAATCGAATAGCTTAGATATGCAAATAAAATGTTAACTTAGTTTAGACAATAGTTTAGTTATACTTTATATCAATGAAAACCTTCTCCGATTCATTTGACTATAATGTAGTGAGCTCTTTTACGTTGGCAATAAAGACTCGGGTGATTGCGAAAACAACATTTGCAGCAAGGCTGCTACTGACTTGGTGCATGTGCAGTAAGTGCATCTGGACTTTGCTTTTATTTGTTTTATTTCAGGTGAATTTATATATGTATTCTAAAGTAAGAACAAATTAGAAACTAAAAACTTCACTTATCTTAGTAATGCTGTTATTTTTTGCTAAGATAAGTGAAGTTTTTAGTTTCTAATTTGTTCTTACTGTAGAATCTTGTTGCTTCACTGTTAATAGCTTCAATTTTTCCTTAATTATATATGTATTTCTGATGGATGTTTGAAGTTATATTTTAAATTTTGAAGATACTTTTTGCTTCCTATAGAATGTAATATCACAATGATGTCGAAAGTAAGAAATATTTTTGAGTGACGTAAAGCAAAAAATCTGATGTGTTGCACTCGCATGACTTTCTCTACTCTTGTACTAACCATTCTTACAAACTCTTATTCCTGTATCTTCTTCATGTTACGTGAGATAAACATTTACAGAAATTATCTTATTGTTTATTTCCTTGTAGCTGTAACAGGAATGTTAGGATACAGTAGGCTTTGAGCGATGGTCAAATCTTTTAAAGCTTTAAGATCCCGTTCTCTTTGCATGCTTAACATATAAAAAAATCTGAATGTGTTGCACTCACATGACTTTCTCTACTCTTGTACTAACCATTCTTACAAACTCTTATTCCTATATCTTCTTCATGTTAGTTAAGATAAACATTTGTACAAATTAGCTTATTTCCTTGTAGGTGCAAGGTGAATGTTAGAATACAGTAGGCTTTGTGCGATAGTCAAATGTTTTAAAGCTTTGAGATTCTGTTGTCTTTGCACACTTAACATAAAAAAATGAACAATGATGATCCATTTCACGAAAGTTCTAAGATTTCCGAAACTCACACACATAACAAGGAATATCTCCGAAATGGTTCACCCTACAAGAAAATTTATTGAGACATAAATTGTGTTTTTTAGCAAGATCTACATTTTTTGTATAGTATGATTTGTTCTATCTCTAACGGTTTACCAGTTATGCAAAAGTTGTCCAGAGTAAATACGACTACAGGGGCTATAGTCAGAAAATTCAAGATATACATTTCATTCATCATAAAAATATCTCAAACATATGACATTTTAATCAAAATCGATAGAGCCATTTTCAAGAAAATCAAAATTTTCCATGTAAAGGGTAGTTTAGGGTGGGGCTATTTTCTTCAAAATCTTCGTGTCGCATCCTTGAAAGACGTTAAACTTAAATACCAACTTTGGTTTTTAACCGACTTTTCCTTTTTGAGTTATGCTGTCCACAGACTGACACACAGACACACACACAAACCTTTTTCTGAAAATGCTTTTTTTGGATTCAGGGGGCCTCAAAACATATATTTCCGGTGAAATCTCGACATCAAATTTTTGGGTGAAATACAATACTTCCCCTACTTACCAGTAGAGAAAGTAAAAATGAACAACAATGATGCATTTCAGAAAAATTTAAGTTTTCTGAAACTGACACAAAAACAATGAATATCTCCAAAATGGTTCACTCTACACAAAAATTTATTTAGACATAAATTGTGTGTTTTAGCAAGATCTACATTTTTTGTACAGTATGATTTTGTCTATCTCTTACGGTTTACCAGTTATTCAAAAGTCATCCAGAGTAAACAGGACTACACAGGCTATGGCCAGAAAATTCAAAATATACATATCATTTGTCATAAAAATATCTTAAACATGTCGTTTCAAAGTCATTACAGCCATTTTCAAGAAAATGAAAATTTTCCATGTAAAGGGTAGTTTAGGATGGGGCTATTTTCTTCAAAATCTTCGTGTCGCATCCTTGAAAGATGTTAAACTTAAATACCAACTTTGGTTTTTAACCGACTTTTCCTTTTTGAGTTATGCTGTCCACAGACTGACACACAGACACACACACAAACCTTTTTCTGAAAATGCTTTTTTTGGATTCAGGGGGCCTCAAAACATATATTTCCGGTGAAATCTCGACATCAAATTTTTGGGTGGAATACAATACTTCCCCTACTTACCAGTAGAGAAAGTAAAAATGAACAACAATGATGCATTTCAGAAAAATTTAAGTTTTCTGAAACTGACACAAAAACAATGAATATCTCCAAAATGGTTCACTCTACACAAAAATTTATTTAGACATAAATTGTGTGTTTTAGCAAGATCTACATTTTTTGGACAGTAAGATTTTGTCTATCTCTTACGGTTTACCAGTTATTCAAAAGTCATCCAGAGTAAACAGGACTACACAGGCTATGGCCAGAAAATTCAAAATATACATATCATTTGTCATAAAAATATCTTAAACATGTCGTTTCAATCAAAGTCATTACAGCCATTTTCAAGAAAATGAAAATTTTCCATGTAAATGGTAGTTTAGGGTGGGGCTATTTTTTTCAAAATCTTTATGTCGCATCCTTGAAAGACATTAAACTTAAATACCAACTTTTGTTTTTAACCGACTTTTCGTTTTTGGGTTATGCTGCCCACGGACTGACAGACAGATACATACACGGATCTTTTTCTAAAAATGCTTTTTTTGGATTCAGGGGGCCTCAAAACATATATTTGCGGTGAAATCTTGACCTCGAATTTTTGGGTGGAAACAATACTGCCTCTACTTACCAGTTGAGAAGTAAATATAGTCCAAAATTTGGTAACAATCTCAAGGGAGAAAGTGGAATTCTGTAGCCTAAAGCCACAGTTAATTACTAGTCTACCATGCAAATCACTGTAGCTGATGATTAAACATGATATGCGGGCTTGTGAGTTTGCAGGTTCCCGATGTTTCACCAAGGACTGTGCTTGGCATTTACACAAGTGATTTGGTGACTGGTCAGAGCTGGAATGAATTTTCAGTGGAGAATACATCCCTTTTTATATGACGGTGGGCAGATCCTGTCCAAAATTGTGTTCTGATTGGTCAGCATCAATTGGCGGGTTGTCCAAAGGAATACTTTTATTCTTGCCTTGTTTCTTTAGCAGTACTGTATCCACGCTTTGTTGAAGGGAAGGGCTCCTTCGTGGTTGAAGTTATTTTAATGTATATGGATTTCTATTGCCTTTCTTTGTAATCAGGCCAGGTAGCTATCAGAGGAAGACAAAATTTGGATGTCTTTGTAGGGTGCTTCATGTCCCAATGATAGGGAATGTTCTGACACCACAGACTGTTTGTCCAGTCTGCTGAGTCTTTCATGTTCTTTTATTCTCGCCATGCTGCACATAGTGGTACCAATGTAAACATGGCCGCAGCTGCAGGGAATTTTATAAACTCCTGCAGATGTCTGGCTGATCTTAAACAAGTGTTTTATTTTCATTGTTGGTTTGTAAACTGTGTCAACATTATGGGCTCGTAATAGCTTGCCTATGCGTTCAGTTACTCCTGTAATGTATGGAAGGAAAGCCTTAATAGTAAGGTATTTTTCTGTTTTCACCATGGTATGCCTGGAGTGGAGGGCTCATTGCATCTTATCTGAATAGACGTTGGTGCAGAAGGCAGTATTTAGGTGTCTAAGTTCCTCTTTTAAGTAGTTTCCACTGCAGATTCTTTCAGTGAGAGTTTTAATTACCCCTTGTTCCTGTCTGGGATGACAATTGGAAGTTTTATGCAAATAACAGTCAGTGCGAGTTGGTACATTTTAGGCGGAGGTTTGCTGTTTTGATGACCAATAGGTCTAGGAAGGCTAGCCTGTTGTTTCTTTCTTTTTTCATGGTAAATTGAATGCTGAGGGTCTTGCTGGTCAGTTGTGACGAGAATTGTTGTATACTGTGTAGCATCCTCCCCATGGTTCCACATCACAAATGTGTCGTCAATGTAGTGTAGCCAGACCTTGGGTTTGAGTGGTACACTCTCTAGTGCTGCCTGTTTGAACCTCTCCATGAAAAAAATTGCAATGACAGGACTCGGCAGTTTTTTCATGGCAACGCCGTCTGTTTGTTCGTAGAAGTCTCCATTCCATAGAAAGTAATTACCAGAGAGGCAGTGATGAACCAGATCTGTGACGTCCTTGGGAAAAACCTCTTGAGTTAGAATAATGGTTCTTTTAATGGTACCTTTGTGAATAGTGAGACGACATCAAAACTTACTAGGCTCTGTCTAGAATTTACCAGAGATCATTGTAAGTGAAAAAGAATGGGGCTATAATAGATATTTATACAGGTACGTGTTAATGAATAAGAAGTACTAGAATGTGAACAAAACTTACCAGAATGGCTTAAGACTTACTTTTGGAGTTGACATGATACTCGCATAGCCTCTATTATAAGGGTTTAGCTCCACAGTTTGTTCCATAGTTAGCCGCAATTGCAACTTTTTTATTTCTAGAAAACCACTTGTTGGCAATGCTTTGGTGTTAGGACTCTCAATACTTGGCTACGCTTTGCAAAGAAAGTGTCATAAAAGTGATCAGTAGGTGGGACACAGGCTTTAAAAGTGCTCACATCCACTCTAAAAGCAGCTCCTAAGGTATTCTAGACAAGATCTAGAAAGTATTATTCATACTCTAGTTCTTTCAGTTTTAAGAACAGGACCCAAACTCAGAAGTTTGCCCATTTTATTATTATTGAGTATAAATCACCATTATTGGCTAGTATTTTTTCTCACTAATAAATACACTGGCCTACTGATCCCAAGGTTGCATATTCAAGCCTGGTCCAGACTGATTTGTTTTAAGTATGCTTAAAAGCTACAGCACCATGTCAGTAGATTTATGGCATGCAAAAGAACTCCAGGTAAAAATTTCAGCACAGCAGTGGTGCTGATATATGATGCTGGCAATTGACAGCATTAAATAATTATGCAGACTTCCATGGTCTTGTCCATTACTTACTTCTTTCTTGGCTTCTGGTATGGGCCACATTGTTACTTTTTAATCAAGTCAATGTTTTGCTGTAATTATGCTAGGCTTCTTCACTGGGTGATTTCAGATTTCATCCATCTGGTCACTGCCTTTATATTCTGGCTGGTCTCCCACTTACAGTCCTTTTGGTTCCTTCTTCTCATCATGCTAATAGGGTCTTCTGTATCGTGCTAAGTGGTTTGCCTGTGTCCCATTTCAAATTGCTCCTTTCCTTGAATATTTCTATGCTTTCCCTCGCCATTCTTTGAGAGAAATTATCACAGATTGCTAACATCTTTAAATTGTCAAAGTTAATGTGGTGCTGTGTTTTCTGCATGTTCTGCGATAGCAGGTTTTCCTGATTGAGAAAGTTTCATGTACCTTATAGGTTCCTTTATTCTTGTATTAATAAAACTCCCTATACAAGCTAGACTTTTGTAAACAGTGTACCAAAAATTGTGACTATTTACACCTAAAAGAGAAAACAAAATGTGAAATCTAGGTTTACTTGGCTTGAGAGCAATAAACGACAGGACCAGGTAGTAGAATAGTTTTTTCAGAAGAAACCTAGAAAGTATCACATCAAAACTTAGAGCATCCCCTTCATTCTCTCTACATATTGTTATATTTCTCCAGCATCTAGAGAAGACTGGTGGAACCATATCAGTGAAGTTGGCATGCTTTAACTGTAAATGAGAAGTAATATAGATCTTTTGTGTAGAGGAAAAACAGTAATTTGTGTTGTTTTACACTAGAATCACAGTTAATCAACAATGACTAATGAAAATAGAACTTCATGCATATTCGTTACACAAAAATTAAGAGTTGAAGTTCTACAGAAAAAGTTCATGCATATTTGCTTTTGTTTGTAAGGTTCCACACCGAGTATATATCGGGGATATTAAATATGTTATGCAATGTGTGGCAGAAGCTTGCACCAAAACATGTAATGAAAACTTAACACACACTCATCACTTATGCTGTTTCTTTTCCTCCACCATGCATAATTGAAACACAAGTTGCCTCTGTGTATTAACAGCACAGCCTTTAAGTGAAGCATTTAACTAAATTATGTGACAGAACATTCCTTCAATTTATGTGTGGGAGTGAGTATAAAAACAAATTTAAGTCTCTTTTGAAGATTTTAGTCATCTCCTTAGTGCAGTGGTAGCGCTGCTTACCAAGCGAGGGACCCAGTTCGATTCCCAGTATTGGCATGGAGATTTTCTCCCACTGGGACACCTGGTCCAAGGTACACTCAGCCTCGTTAAGTCCCTATAAGGGTCAATTGAGGAGCTACTTGATTGAAAAGTAGCTGTCCTTGGTCGAGAAGATGCATAACCAGCTGGGAGGGACCACTGCCTCCAGTACTGCATCCCTTTCATGACACCTGTGGTGGGCAGAAGGTGGGGGGTCAGCGGTCGGGCAGTAGGCCGTGGATCGGATGGTGGGCTGTTGGGCCAAGGGGTTATAGTTTGAAGATTTTATACCTCTCAGAACTGTCCAGCATTTTCAACATAGAAGACTGTTACACATTATTACAGGATGGTAACATCCTTTTCGGAAGAGTTTTAAACTATTTGTTGGCCTGTGCAAATTATTTTCATGTTGTGCTCATGCACAAGACCTTTTTCAAAGCTGTCATAGTTATCTGCAAGATGGCTTAGAAGTGAATCTACTATACTCACCAATAAGAATGATTATGTTTTTGAATAAAGGCCTAAAGGAATGTATTGAGACCAAATGTATTCACGAAGTATCCATATGGGCTTTTTTTGCATCATGAATATTTTATTACAGCGTACAAAATTGCTCCAAAAGATTATTTGGAATTGCAAGGAGGAGTGAAAGTAGGCAAATATGATCTCAAGGCATTCTGGTTGAGATCATTCAAAGTTCAGTCCTTGCTCCATGTTTTCCTTGAGTGATTAATAATATGATTGGCCAGTAGTAAGCATTTAGGGCTATGCGGTTTACCCTGCCAACATTGACACTTAGATTGAAATGAGCATGTTAGTGACTAATATTCAAGCATGTCATTAAACAAAAAAGAAAGAAAATGGAAAGAAATAGTATGAGGCTAATAGAGGTCCATTGTGAGCCGCAGTGAATTGACAGGGGCCTCTTGTTTTGATTTTCTTGAGATAAAGTTTAGGTTAGTGTGTGTTCTGTATGTGAGAGAGATAATTATATTTAAATAATAGGCTGTTCTTCCACTGGGTTAGTTTAGAACTTATAAGTGCTTATGCATAGAGATCTTATGTTGGAATCATGAAAGAAAAAATAAGGAGATTCCTCCAGAATTTCAACCAAGCACTTCATGTGGACTGAGGTCATCACTCCTAGAGGATATGATTACTGCCATGTGTGCCAAAAAGTCAAAAGCAGTTATACAGAGTTGTTTCCTATCTCTGATAAAAGTTAGACTTTATTCTTATCTTACAAAGAGGCATGTCTCCACCGCTGACCATGCTCTATTTGTTGTCCCTTCATCTGAGCAATCACTCTGCACCTCAGTTTCCACTGGAGCAAGCTCTTGCATAGTGTAGTCATGTCCAGAGGTTCCCACTCCTCTATTTCTCCTTACTCAAATCTTCGTTTATAATGGTGTTAACAGTTTTGAGGGATATTCCCAATTTGTTTGCAATGGTCTGTTGTATGGCTTGACGAGGGCCTTGATCTTCCTTTATTATCTCTGAAGAGCATCTGGTAGCAGACTGTAGGTTTGCCTGTTTTGTTCCTTTTTGAGTTAATCCCATGTGACCTTTTGCCTTTTTATTCAATACTGAGCCAATGTCATACTTTAACAAAACAAAATTTTGCTTCTTGCATGCTTCAGTAATGGCAGAATAACTAGACTGTACGTCCAAAAGAGCAGTAATGTAGCCTTACCAATATGGTTCTATTTGCTTAGGCATAACCACACACATCTTACTGCTATGAAGGCAGCCCAGGAACTGGTTTGTTTGTTTCACGAATGCTTGATCTTGCTGTGCATGCAGCAGTATCACCAGGGCCCAGATTTTTAGGTTCTTAAAATCAGATTTTTAGTTATTTTTGTATGTTAAAAAAGTTAGTTTTAGGTTTTTAACCTTCTGAAATAGTTTTATATGATTATTTATTAATTATTAACTTTATTATGCTATTTATTGTCACCCCACGCCTCTTTAGTACAACACTATATACATTATTTATAAATGTTATCAGAATATATAGCACGGAATGATAATTAAAACATTTTCAACAGTTCATACCAACTGAAAATAAAAATAACTAAGAAAACAGTTTCAGTTAATGCTTGATGTATACTTTTGTCACTTCTAATAAATCTGGAAACAAAATAAACATTTACAAAGCACACAACACAGTTTCACTTACTGTTACATTGCACAACTAAATATATTTCCAGGTTTTGTAGGGTAAAGCTTTCCTGTTATCCCTTAAAACATTCATGTAATACAAAAATGTGCACTCCACCAGCAAGATGCCATTGGAGCAAACTTCATTGAGGCAAGTGCTCTCGGTTCCCATGGTACCTTGTCAGTAATTTGTTCTCCTTGGAGAATTGCAGATACATTCTTCATCGTTAATGCTTGATGTATACTTTTGTCACTTCTAATAAATCTGGAAACAAAATAAACATTTACAAAGCACACAACACAGTTTCACTTACTGTTACATTGCACAACTAAATATATTTCCAGGTTTTGTAGGGTAAAGCTTTCCTGTTATCCCTTAAAACATTCATGTAATACAAAAATGTGCACTCCACCAGCAAGATGCCATTGGAGCAAACTTCATTGAGGCAAGTGCTCTCGGTTCCCATGGTACCTTGTCAGTAATTTGTTCTCCTTGGAGAATTGCAGATACATTCTTCATCGTTGAAAACCCAGGATTTCGCTGTAGAATTTTTGGTGGCCTTCGATTTACAGGATGTGCCCACAGGCCCTGGTATTTCCTTGGTGAAAATGGAGTCGGCAACTTCAGTTGCATCCTTCAATGGCAATGATGCAGATTCCAAGCGCTCAATAGTTCCAGAAAGATCAGCAAAGTTTGCCTTAATGAAGGCGAGTGAAACGGCATTCTTGTCCTGGAGAGCTGTTTTAACCTTCTCTATGCAGGCTGCCTCATTGACATCGAACGAGGTTACAATGTTTTTTATGTCTTCAAAATGATTGGCGTAATAGATTGCTACCTTCAGCCGTTACCCCCACGAGTGATGATGGGTTCGGGTGGAAGAGGAGTTCCAGGTAACTTTTCCTTGAAAGCGACAATGCGGCTAGGAGATTTTAAAAAACAGTTTCTTTACAGAAGAAACAATGCTGTTCACTCCTGGAACACTATTCCTAACCTCCTCCGCCAATCGGTGTAAGCCATTGGCTATACGTGACATGCAGCATGTCAGGATAGAAACTCTTCAATACCTCACCAGCTTTGAGCATGTATGCCGCACTGTCACTCACGAAAAGTAGAAACTTATCCTGTTTTTTCTGCTGGCCCCAGAATGCGAAGCTCATCTTGGACAGTGCAAGCTATGGTGCCATGGTTTGCTTTTTCCAGCATCTTGCACAGTGTAAGATGAGGTTCACCAGGTTCTGTGGACTCTAATTTAACTACCACAAGTTTGCGATATATCGACTGCAACTATCTGTAGTCTCGTCTACCGAAAGCCAGATGTAACTGTCACCAATATCGCCTCTGATATCTTGGATAGTTTTCTGGCAGTTTTTGCAAATCATTTTTTCTCACCGTTGATTCGTCTGGTATCTTGCGACGACTGATGTCCTCAATAAATTTCTTGAATGCAGGATTCTGAAGTACATTCCATGGTATGTTAGCTGAAGCCAGGGCTTCACATAAACTTATATTAAAATTATCCTCTGCTGAACAGCCAGGAAAACTAGAAATAGTGGCTGGTGCGACGGAAAATTAATTGTCCTCTTTTTTATAGCAATGTTGCTGCTATGTCCCACAGATCCTTTGTGCTGCTCAAAATGCGATTTTTGGTCAGAGGGCAGCAGGAAAATACGTAAATAAAAATATAGTTTTATGCTATACGCACTAGAACAGGTATGTTTAATTCTTACCTGCTTTTGGCAGATTTGCCAAAATATTACTTTGCCATCTGTGGTGAAGTTCGGATCGTTACCTATCCACTGACTAATCAACCAACTTCGAGATGAGCTGACTTTAGGCATGACACTGGCTCCTTAAATTACCTGCTTAATCTAACGAAAATTAACTAACTTCTAACGATGTAGTAATTGTATACATTAACAATACGTGGTAGTTGACTGAACACAACGGATTCTGTTTTTAAACTGATTGGCTTGAGTTTATGGCAGGTTCTCCTAACGACCCCTTTCCCCTCGACAACAATCCCCGCATTCCTTGCTTGCAACATTACGGAGTTTGATCCCACACAGCTAAATACAAGTCAGTTGCCTCTTACATTGTTGTCACTACTCCCTTAACCTTACATAAGTGAAATGAAGTAGCAAAGGTGTAGCAATCAAAGTCCATTCATAATTTCATAAATATTTGTTTTACCATTTTAAAATAGTTTTTTTTTTTTTTTTTTGCGTTGGTAGCTGATTTTTTTTTTCCAGTTTAAAATAAATAGGAGATTTAGCCTCTTTTAGGTTTTAAAGCCTTATTTAGCCATTTTTAGGTTTTATAAGATTTGAGTATTTGGCTTCGATGATCATGAAACAGATAATTAAATTAAACCACTGCAGTTAACTATCAAGGAATAAAATAGTTAAAAAACTGAGAATCCGGGCCCTAGTTATCACATTTGCAGTTCGTTATCAGAGATCGGAAATAACCCTCCATATTAATATCGTCAAACTACCATCATGAGTGTTAAAATGATGATCCTGAGAAATCTGAAATAATAGGTTTCTTATAGCCTTACAAAGGAAGGTGTGCAAGTTGATAAAGTGTACAGACTACATCTGTAGCCGAAGAACTCCACAATAGGATAGCAATCAAAGTATAGGTGGACCATAAACAACAGTGGTTTTTAATTGTGTGCTATTGTTATTTTATTATCATGGGAGTATTTTGTTAACATGTTTTATAACCAGTATTTCTTGCAGATAGTTATCATGTAACAGTTTATAGCAGAGGAATGAATATTGATTGTAAAAAGCCATTACAAATCTGCAGAATTTAATATAGAAACTGTGTGTCTCTTGCATCATAATGCACCTAACGAGGTAACAGTTCGTAGGCTGACAAATTTTGAGACAACAGGCTCAATTGCAGAGATCAAAACTCCAGTGTGCTCTTGTTCAGGCAGTCTGATGAGAACATCAAGTTGTGCATGATAGTGTTGCCGTCAGTTCATAAAAATTAATTTTTCACTCACAACAGTTGGGCATTGTGAAAAGCTCCCTCTAGCGAATGCTTTTTCCTTTGAGGATATTTAAAATCGCAAGTTTATAAAAATAATCTGCAAACAATACCATAACTGAAGGACAAGATTCAAAATGTCATTGCCCAATCCAGGAGCAGATCTGTCTGAAGATATAGCAAACTATACACATAGTAAAAGTGATAAAACGTTCAACACTGCATTATGTGTCTTCAAAATGCATGCTTGTATTTTTTATGCCGAAAATGCCATTATATTTCTGTATTCTAGATCTGGCATTTTTAGTTCATGTGATTTTACAATTAACTGTTTCTTGCAGCATTATGTCATTCACTGGACATACACAAAAGTGAATGTATGATTGTACAGTAGAATCCTGATAACTACAATTACAATTACAATTGGGGTAATTGTCTCTGATGTGAGACTGCCTTTGTGATTTACTGGGAAAAATGCGAACTGGTTTGAGAATTCAATGTCATTTTGGCAGGTTGTTACAGTACCTTAATGATTAGAGCACCCACCTGGTAAGTGGAGGGTCTGTGGTTCAAATCCCAGCTGTGGCATTGAATTTTTAAGTTTCAGTTCTACCTCTCAAACTTTGTTTTAAAAGTTTTATATGTGAATTATACCATGAATAGTGTACAGAGTATATTTATTCTGCTGAAATACAAGGCTCCAAAGATTAATATTATCATTTTTTTATTTCTTTTTGTGCATAAACTCAGTTTTTAGGCAGATTTCATTTTTATATGCACTTTTTGGAGAAACTTTTACCTCTGGTAAATTTAAAAGGCTGCCAATGTGGCATAGGTTGTTTTCAGTTAATTTTTCATCCTCCAGTCCTTCAGAAGTCAAAGAACCATGGGCGTCGCGAAGGGGAGGCAAGGGGGGGCCGCGGTCCCTCCCTGGAAGTTGGTCAACTTAATGTGCAACCAATTACTGACTATTAAACTACTATTTTAAAAGATCAATTTCTATTTAACACAAATTAACATGGTTATATGCAACGAATATTATAAATTTTGACAATAAAATAGTGAATTGATATTATCTGATTGCAAATTTCAAACATGTGGCCCCCCCCCCCCCCCCCCCTGGAAAAATGTCTGCCGACGCTCATGCAAAGAACAAGTCAAGTTATTCACTTATGATTAAGAGGTAGAACTGGAACTTAAAAATTCAATGCCACAACTGGGATTTGAACCACAGACCTTCCGCTTGCCGGGCGGACGCTCTACCACTGAGCTATTGTGACAAACTGCCAGAATGGCATTAAATTCTCAAGTTAGTTCGTATTGGACGCTCTACCACTGAGCTATTGTGACAAACTGCCAGAATTTAATGCCATTCTGGCAGTTTGTCACAATAGCTCAGTGGTAGAGCGTCCGCCCGGCAAGCGGAAGGTCTGTGGTTCAAATCCCAGTTGTGGCATTGAATTTTTAAGTTCCAGTTCTACCTCTTAAACTTTGCCCACACACGGCTTGTGTGTTTAAAAACACCAACAGTAATTTTGTTGGCATAAATAAATAATTATTCATTTATGTTTGTAAATCTGCACAAATACACTATCATAGCCTACTTTGAAGCACAATAAGTAAAATGGCTACTGAGCAGTAAGCACTATTTTGTATATTGGTAGCATGAAATTAATGCGTATTTGTTAATTTATGTATTCCATCTACTGAAATATACAGCATGTTTATGAATCAAATTTGTATTTCATTTCAGATAGGCCTTTGCATCTAACCTTGTAGATGATAGTGTGTCAATACCCTCTTAACATCTTTGCATATGACCATATTCTCACATTTTAAATATTTGGTTACAGTGCAATTACATATGTGTATTGTGTAATAAACAGAGGAATAAATTGTGTAAACATTACATTACTCCTAACTGTTTAAGAAAATAAACAGTACTGTGATAACAACACATTAATTAAAGATTTTTAAAGTAGTTTTGTTATCTACCATTAACTCTGTTTTCAGTCCTTTTCTGATGTTCTGAAAACCTACCTAGTACTAAAAAATGCTTGCTCTCTTCATACATCATCATTTGAGAGCTTCAGTGCTCAAACTTCTGAATCCAAAATAATCCTTTATGTCAAAACATTCTGCTATTATATAAAGAAAAAACTGAAGCTATTAACAGGGAAGCAATATGAATCTAAAAAATACTTTAGAGGCCATAAGCTTTACTTATCTTAGTATTTACTGCAAGTTCTTGAAATTAACGCAGGCTGCTGTTTCACAATATATGTATATCATCAGTGCTACTTTTGCTTATACTGGCCGCTATCATTATGGACACTAAATCACTAACATTTCTATGTGTTAGCAACCATTGAAAGCAAAATAAATTTCTTAAAAAAATCAATTAGCTGTATTTCAAAATCCATTATGTGGTCCTTATTTATCAAAATGAATATCTTTTCCCAAACCATTAAATCTATGGGTCCATAGATAATTTAACCCTGGATTTATTTTATGATTAAATGACCAAAAATGATCTTCTACAGCTGATTTATCATCTGTTTATATTGAATATTTCTAAAATGTTCCTTTATTCTGGTTTTCAAATTATATTTAGTTTTATTAATTGAAACCCTGTCACAGTACAAACAGCTAAATTGATAAATGCCAGATCTTTTATAATTTGGAATGTTATCATTTTTAGAAAAATTCAGCAAATTTTTATATTATATTCATTTTGAAAAATGAAAGTTACACCATGTTCTTTTCAAATGTGATTAGCATACCTTCAGTTCAATATTATTTAACTTTTTGAAGTATAAACTTCTTTCCAAATCAATTACTTCCTTTTCTGCCACTTTTTGGTGAGGACTGTTATTGTCAAATTTAATAAGTCATTTAATGGTAATTTAATCATGAAATAAACCCAGAGATTAAATTATGAAAACAATTAAATGGGCCCATATATTCAACGATTTGGGAACACATACTCATTTTGAAAAATAAATATTGTGTAATGAATTTTGAAATATCACCAATTGGTTCTGTTAATAAACTTATTTTCCTTTCACACATAGAAATATTGAATGAATTAGCGTTTGTAATGATAATGACCAGGATAAACAAGAGTAGTAATACATAAATATATCGTGCTATTGAGATTTGTACTATTCTTTATTTTCTCAAAAAATGGATCCAAAATTGCATAAGCTTCGGATATTGGCATGACAAAATCATGAATACCTTCAAGTCTTTTAAGAGCAGCCTGTTTTCCACAGCAAAGTTTCAGAGGAATGAGGTGTAGAGGGGAGATTGCCTATTAGACACATATCCAATAACCTGCTTGATGACCAGTTCAGCTCAGTCATAATCCATTCAAAAACACATGGCCAATATCTGGCACCTTCTACTTGCGCGAGCAATATCTTCTCAGTTTTAGTATACATAGTGAATTCTGTTTATGTACATTGAGCGATCCTGTATTTGCAGAAGTCCAAATTGTGATGTCTAGTGTGAGTAAGAAAGGCACTGTTTCCAAACAGATAAGGGCAGCGTATTCCTGTAACAGACTTTCTTTACGTTGGCAAGCAGTACATTCATTTAGCTTTTTCTACACCTGGGAAATCATAAGGGGCAAAATATTGTAGCAGGAGAAAGTAAATCTGGTCAAAATATGCACTCAAATGAAATTTTTGTGACATCTCCAAAATACCTTATTTGCAGTTCTTTTTAAATGTCCTTTTATATTGAGCATTTCTTAACATAAACCATGGCGAGTAATGAATGGTTTCTTAAAGAGGTGCCAAAAATGTATGGACACGACGGTGACCAGTTTCAGCATCTGCTTTGATAAAGTTGATAAGTAAAGCCTTTAAAAGTAGTTTTTAACTAAAAAACTAAACCCTGGTTTTACGAATGTATTTTTTTTATTCACACCATTCCATGATAACAGCAGGCAGCAACGAGTGCCAAGGAAGCGGACAGGCAAAACACTGTTCAGAGGTTTTTTGCTCTCTCAGTAGGTTGGACAGTGACAATTCTTGTTAATGTTTCATGCCATTAAATAAATATATTAAGCTGCATTTTAAAGAGTTGATTGCCATTTAATAATATTGGATGATGAATGAGTGGGTGAAACAATGGAAAACCTAAGATAGGATGATTTGATAATATTCTGGAAGGATTTTGGAGATGACAAAATTTGGAAAAGCAATAAATAGGTAAAACTCCAGTCCAGACCGGTACAAGCATGCTTAAAAGCGACAGCCCCATATCAGAAGATTTGCTTGCATGTAAAAGAGCTCCTGTGAAATGAAATTCCAGCACACCAGCAGTGGTTGATATGATTCTGGTAATTGGCAGTGTCGTTAAGAAGCAGAATATTTTATTTCAATAAGTAGGTTAGAATGGACATTGTGAAAGGAGGTCAAGACCAATCCAAGGTGGGGATGCTGACGATGTTCTTTCTAAACCATTTTATTTCCTTTTAACTTCCATTTATGGGAAAATTAATCCAAATTATTTATTTCAGAAAACCTCTATGTGTATATTTTCAACTTTTCAGAAAGCAAAGAAAAATACTTTCTCGAAACAAATGATTTTATTATGGAACAGAGTTCAGTAAGACAGTCTTCCAACAGTGACATTATAAAATTATAAATTAATATAATTACAAAATCATAAATGTGCAATCTACTATTCCAGACTAAAGAAAATAAAGGATATTTGTTGTTATAGGGGCAAAAAACTCTTGTACAAAGGGAACTAATGACATATCTTCTTGCTTATCATAGTAAATCCACAAAACCAAACCCACCTGATGCTGTATTTGGGTTGTTTTATGGAGGCCATCATCCTTGATAAACCACTGTTACTAACAAAACCATTCAATTCCAGTCAGTGACATGAATTATATTGTTTGTATTTTAGTGTAGACAAATATTTTGTTTTGGTAAGTGGTTGTAGAAAAGTCACAACTTATCAATGTCACATTGTTTAGTTAAGGCTATAACTATGCAAAAGCAAAGTCTATACTAAGAACAGTGCAACAGTATTATGTTATCTTCCTTTCATAGAAGTTTGAAAACAGTGTTGTAATTAATTTAATTTAAAAGGTGAGTTAATTAATAACACTGAACAACACTTACAAAATATTTTTCCGGGACGCGTTTCGAAGGTTAACTTTCCTCCATTATCAACCGGACAATAACCCAGCGTTATTGTCCAGTTATTGTCCGGTTGATAATGGAGGAAAGTTAATCTTCGAAACGCGTCCTGGAAAAATATTTTGTAAGTGTTGTTCAGTGTTATTAATTAACTCACCTTTTAAATTAAATTAGTATTATGTTAGTTTGGGTATTGTATTAAAATGTTTAAAAGATGATCTGGATGTATTTTCAATTAAAAAAAGAGCAACATAATTAGTACCAAAAAAGAAATAGGAAGAAATGCAGAAATTATCCCTGAAACAAAGTAACTTTCTAGGAAACCAATTAAATTGGAAACCATACATAGGCATATCAGTAAAAAAAAAAAAAATTAATAAATGGATATATCCGTATAATAAAACAGACAAGGAATATTATAAAGTTAAACTGTTAGACAGATGTACTACACTTTCATTTATTTGCACATAAGGTACAGAATTACACTTTGGGGAAATATCACAGAAATAGACATAAAAAACATATTTACAGTATAAAAAAGCACTGAGAATGTTGAAAAAGTAGGTAAAGATCATTTGTGTATAGCAGTTTTTAAAAATTACAAGATTTTAACTGTTTCATATACATACACTCTGTGTATATATATGAAAGTATAAAAAAAGATTGTATTAGTTGAAGAGCAGCAAAGAAATAACAATGTTCATAAATATTTGAGAAATAATGAATATTTTAGATTAACCTCTAGGGGTACTTTGCAACAACCAAGATGTAAAAGGAATGGTGAAACAATTATTCAATAAGTTACCTAGGGAGACAAAAACAAAGAAAAATAACAAATGTATATTAAAAATATTACAAAAATATTTGCTAGATAATTCTTTCTATAGTTCCGAATATAAGTTAAGCAATATAATATAAATTAAGTTTATAGATGTATACAGGATTAAATTTTATGAATGGAAAATGCTGGAACTCACTACTCGTCAAGGGAGACATCCAGCCATTATTATCTGTTTAAAATTTGTTCTTAAACAATTGGTTCTGTGCTAAAACATAGAGTGTAACAATTTCATTGCTTCCATTCATTTCTGTTATTAGCGAAACAAATGCCTGATATTTAATGATCAATCTTCGTAAACAAAATCACAGAGTTGGAATTTGCCTATATTAGATTGGTATAACCCGATCAAGGCCAGTGCAGTCCTGCTTCGGAGGGCGCCACTTGTACGCGTTACGGCTTGCCCGTCCTCCTGTACAGTCCGGTTGGCAAAAGGTGAACAATAACAGATCTCATGTTGACATTTTCTCTGTGTGTATCACTGTATTATATGTATTGTATGCATACTCATACCATAAAAAATCAAATATATTCACAAATACTTTAAAATACAGTACATTTGTGCACTGGACACTAAGCTGCACGTTAGTAAATCAGACTGTACAGCATTTCGTGATGTATTCGTGTCACCACGTTAGTTCGCCTGCTTGCCGCTTCCCATCCAGGACTGCACTCGCCTTGGTCGGGTTATAATTACATTTATAGGCCAAAATGGGTTGTATTTGCTATCACAGGTGTATTTGAGAACCTTTAAACAGTCATTTGGAGTATACCTAATCTTATCATAAGTATCACAACTTAAAGGAATATGAAGTTATGATGTACCATTTAATAGAACAGATTCTGATGAACACTTTTCACTGCCATTTAACAGGACAGATTCTGATGAACACTTTACACTATCATTTCATTCAAAATGTCCATCTTTAGTCTTCATATAACCCTTTAAAAGCCTTGGCTAATAATCTGTAGGGGCACATACGAAATTTATGTCCAAATCTGCCACTACTCACTGCACAATATTTTTAGGCTTTTAGGATTTACTGTGTCTTGAAGAGCTGGTGTTGGTCTACAAAATGTCCCCATTTTGTAATCCAGGATTGAGGTCTGGACTGGACAATGGCCAATCCATGTGGCTGATGGACTCTGAGATGTTCTTGAGCCTCTGCTGACACTACCAAGCAGTGTGAACTGGAGCACTGTTGTGTTGGAGAATCCAGTGTTCACCATTGAATATCGTCTGGTTAAGAGTTTCACAACTTTCTCCAGAACTTCCTTCATGTAAACATTTGCATTTTTTTATCCCCTTTTTGCAGCAATGGACTTTGGTAGCCCCTTGGTATCAAACAGCCATCCTTGATGCTGGATGATGGCCACGAAGAACCCAGGGAGCAAACTAACAGAATTCTCCATGGCTCCAAGTGTACACTGTCATTCTGCCTGTTCAATTTCTCCCCAGTTGTGAACATTTTTTGTCTGAAGAAAGAATTCTGTGGTGTTGATTTTTGACATGTTGTCTAAGGAGGTTACGTGATCCTTCCAGTCTAATCTTCTTCAGACGGGTGTTGAGTGGATGTCCTATGCATCAGGATGACCCCAAAGTCCTAGTTCTTGATTTATTAGCCTAGAGAAACTCATTCTTGACTTTTGAAGCTGCTGCACCAGTATTTTTTGTTTTATAACAGGATTTCTTCTGATACGTTCTCAAACTTTCTTGATAACATCCAGTGTTCGAATCAAGTACAACTGGCCAGATCTTGTTTTGTCATCAACACTAGAATGATGGGTGAATCTTTTAATGATCTGGTAAACAAATGTGAGATTCCAAGTGGTTTTAACAAATTGAAAATTGCCCTTGTATCCTTCTTGCACTGGTGTAATGCTATCACAGCTACACGATTCTCTTTCATAGACCATGACAAAACAAAGAGCGCTACTGAAAGTCGGGTCAAGGAAGGATGTTGACACAAGATAAAATTGCCTGAGCTGCTACACAGTTACCTCACTCAAGAGGTGTAAGAGGAAGTGTCGATGTCAGTATTTATGTTAGGACTAGGTATAGACATTAACTATAATTATGTTTGTTCTTTTCTAAAATTTATGTTTCATTGACTTTTCATTCCTTTGCATTAACACTTGATTACTCCTCTTATAAAGAGTGGCACTTGATCTGTTATGATTCTGAGGTATCAGTTTGTGTGACAAGCAGTTATGTTGAAATGACCACACACAATGCAGAAGAAAATAATTGCTTCTCCTTTATTGCTTAGATGTTTCTGAATAACTGTCAAACATTTGTAAAGCCTTTAATTTTTAAACTCAGAAAACTGCAGCAGTTGCAGCCTGTGTTGTTATTTGGTGAAAGGATAGAACCTCACTCTGCCAGTCCTGTCCGTGTTGGGAAAAACTAAGGATGCAGCAGGTTTCTTGGTTTTGTGCGCATTGCACCACACTCGCAGCGTTGGGTAGTAGAGACATTCTATAGCACTCAGAAAGCTAAAGCCAAGAAAAAGGCCTAAAAGCCCACCAGTACTTGCTGAAACAGATACCAAGGGTTTATTTTTTAGAACAAATGTATTAAGAGTTAAAACATCACACATATTGTTTAGTTATAGTGAATAACTATTAAGCTGTAGTTATTTATAACTAGAGCTGGGATTTTTATCTAGTATCACTTAGCAAAGTATCTACATAAATATGTAGTGAAAAGCAATGAAATATCTAATAAAATGTGTTGAATGGGGAAAATACGTGATATAAATACTTAATTCCACTTATCATTTTGTTAGTTACATAACTCAAATCATATTTATACATTATGTTTTTTAGCACAGTGAATAATTACATATTTTGTAATGTTTTCTGGGGTCATTGAAACATGTTTGTCACTGAAAATATTCTTATAGACAGAAAGATCTTTCCACATCACATGATGTAACTGGCAAATTTTAGGAAATTAATTTTTCCTGGAGAAATGTCCTTAGATGGAACAGTGTCATCTCCATTTGGAATTTGGCATACATTATGAAATGTTGAATAGCCAGGATTTCTTTTTACATATTTTATTACTTATTTCACTGCTTTTCACTACATATTTGTGTACATATTTTGCCAAGTGATACTTAAAAATCCTAGCTCTAGTGATTAGCATAAACCCTTTTAGGTTAGGTTAGGTGAAAAGTTTCAAAGTTATGTGTTATTAAAATATATATTATCTGTTTTGTGTTCACAGTTATGATAGAAATTATGGATTTGAATGTAATCAACACATGAAAAACACATGTCTAAGAATCATGTTAGAACTACATGGTTCTTTAGGCAAAACGGCGTATCAGTACCAAATTCTAAGAATTCCTCCATTTATTGGAGAACAACTCCATACAGTGATGAGAGGTTTCAGTCCACTCTGTCTCACATGTACTCACATAGAAATAACTTTCTAAATAAGCTTATTTATTAAAATCTTTGTTCAGCAGGTGTTTTCAAATTTACTACCATGTGTTACAATATCGAAGAAAGATACTTACATAAAAATTCTGTGAAGCCAAAAATTTCTCCTTTGTAGTAGTTGAGAAATTGGGAATCAACAAAAAATATATGTACTACAGCCATGTTTTTCCTGTAAGAAAAAAATTCTAGTTAGATTAAAGCTCTCATGTGTCTTGCAATTTAACTGGTTTTCATTGCTTTTTAGCAGCTTGTCATTGTAAGCTATGAATACTATAGGCCTCTGATGAGCAAATGTGTGCAGGGTGTTAAGTTACCTGGAGGACAAACGGAGGCTACCACATGACATTCACAACTCTAGTGTTATCTGAGAAAGATTACAGCTAGATCTTCAACATTATAACATTAGGCCTCTTGGAAAACATATGCTCTTGTGATAGCAATGCTGGGATACTAACAGTCTGCAATGTAATTTATGACATCACGGGCTGCCATGTGGTACTGTCTCCCCTTACCCCTCTAGATAGCAGATACCTAAATGCCATATGACGTGCCATAGATGTTATTCGACTGCAGAAGTGTAGATGCTGCACATCTTTCTCAAGTGCACTCATAACACGGGCCACATAGGTTAATAAAAATTTGTGACATCAAGAAAGTCCACAAGTGCTCAGGTTTTATGAGGGATGATCCATGATCATTGCATCATGCTCTCTCGCATAGGACATAGAAGCAGGGTGCTACTTAGAGACTTTGCTCTTTTGAGCTGCTACTTCTGAAGCCAAACTGATGATTTGGAACTAGATCTCTGCCTTTCAGTACTGGTTTTAAGTGGTTGAGCAACAGTCTTTCGAACACTTAGGAGAATACTGGTAACAGATATAGGTCGATAGGACTCAGAAGTAAACATTCTGTCATTGATAAGGTACATAGAATAACCTGTATATCTGTGTTACCAGTATTATCCAAAGAGTTCGACAAAGCCTTCAAAAAATTGTTGCCCAACCGCTTGAAACCAATACTGAAAGACAGAAATCAAATTCCAAATCATCAATTTGGTTTCAGAAGCAAACACCAATCATTGATCAGGTACCTAGATTATTATTATTATTGAAGAATTGTTAGAAGATATAAAATAGGTAGCAGTATTTTTCTTGATCTGATGCAAGGCTTTTGTAAGCTATGGAATGCTGAGTTAAAGGAGACCCACCAAAGCAATATTGTGACATCCTACAATCGTATCTCTCAGAAAGATTATTTCAGATTAAACATGGAAGTGAGTGTCTTCCTTTCTTAGAAGTTTGAAAACAGTGTTGTTATAATCAATTTAATTTAAAAGGTAAATCAATTAATAACTAAACAAAACTTATATTTATAATTTTCCGGAACGCGTTTTGGAGGTTAACTTTCTGGTTGATAATGGAGGAAAGTTAACCTCCGAAATGCGTTCTGGAAAATTATAAATGTAAGTTATAAATGACTCACTTTTTTAAATTAAAATGGAAGTGTGTATCTTCTTTCTTGGAAGCTTGAAAACAGTGTTGTAATACTCCATTTAAACCAAAAAAGGTTAAGTCGATTAATAGTACTAAACAGCACTTATAATTTACCAGAACATGTTTGGGCTTGGTATCTGGAAAGTATCTTCATTTTTCCTTATAATAGGAATAATAGGGGTGCCATGTTATGCCACGCATGATTATGAGATGTAATGCCAGAGCCCAGATTGCATAATGAGCTATATTAAGTGCTTTATAAGATTCAGTTGAAAAAAAAATCAGCATTTTCTCATTTTGGCAACTACTATGTTGGGAGGGTACAACGAAAAATTCAATGCCATAGCCGGGATTTGAACCACTGAGCTACCATTGTGATATGCCGACACATGCCCCATTTTCCCGATAAACCACAAGGAAATCTCAAATTCATATGAGATAACATACCCTAATGTTGATAATAGTAATAGTTACTACTTGGCAAAGCGACCAGGCTTGTTATCTGTTTCCTAGGACAGCGAAATACTCACTAATGCAACACAAATGGATCTCTAGCGCCTGCTGTTATATGACACGTTGCTGTCTTGAGGACATGATTGCATCTGAACAGAATGTACTGCCTGACAAAGCCATGAGGTGTATCGGAAAGAATGTGAAACTGTCTAGTTGTTTATGAAAGCTTATAGCACATACACGGCGAGACAGTGTGTGTACACTCTGTTAAGATTCAATCATATCTCCAGGACAGCAACGCCTCATATATTGGCAGGCGCTAGAGATCATTCATTTGCATTGCATTAGCTTATCGCACAAACAAGGCGAGACAGGGTGCATACACTCTTTTCAGATGCAATTATCACCAGGACAACAACGTCTCGTATATCAGCAAGTGCGAGAGATCAACTATTTGTGTTTTATCACTGACCATACTCTAAGTTACTGATATTTCGCAAGATAAGATCAGAAGCGATCGTAGCGCTCGACCACCAAGGTCAATACGCCTCAACGCTTTGACAGGAATACTCCCCCTAGGACAAGCCACTGCCTGGGGTCAGACGCCTGTCGGGGAGCACAGGAACCTATGGACCGGACTGAGTGAAGATGTGGAAGATGAAGCTCCGGTATGATAGTGAGGAAGAGGATATTATGAAATGCAGGCGAGATCGATGATTGGAAAAGTGATTGATAATGGAGCAATTGGTGGAATGAGTGGCGGGGGAAGCCGGAGGACCCGGAGAACACCCACCCTGACGCCGCTTCGGCTACCACGAATACCACATGCGGGTCCGTGGGATCGAACGTGGGCCGCCTAGGTGATAGACGAACACTAACCGCTCGGCCACGGCGCCGCGACCGGTAAGTCATGGGTACGGAACACTTACATTAGGCTTACCTGCATTACAACAGATGTTGAAATTGGTGATCTTCAACGTGAATACATTCCCTAATCTCCGAACACAGTTCTGGTTTACTCGCGAAGTTCACGTTGACTGATTGCTTGTGTTTCTCTCGTGATTTTGTCCTTCAATTGTTGTAATGTGTGCAAATTTGATGCTTACCTTTATTCTTTTCAACGTTCACCACAAATGAAAATCGCATGGAGATAGGTTAGGGGAACGGGGTGGTCATAATTCTGGACTAATTATTCTGTCACCACACATACTAGCCAACTCATGCAGGGTTCGCAGCATTGTGCGCTATAGCTGAATCCTGCTGAAACCAGCCACACATTCATTTCTTGTTTGTTGTAGAAAAAGAAACATTTAAATACATAAACGTGTGAATCAACTTTTGTGTCGCAAAATATGGGACCAATAACTCGCTGTGCACCAAACCTTAACTTTTGCAGTTTAGTGAGGAACTTAATGAATATAATGGGGAAATTCGGTAAACCAGAATTTTTGCGGAGATACAGAAAATGTGTTCGCCTTGAAGGTCGTGAATTTTTACGTCTCGTATGATGCAGGTAAGCTTAATGTAAGTTAATACAGTAGTCAGTGTTCCATACTCGTGACTTGCCGGTCGTTTACGTGTAACTGGTGGAGGTCGTGCCGGTCCTTGCTCAGTCCGGTGCCGCCGTGGAGCGGTCGGCCGATCTAGGAACGTGCTGTATAATGTATCTCGTTGGAGTTAAACAGGCACGGCATCAGTTGTTTACTTCCCTTTCGAAGGAAGCCATTTAAGGATTTTTACGCCCGAAAAACCCCATCGTCCTCCGCCGAGTTAGTGAATGTGTTGAAAAGGGAAGCTAAATTAACTTTATTCGATGGTCTAATCTGGAAGAACCTATTTTGGTAGACAATTCCTAAGCAATAAAGGGATTCCCTCAAATATACTGCATAATATATAATTTAGTGATGTTCACTTCTTTGTTTTGTACCTGTACTACAACTAATTGAGAAGTTCACCTGAAGTAGTTGGCGTTCTTGGCGACAGGAGCATCATGGAGGTACTCGACGTTGGCAATGAGGTCGAAAGGAATCTTGCTGTAAGTGAGGGTCTGCTTGTAATTAAGTTCCCTACATCCTGGTAGGCACTCACACTGCGGCCTGCGACGACCACCCTCTAGGGTCATGTTTGCGTCTTCGTTTACTAGACGCATCTCCATTATCTCTGCAAGTAGGTATTCATCATTTATTCACCGGAAGTAAGGCATTTAACATCTCTCCTTTTAAATAAGTTAAAGTAACATACTTTCAAACGATAATAATACTAGAACATCGTTACCACACAACACATGAACCTACTCATCTTTCGCAAATCTTGTTCTGCAAGAACACTTTTGCATAAAATCACTTCCGAGCGCTAAATATCGTAATATATATTTAATGCACTACTGTGTAGCGAACACAAAAGTAACAACAGTAACTATAACAGCATATAAAATCATTTTATTCTGTACAAGATTATCTGAATGACCAATTATCCTATTAATTTCTATGTAGCTCAGTTTATTCTATATGTGAATTACAAACTATGCTGTAAATATATATGTAACTTTGTTACTTATTTAGCCTTATAAATAGTTTCTAGCTCATTTTATTCTGTATAAGATTATTTAAAGGGCAAATTATTCTGTTAATGCTTATATAGTTTTGTAAGTAGTTTCTAACTCATTTTATTGTGTACAAGATTATTTAAATGACAAATTATTCCTGTTAATGCTTGTGTAGCTTTGTAAGGAGTTTCTAACTCATTTTATTCTGTATAAGATTATTTAAATGACAAATCATTTCTGTTAATGCTTGTGTAGCTTTGTAAGTAGTTCCTAACTCATTGTATTCTGTATAAGATTATTTAAATGACAAATCATTTCTGTTAATGCTTGTGTAGCTTTGTAAGGAGTTTCTAACTCATTTTATTCTGTATAAGATTATTTAAATGACAAATTATTCGAGTTAATGCTTATGTAACTTTGTAAGTAATTTTTAACTCATTTTATTCTGTATAAGGTAATCTAAATGACAAATCATCCTGTGAAAGCTTATATAACTCTGTAAGTGATCTCTAGATTTATTATTATTATTATTATTATTATTATTATTATTATTATTATTATTATTATTATTATTATTATTATTATTATTATTATTATTTATTATTATTATTATTATTATTATTATTATTATTATTATTATTATTATTATTATTATTATTATTATTATATTACAACTAAACAGTAGAATATGGCTGTAAATGCCTAGTGTAAATCTAACACAAAATTCAATTCTTATCTGACAAATTTCAGGTAAGCTTTGATTGTGTTTCCATTATCCCCTTTGCTGCTGTTTCTTTTCTTTTCTTCTTTTTTTTTTTTTTTTTTTTTTTTTTTTTTTTTTTTTTTTTTTTTCCTTTATATAATGAGTTTTTATGTGCTCATTCTGTATATTTATTGACAATGTTTTGTACATCACAATTGACATGTTCAATGTTCACCAGCCTCCATGGCTACTTGTGAACTCGCTGAACGCAATCTAATCTAATATACTGCTCTAAAATAATTCAAGACAAAACCGCGCAATCACGAGCAGTACGTCCACAGATTGATTAAACAGAACCTTGTTTTAAAATCTATCAGTTGGCCTTTCTGCAACGCGTTCTTAAACAAGGACTTCTGTGGTTATCTGGCCATAGCTTTACCATGGTTACATGTCACGAACAGTTGCCTGCACTAACGCAACTTAACGGATGGAATATCACCAAATATAATTAGACCACACCATAATGGGGGGAAATGTCAAGGTTGTTTTTTTGGGGTATTTCAATAAGCTGTGCCTACTATACTAAGATAACAGGAAGCGCTCATCCTGTGTTGCCATATATCCATAGTATCAACACTCATACAATCCATTCTTATTCTTTTCGGCCAGGTCTTGAAGGAGGGGGAAGGGGTTAGGTTCCACTGGCCGTCCCACTACGTCAGGTAGGACACGTGATTGTCGTGTGCCAGACGTGAGGAGTTAAAATATCAGCGTTGCAATAGTCATTATGCAATATGACCGCGAACTTTGTTTACAGTATATATTTGGCTGAAAATTGCTTCGACGTGATTGTGAATAAGAAACCTGAATCTTTAGGCTGGAGAAAATATTAGGGACGTGCGGTAATCTGCAAACATGAAGAATAAATAAACAGTAAAATATATAAAATATTTTACTGTACTAGTTGCACCATGAAATTAATGCAACATTAATGGTCATCCTCTGAAAATATATAGTCGCCTTTATGGATTGATTACCAGGGGCTGGCTATTTTCCATTATACTTTCAAAGGAACGATATTTGTTTTATAGTTCTTCAACATGGCGTATGTAAGTTAGCCAGTGATTCTTGTTTTCAATGTTCTTTATATTATTTTGAACTAAGACTCGAATTTCAGTAGTAACATATTTTCTTCCGAAGGTGTATTGGCTACAATACTTCTTTTTAATTCTGACCATGCATATTTAATGGGATTTAAAGTACAATGATAAGGAGCAGTTTAGTAACTACATGGCCATGCTTCGGAGATAATTCATCAACAGCATGCATTTTGTGCTTATTGTACGTCTCTTTTATTCGTTTTTGCAGCTGTAGTGCTGTCATAGGTGGTGGGCTCTTTTACCATTCACTTGTAATATAGAGTAGAACGTTCAACGTCGCCTGCATTGTTTACATAGTACTGTGTGTGCCGCCACGTGCCGCTTGCGGCATGGACCTGTTCTTCCTTCCCTTACTCCTCCCAGGTGGCCGAAAAGAATGCGAATAGGCTGTATGTGTAATTCTTAAGTATAGACGCAACCTGGTTTAAAGTGTGTTTTACAGTGTGTTTATTTTAGTCGATACTCTCGGAAGAAAAATTATTTACAGCTGTATTTAAGTCGTTTATGCAATTAAACCTGGCCAGGCAAACAGCCAAAGATCAAAATGAGGAAAGGTTCTTATACCTAATCAGTGTCCACGCACCTGCTTCCCCCCCAACGTATCTGAAAACGCTGACTGAATATTTGCTAATGTTGCAAGTTTGAGAACTCAGCCGGAGAAAGCACTATGAGGTTGCAAATAGAATACCCAAAGGGCGCACAGTTATTGTTTGAATCCAGTGGAAGGTTGAAGCAGGAAGGTATAGTTTTATTATAAAATTATATATTTTGTAAATAAACTGTGGAACATGGTTATGTAAATGTGAAGCTTAGTTCACTTCACAAAAAATCAATTAAAATACATAAAACTTACTTTGGGCTTGCCGGTAGCACATCTCATCCTTTTTGGCACAGATTTTGGTATTGACGTCTTCTAAAACATAAGAAAGACATACCCAGGTATTTATCTGCCACAAAAATAGCAACTTCAGTATACACAATCTTGTTTAAACTATAATCTTCGCAAAACTTAAAGGCATATGGAGGCGGGGCGTACTGCGGACTCCAGCGAATCCTACGCTTGCCCCTCCTACCAGCGCTGCCGAATGTGGTGCATGCATCTCACACAACCTTATGTACAGAACCTCTGCCGGTACACGCACTACGCTTGGCAACAGCGCTCTGCTTGAGCATTGGCCAGCGTTCACATGCCCTTTAACTTTTGCGAGCGGTATAATTGTGACTGTTCGTAGAGTAAGGAAAAGAACATATAGCAATATGAAAACCTGGCATTCATGTTGTTTCATAGACCTTACGATAGGAGTGCGTTGTGGCGTACGGGGAGCAGGAAGTATTTGCTAAGGAATTAACTCCGACGGCATTGGAAGTAAATGTTACGGAATGCACTCCGAGTGGCAAGGGAGCGTCCATTATGGAATTAACTCCGACGGAATTGGAAGTAAATGTTACGGAATGCACTTCGAGTGGGAAGGGAGTGTCCATTATGGAATTAACTCCGACGGAATTGGAAGTAAATGTTACGGAATGCACTTCGAGTGGGAAGGGAGTGTCTATTATGGAATTAACTCCGACGGAATTGGAAGTAAATGTTACGGAATGCACTCCGAGTGGAAAGGGAGTGTCTATTATGGAATTAACTCCGACAGAATTGGAAGTAAATGTCATGGAATGCACTCCGAGTGGGAAGGGAGTCTTTATTACGGAATTAACTCCGACGGAATTGGAAGTAAATGTCATGGAATGCACTCCGAGTGGGAAGGGAGTGTCTATTACGGAATTAACTCCGACGGAATTGGAAGTAAATGTTACGGAATGCACTCCGAGTGGGAAGGGAGTGTTTATTACGGAATTAACTCCGACGGAATTGGAAGTAAATGTCATGGAATGCACTCGGAGTGGGAAGGGAGTCTTTATTACGGAATTAACTCCGACGGAATTGGAAGTAAATGTAATGGAATGCACTCGGAGTGGGAAGGGAGTCTTTATTACGGAATTAACTCCGACGGAATTGGAAGTAAATGTCATGGAATGCACTCCGAGTGGGAAGGCAGTGTTTATTACGGAATTAACTCCGACGGAATTGGAAGTAAATGTCATGGAATGCACTCCGAGTGGGAAGGGAGTCTTTATTACGGAATTAACTCCGACGGAATTGGAAGTAAATGTTACGGAATGCACTCCGGGTGGGAAGGGAGTGTTTATTACGGAATTAACTCCGACGGAATTGGAAGTAAATGTTACGGAATGCACTCCGGGTGGGAAGGGAGTCTTTATTACGGAATTAACTCCGACGGAATTGGAAGTAAATGTTACGGAATGCACTCCGGGTGGGAAGGGAGTCTTTATTACGGAATTAACTCCGACGGAATTGGAATTAAATGTTACGGAACGCACTCTGGGTGGGAAGGGAGTGTTCATTACGGAATTAACTCCGACGGAATTGGAAGTAAATGTTACGGAATGCACTCCGAGTGGGAAGGGAGTGTTTATTACGGAATTAACTCCGACGGAATTGGAAGTAAATGTCATGGAATGCACTCCAAGTGGGAAGGGACTGTCTATTATGGAATTAACTCCGACGGAATTGGAAGTAAATGTTACGGAATGCACTCCGAGTGGGAAGGGAGTGTTTATTACTGAATTAACTCCGACAGAATTGGAAGTAAATGTCATGGAACGCACTCCGAGTGGGAAGGGAGTCTTTATTACTGAATTAACTCCGACAGAATTGGAAGTAAATGTCATGGAACGCACTCCGAGTGGGAAGGGAGTGTTTATTACGGAATTAACTCCGACAGAATTGGAAGTAAATGTCATGGAACGCACTCCGAGTGGGAAGGGAGTGTTTATTACTGAATTAACTCCGACGGAATTGGAAGTAAATGTCATGGAACGCACTCCGAGTGGGAAGGGAGTGTTTATTACTGAATTAACTCCGACAGAATTGGAAGTAAATGTTACGGAACGCACTCCGAGTGGGAAGGGAGTCTTTATTACTGAATTAACTCCGACAGAATTGGAAGTAAATGTCATGGAACGCACTCCGAGTGGGAAGGGAGTCTTTATTACTGAATTAACTCCGACAGAATTGGAAGTAAATGTCATGGAACGCACTCCGAGTGGGAAGGGAGTCTTTATTACTGAATTAACTCCGACAGAATTGGAAGTAAATGTCATGGAACGCACTCCGAGTGGGAAGGGAGTGTTTATTACTGAATTAACTCCGACGGAATTGGAAGTAAATGTTACGGAACGCACTCCGAGTGGGAAGGGAGTGTTTATTACTGAATTAACTCCGACGGAATTGGAAGTAAATGTTACGGAACGCACTCCGAGTGGGAAGAGAGTCTTTATTACGGAATTAACTCCGACGGAATTGGAAGTAAATGTTACGGAACGCACTCCGGGTGGGAAGGGAGTGTTTATTACTGAATTAACTCCGACGGAATTGGAAGTAAATGTTACGGAACGCACTCCGAGTGGGAAGAGAGTCTTTATTACGGAATTAACTCCGACGGAATTGGAAGTAAATGTTACGGAACGCACTCCGAGTGGGAAGGGAGTGTTTATTACGGAATTAACTCTGACGGAATTGGAAGTAAATGTTACGGAATGCACTCCGAGTGGGAAGAGAGTCTTTATTACGGAATTAACTCCGACGGAATTGGAAGTAAATGTCATGGAACGCACTCTGGGTGGGAAGGGAGTGTTTATTACGGAATTAACTCCGACGGAATTGGAAGTAAATGTCATGGAACGCACTCCGAGTGGGAAGGGAGTGTTTATTACGGAATTAACTCCGACGGAATTGGAAGTAAATGTCATGGAACGCACTCTGGGTGGGAAGGGAGTGTTTATTACTGAATTAACTCCGACGGAATTGGAAGTAAATGTCATGGAACGCACTCCGAGTGGGAAGGGAGTGTTTATTACGGAATTAACTCCGACGGAATTGGAAGTAAATGTCATGGAACGCACTCTGGGTGGGAAGAGAGTCTTTATTACGGAATTAACTCCGACGGAATTGGAAGTAAATGTCATGGAACGCACTCCGAGTGGGAAGGGAGTGTTTATTACGGAATTAACTCCGACGGAATTGGAAGTAAATGTCATGGAACGCACTCTGGGTGGGAAGGGAGTGTTTATTACTGAATTAACTCCGACGGAATTGGAAGTAAATGTCATGGAACGCACTCCGAGTGGGAAGGGAGTGTTTATTACGGAATTAACTCCGACGGAATTGGAAGTAAATGTCATGGAACGCACTCTGGGTGGGAAGAGAGTCTTTATTACGGAATTAACTCCGACGGAATTGGAAGTAAATGTCATGGAACGCACTCCGAGTGGGAAGGGAGTGTTTATTACGGAATTAACTCCGACGGAATTGGAAGTAAATGTCATGGAACGCACTCTGGGTGGGAAGGGAGTGTTTATTACTGAATTAACTCCGACGGAATTGGAAGTAAATGTCATGGAACGCACTCCGAGTGGGAAGGGAGTGTTTATTACGGAATTAACTCCGACGGAATTGGAAGTAAATGTCATGGAACGCACTCTGGGTGGGAAGAGAGTCTTTATTACGGAATTAACTCCAACGGAATTGGAAGTAAATGTCATGGAACGCACTCCGAGTGGGAAGGGAGTGTTTATTACGGAATTAACTCCGACGGAATTGGAAGTAAATGTCATGGAACGCACTCTGGGTGGGAAGGGAGTGTTTATTACTGAATTAACTCCGACGGAATTGGAAGTAAATGTCATGGAACGCACTCTGGGTGGGAAGAGAGTCTTTATTACGGAATTAACTCCGACGGAATTGGAAGTAAATGTCATGGAACGCACTCTGGGTGGGAAGGGAGTGTTTATTACGGAATTAACTCCGACGGAATTGGAAGTAAATGTCATGGAACGCACTCCGAGTGGGAAGGGAGTGTTTATTACGGAATTAACTCCGACGGAATTGGAAGTAAATGTCATGGAACGCACTCTGGGTGGGAAGGGAGTGTTTATTACGGAATTAACTCCGAAGGAAGTGCGAGTTTCGGAAAGCGGAGTGTTTACCCCACAACCCAAGGAGACAAGCATTCCTTTGAAACGATCTGACAATCAATCACTAGTTGGCTAGCTAAAGGAAAGATTCCATTTAAATCTGCTCCCTACAAAACTTAGTCACTGCTGGAAAGTTCTACCAATTTAGCTAATGTTTTATCACAGATTTGTTCGACAGAATTCGAATTGAAATAAAAAGACATAGCAATGTTCACACAATGGAATACTTACGAAACGTATTTTTATATAAACGATTACGATAAGCATTTGTGGCTGGCTGGTTCATGCAAATTAAATAAACGTTATTGTTGGTCGTGGTTGTTGTTTGCAAACGAGAAAACGCCCTTGAATACAAGTTTCGCAAACTTAGCGTATTTAATTCCAGCTTTGGATAAATGTAAGAGATCAACACTGTATATAAAATCGTTTACGGCTTTAAGAACTTTGACACTCAACGACCAGACCATTCATTGAACTAGCAGAAAAAATTGTTGACCGTTTGCATAATGAAAAAATCAAAGAAAATAGAAATGTATTGAATAGATTGAGGCAGTTCTGATACTTCCCCAATCTGTGGATTTTATTAAGGAAACCAAACAATTCTTTATTTCTCTTAATGGTTTACCCGCTTTTTTGTCACATTCCACTTCACGTGCATTTCAAATTATAAGTTGTATACCTGAAGATCGCAATTTATTATCTTTCCATGTAGTGTAGAACACATTATAATCTATACCGTATTCATACTACGTTTTATCTATCTTTAACCTAATAAGATATGCTAATAAAAACGTGTATGTTTAAGCTAAATGAAGCTAAATATGGGAATGAAGGAAAAATGAAGTTTAAACAAATAAAGATAAGCATATAAGCACAAAAATATAGCTACTAATCTATTCATTCTAAGGTTGATCCGCGCGAAACTGAACCCAGGTGGCCAGTGCACAGTTGTAATGTATCCTTCCGCCATTCGCGCCACAAATAGTCACAACACAACAACGTGGTGAGTGCATGCGGCACGTAATAGAAAGGAAATGATCCCTTATTCCGTCAATTTAAAGAGTGGTTAACATGTAACTAGAGACGATAAGATTGATAGTCACAACAAAATAAACGATGCACATGTCATAATTATTACTTTTCTTTGCGAGCACTGTTTATACTGGTACTCGAAACACCGGTGAACTCAGAAGTTAATTTCGCTACTTCTTTGACGGGAACAGTTGGATATTTCTCACACAACTTATAATACACGTTAAACACTATTGTTTTTTCACCACTAGTCAATTGTTTTCCCGCGTTATGCTTTGCATAAGTCGACGAAGACGCAAGAGCAAATTCACCGCGGCTGTCCGCCATGATTCTAAATAGAAACTGCTGGCTATAAACAATACTCGGATATCAGGTAATTCACACGAGTTGCATGTTGGGACTTGTAGCTCTGTTTATCAGTATACATCAGCGTTAATTAACCTCTTAGGTGTTTGTGTAGAATATTACATCATTTAACGATAAATTCATTCTAAAACTCAGATTACTAGGATGGGACTACTTCCCTGCACGCATTGCTACCCTGTTGTACCACGGTGCACTGGTCACATGGGTTTGGTTTGACGCGGACAAACCTAAGACTGAACTTAGGGGTCTACTAGACCCCGCGCTACCAGGGAGCGCGCAACGGAAGGTTAATAAACAACCCCTTATTGTCCCGATCTGGTAGGCTTTAGTGCTAGCCCAAGTCACAATCCCAGCGCACGCCACTGTGATTCTTTGTACATTTTACAGCCATCTGTATACTGCACCAAATTAAATAATTCTAAAATGGTTAGCCGTCCTATTGCCAAATTTTATAATAATTTTGTACATTACTACACTTTATCAAATATTTTTACATTATACGATTCTGTATCCTTTATCATTCATATTAAAAGTGTCCTTTTCTACAGATTTATTAGCAGGCGTGTCTTTATTACAACCCTAAAATAGAACAGCTATCCATTTACTGGAATTTCTCTCGTATTCCCCTTGCACCTACAAGAGTACTAGCAACAATTTCTGCAAATGTTTATCTCGACTGACATGAAGAAGATAGAAGAAGTGTTTGCAGGAATCGTTAGTAAGAGTAAAGAAAGTCCTGTGAGTGTAACACATCAGATGTTTTAAAGAATTAACAGACAGGCAGCGTGATTAAGACTACAAGAGCTCATCCGGCCAATCTTTTGATTAGAACAATTGAAAGTGTGTTTCAGGTCAGAATTATTAGTAGATATTTGCGGTCCCCGGACGTACCTAACCCCCTGCGATTTCTATCTCTGGGGTAACTTAAAACAAAGTGTACAGGACACCCACGCACCCTGGAAGAAAGAAAACAAAATATCCGCGAGGAAATCGCCAGCATTTCTCAATGTGAACTACAACAAGTAATGGATAGTTTCCTAAAGAAATGCCAAAAATGTATGAATAACGACAGTGGCCAGTTTCAGCATCTCCTTTCATAAAGTTGGTAAGTAAAGCCTTTAAAAGTAGTATTGAAATGTTGTGGTTTCATCCGCGCCTTTTATTGCTAGCGGCAGCTGGCAACGAGCGCCTAGGGTGCCGACAGGTAAAACACCGCGCAGCCCGTTCGGAGGCTTTTTACTCTCCCGGTATAACATTCAACAGTAATTAGGAGTAGTATTATGTTATCGGTTGAGCGGAAACTTGTCATAAATTGTGCGAACCATAACCAGGAGATCTTATGTGAACTTCACGCACATGGTGCCCAGCGATGGCCCCTGAGCATTATGAGGAATTTGAGGAGCTACGCTAGGTAGTGATCTGTAAGTCACGGAAATCAACTTTGCATTGGGGAGACATGGTATTGTCCACACCTTCGCCCCATCATCGTCGTCATCAATAATAATAATAATAATAATAATAATAATAATAATAATAATAATAATAATAATAATAATAATAATAATAATAATAATAATAATAATAATAATAATAATAATTTATTGCTGTCGTTCTTGTGTTTATTGCTCCAACATATCAGCAATGTTCTGTATGATTTTTCACCGAATTCAGTACCCCCAAAGTTGGTTAAACCACCTTTTTACAAATTTAGATACAGAAAATAATTTAGAACGATAATTATATAGAGGTTTTGAAATATGATTCGGACATGATTATACTTACTTGGGAGGTAGAATGGTACACACTGGCACTCCTGAAGAGTGTAATTGGCTTCGCATTCCAGAGCACAGTTGCGCTGCGTGTAAGTCCTGTAGAACTTGAGATACTTTTCCTCGCTGAAGACGCACTGTCTCTTGTTCCGTGAGATTTTACGAATATCATCCGAGGCGTTATAGATGATGGGCGAAACTTCCACCCGATACTCGCGTCCTGGAGTGAGTAGAAATCCGAACCTGGCGATCTTGGGAGTCTCCACAGGGTTGTGCAGTCGCATCTGTACAGTAACAGGAAAAGTATACCAGAATAGTGCAGCATATATGCCTACATAGATCTTACTACTAAGAAGTGAGCAAAGGTTGTATTTATCTGCGTTATGCACCCGAAGACTTTCAGACCTGGAGACTTTCAGTATAATTTATTTACCTGGGCTTAAAAAATGTCTTGTACAAATATTATTTCCTTTCGGTGTAGGTATTTGAAAACTGTGTACACCGCTCTAGGGCATGTTCCATACTCCACCCAATTCATTTCCTAGTGACGACCCCAAACTGTTTGCAGGTTTGAGACCGCCAAGATGCGATTCAACATGTAGCCAACGTAGCAGCAAGGAGTAACCCGACACAACAGGTAATTGGAAATAATGTTCTTGAGCTGAATACCAAAACCCACACATAAAAAACTCCCGTGAAAACTAAACACAGACACGCAACAAACACAATAAAATAACAGACGAAAATTACTGGACTGCATCTACGGTTGAGTGGGCGCATCTGGCTTCTCAACGCAGAGTTCCCATGTTCGATTCCCGACTGGGTAGTTAGAAATGCTTCTTTAACCAGAATAATTTCCTACCCCGGAGTCTGTATGCATGTGGGAGAGAATGCGAATGTGTTTAATGTTAAGTGATAAAAATCGCCGTAAGAAACCCTACAATATTGAGCGAGTAATAACACCATCATTGTTTCTCAAGTCAATATTACTAAAGATGTTACTCTCGCAGAATGGCGCAACAATACGGCGCAGACTACGCTGAGTATCGGTCATCTGTGGAGAATATACACTAATGAAGTTGATCTTGATGTAAGAGTAAACTATAATTACTTCAGGAATATTTTTGTCAAACTGATTACAATTTAGGTTTCAAGACATTGCGAATTTCTTAGAGTTCAGGTAAATTATCGTCACATGTCTACGGAAGAGAAGAGAAAACAATGGCGATGATTAAATAAAGAGTAGATGAACTAAAGGCAGGCTGTTGTAGGGCAGCAACACAGAAGGAAGATGTTATTAAATTATAATTTTACTGTCAATAGAACTTGCTCTACTTAAGCCACTTGATCAAACAGCATATTACAGCCGGCAATTATATATAGGATTATTACAAAAGAAGTATTATAGACAACTTTGAAGTCATATAAAACAAAAACTAAGTGTGATGTTGTAGATACAGAAATGGTGAAACCTGCGGAAAAAAACGTGTTGAAACCTGCTTAAACAAATTTTGTAACGGTTATCCAACGACATTACAGAACACGTTTCCGCAAACCACCACCGACTAGACAATCGATCTATGATTGGCACAGAACATTTGAGACAACAGGCTGTACGTACAAAGGAAAGAGCCCGAGAAGACCATGCATATCAAAAGAAGATGTTGAATATGTTCACGTGTTCGCAAGAAATTCACAGAGATCAATAATAGGACAAGCTTGGAGCGAATTCCACAATCAACCATATGGAAAATTTTGCAAAAGCTAAATCTGACTCCTTACAAATTGCAGTTCTTGCAGCAGCTATATGAAGACAAGGTCAAATGCCTAGATTCCTGAATAGAAATGTGATATAATGAAGATGATGGCTTCAGTGAAGTTTTCAGTGAATAATCAACTTTCCGCATTGGTAGAAAAGCGAATAAACAATGTTCGAATATGGGGAGCTGAAAAAAAACGAGGCCTGTGATGGAACATGTGCCAGACTCTTCCAAAATTAGCGTGTTTTGTGTGGTATCCCACTCCAAGATGTATGCATCCCCCTCCCCTCCATTTTTTTTGCAGAAAAAAAAACAGTATAAGGGTCTGCATATCTTGATATGTTAGGTTTGATTGATGCGACAACAGTATATGGAAATGGAAACCTTTATCATCTTCAAGCAAGATGGAGCAGCGCACACAGTTGTTGGGCCTTACTTGGATGAAATTCTACCACAGTGTTGCATTGCTGTGCTGCAAATGACAATAACGCTTTGCTACTCGTACATTGGCCACCTGAGTCATGATCTCACCCTGTGTGACTTTTTCCTCTGGGGACACTTCCACATGATTTAAATAACATGAAGACAACACTACTCTTCAGCGAGGAGAGGAAGTTCAGAAGAATGTGGAGGTTATAAAAGGACTTGAGTCACTGTGGATGAGATTGATCTTTTTATGGGCGCTGTGGCAGAGCTAGCTCTTCCTGGAGCTCTCGTTGGTCCAACATTTGTCTCTCTCATTGTCTCACAAGAGGTGACCGTTTCTTCTATGAAGAAGATGGACAGATATCTTCATTTACTCTAGAAAGCAACGTGGGAGCTGGAGCAGCCCGTCCATACCACAAGTGGAGCTCAAGTTCTGGACTGGTGAACGAGTTTACAGAAGAAATGAGCAGTTATCATGTCCGCAGAACTTACACAGGAAGGTTTGTTGTCTGGAAAGAAAGAGAGAAGATTGTGTTTCTGCACCAGTGAAAGTGAGTACATGCATAAAACACAAATAGCACACACAAGCTGCACCTATATGAGAAAAATATACTGTAAAAACCATAATTCAACATAGCTCATGAATTACAAAAAATTCATACTTCATTCTTGAAGAAAATGAACCATTTTTACAGGGTTATAACACTCATGCTTAAATTCTACAATTAAAGAGAATGTACCTAACATTTGTTTTTAAAGTGAGATTATGTAATAAAATAAGAAGTACCTACTAACGTATCAGAAGAGCTGTGACAAGTGTCGATGCAGATATGTTAACGGGCTTGGGATGAACTTGATTATCGTCCTGATGTGTGTCATGTGGCAAAGGAATCACACATTGAACATTTTTGCAATGAAATTTGTTTCTGCTGTACATTATTAGCACATAAATATTGATGTGACAGCAATTAGCAAGTTAGATCTTTATGCTGCCGGACGCCCAAGGTTAGCGCGCTCGCCTACCACCTAGGCGGCCCGGGTTCGATCCCAGGGACCCGCATGTGGTATTCGTGGTGGACGAAGCGGCGTCTGGGCGGGTTTTCTCCGGGTTCTCCGGTTTCCCCCGCCATCTCATTCCACCGGTGCTCCATCTTCATTCCATGTATCATCAGTGTCACCGCCTGTGGTGCCGTAGTAGTAAAAGCGGGCGTTAAACACTACACACACACGACGCCCAAGGCAAAATTAGAATTGCGGCAGTGACCGGGATGTAATGCTATTCCAGTCAATACTTGGAAAGGAGTGAAAAGGTGCTCAAACTTCCCGATTGTTTCATTGTCCCTTCCAAGAAAGGAAAGTTCGGTGTTTTAGTGAGAGGAGAAGCCATTATCGTAGTGACCTTGGAGCTTATCGCCCACATCATGAAAGAGGAAAATGTATTTACGACATACAGTTGCAGAAAAAAGTGGCCATAAGGAAGGGAAAATTCAAGGTATATAAAAACTACATTCCAAAAGTTTGGACCTTTACGCGAAATAGTGATCTGGCATTTTATGTCTATCTCACCTCTGACTGTAGAAGGGAAGAACTTCCAAAGATTATATTTTAAGTGAGGAACTTAATGACTCGAGGTTATAACTAAGATTGAGGTTTCCATAAGCACATATACATTTGTTGTAATAGTTTACATGTTATTTTAAATAAAAATCTTATGTGTTGCACTCACATGACTTTCTCTACTCTTGTACTAACCATTCTTACAAACTCTTATTCCTATATCTTCTTCGTGTTAGTTAAGATATACATTTGTACAAATTATCTTATTGCTTATTTCCTTCTAAGTGCAAGAGGAATATTAGAATACAGTAGGCTTTGAGCGAGTCAAATATTTTAAAGCTTTGAGATCCCGTTCTCTTTGCACGCTTAACATATAAAAAACGAACAACGATTTTCCATTTCACTCAAGTTTTAAGTTTTCCGAAACTGACAAAATAACAAGGAATATCTCCGAAATGGTTCATTCTACCAAAACATTTATTCGGACACAAATTGTGTGTTTTAGCGAGTTCTACATTTTTTGTATAGTAAGATTTTGTCTATCTCTTACGGTTTACGAGTTGTTCAAAAGACATCCAGAATAAATAGGACTACAGGGGATATAGCCAGAAAATTCAAGATATACATTTCATTTACCATAAAGATATCTCGAGCATATGGCATTTTAATCAAAATCGTTAGAGCCATTTACAAGAAAATCAAAATTTTCCATGTAAAGGGTAGTTTAGGGTGGGACTATTTTCTTCAAAATCTTCGTGTCGCATTGAAAGACATTAAACTTAAATACCAAATTTGGGTTTTAACCGGCTTAGTTTTTGAGTTATGTTGTCCAGACTGACACACAGACACACACGCGGACCTTTTTCTAGAAATGCTTTTTTTTTTATTCAGGGGGGCCTCAAAACATATATTTTCGGTGAAATCTCGACATCGAATTTTTGGGTGGAATACAATACTTCCTCTACTTTATTATACGTAGTAGAGAAAGTAAAAAATGTATAAAAATCATGCCATATCAAAGTAAGTTTCCATTAACCTCTAAATATGTATAGATTATTTCTTTTCAGTATCCCCTAAATTAACAATTGAGTTGCAATATTTCAAATAATAATATAATATGGTATCACAGTATAACCTCGTTAACATGAATCTGAATGGACCGAAAAATCAAGAGTTGCTGTTAAAAATTCGTGTTAAGTGAAAATCACGGATTTTAGTATGTATATGTACAGTGGTACAGTAATGCGTCAATCACTTTACATTACTGTACACTTATAACCTATAAAGTGACTGCAAAGGTGCAAGTACTTACAAGTTACCTATTTTCTTGGAAAACTGTTTGGTCCAAATTGAGCACATCACTCGAGGCGTGCTTTTCCCTCACTCAGAGGAATTCATGCACTTTCTTCATCAACTTTATTCGCTTCACCACAAATTTGTGCAGATGAAATTGAACCGACACAGTCAACTAGCAGAACAAGTGAAGTCTTCGATGCCTATATTTCTGGCAATCTCTTTTGCTTTTGACTGAATCATAGGGCCACATAAAGGTATGTTAGATGCACGCATATGATTGAAGCAACCAGCAGTAAGGTTTCAGTCTTCATACTTAGCGCTACGAAGTCCCTTAGATATATTTCTGGAGCCTGATACAGCAGTATTAATTTCTTTTTCTCGATTTAAAGTAGATTTGTGAATTCCAAACTGCTCTACAAATGCTGTTTTCTTTGCACCACGGTCCACGTCACTTAACCTTTACCTGTGTATTTGGAGCCGTCTGTTTCCTCTTTGCCACGTTTCTCATGCTACCGTTTGTACATCTTATTCACTATTCTAACTCGATTTAGCTACGGCTAAAAGAACACTTGTCATCGAATACGTTTCTAAATGTTCATACACACATTATTGAATTTATTTAAATGTACGTGCACGCTGATTGTTGAGGTATAGTAAGCACAGCTTATTGGGATACCCCAAAAAACAACCTTGACATTTTTCCCCCATTATGGTGCAGCCTGGTTATATTTGGTGATATTTCATCTGTTAGGTTGCATTAGTTGTTGTTGTAGTGTTTAACGCCCGCTTTTACTACTACGGCACCGCAGGCGGTGACACTGATGATACATGAAGATGGAGCACCGGTGGAATGAAATGGCGGGGGAAACCGGAGTACCCGGAGAAAACCTGCCCTGACGCCGCTTCGTCCACCACGAATACCACATGCGGGTCCCTGGGATCGAACCCGAGCCGCCTAGGTGGTAGGCGAGCGCGCTAACTGCTCGGCCACGGCGCCGCCGTTGCATTAGTGCCGCCTACTGTTCGTGACATATAACCATGATAAAGCTTCGGCCATAGTTGTTATTGCGTCTGTTATGTTGCCACAGAAGTCGTTTATGAACGCATTGCAGAAAGGTCAACCGATAGATTTTAAAACAACATTGTGTTCAGACGCCGTATTAATTAATTAATTAATCAATCAATCGATTGGTGGACGTAGTGCTCACGTTTGCGTGATTTTGTGTTGAATTGTTTTAGAGCATTATATGCTGTTATAGTTACTGTTGTTATTTTTGTATTCGCTACACAGTAGCATATTTAGCGCTGGGAAGTGATTTTATCCAAAAGTGTTCTTGCAGAGCAAGATTTGCGGAAGATGAGTAGGTTCATGTGTTGTGTGGTAACGATGTTCTAGTATTATTATCGTTTGAAAGTATGTTACATTAACCCTGTGATATTTGAGGTTAGAAATGCCTTTATTATGTACATTGGCAAGACTGCTTTTTGGTATTCTTTCGTCAGCTGTTTAGTGTAATGTCGTCCATCTTGAGGACTACCGATAAACTGTGTCCACTACAATAATCGCGGCTGCCGACCTATAATACGCTAGAAACGAGTCAGCAATGGGTAGATGGCTTTGTAGTTATATTTCTTGCATTCATTTTGGAAAAAAAAATTGCGCTTAAAAATTCTGTAACAATTCTGAAGTTGGTGTTACAGTGAAATTTAATTACGCTAGGGATTGAAAAAGTTCGTGATTCGTGTTAACCTATAAAACTTCCCCTGAGAATCAATCTATTCCTGTCGGGACCAATATATTTTTTTCGTGTTAACCGCGAGTTCATCTTAAGCGAGTTCGCGCTAACGGGTTATACTCTTTTATACTTCAAAATATTGAAGAGACTTAGCAGTAATAGTAACCGCCTTTTAGAGAGCACCATATTTTTACGTTTTGGCGGTTACATCACTCTCTCACAACCCCCAGAATGTTGGAGGACCACACCTGTCATTAGTTTACGGATCTCACCGACCTGACCGGGAGAGTTATCAAAATAAATTCACCGATCATATCCTCTGATTACCAATCAGAGGACGTATTACATGCCATGACAGGTCAGCATGTTAGGGGTTAATATTTTAGAGAATGGAAAAAGGTTGGAAAAAGAAAGACTCCCTAGCCCTCGGGAACCCTAATACCATTTTAAGCAGAAAAGTGGTGTTTAAATGTAGCGCACATTGCATTTAAAGTCTGCGCTAGACCTTTAAAAGTGACGGAATCTAAAAAATTTCGTTGCCAACCGATGACTGAAGGTTTGGGGAATTTTTATATGCATAAACCTAAACATTGTCAATTTGATAATTTTTCGGCCATTTTTCAGTCCCAGGATCCCTTAAGGGACACTGGGAGTGAAATTTTGGTCAAAATTGTCAAAAAGTCGAAAATTGTTTTTTTACCTTAAAATGTTCCTAGAACACCTGTGCATTTGGATCAGCTAACATTTTTCATATCCCCCACTCCATGTGGTAATTACGGCCCTTTCAAATAGTGCCCTTCCCTTAACGTACACAAGATGTTCATATATAAAAGCCTGTTTTTCTCTACATTTCTGCGTATTCCAAAAGAAGGCCGCGCCTGAGTTTTGCTTCAAATTCAATGAAAATTTCCAAAACTATACATAAATAGCAGCTAAACAAAACTATGCTTCAATATTGATGTTATCATTAACATGAATTCCAAAAGCATTTTTTTTTGTATGAAAAAATCACTAATTTTTAAGATAAAATTTTCTTTGTTATTAAAAAACTATGTACAGCATAATCAGCAAACGTATTTGAAATATATCTTCATACAATTGTTACCCATGCTTTAGAGCACCAGTTCTGCCAATATAAATGAATTTTGAAAAGTCAATAGACGCGAGCTCTATTTTGAAAATGTGCCTATTAAATTCATAAAATAATTTATATATCCTAAACGAATTATCCAATTTTAATGCAATTTGGTGTACCTCCTATTCTCATATAAATACAAACACAGTAAAAATTTCAGAAAAATCTATCAAGAACTGTGGAACTTTCAAATTTCACTCCCAGTGTCCCTTAACATTGTGTGTTTCAGGATTTTAAGAAAATATAAATATATGCTTGTAGGTATATCTAAATAGCATTTAAATTACAACTTTACATTAATTCTGCGCTGATCGATAATGTCCCACATTTTTATCAAATGTCCTACATGTTTTAACATCGTGTGCTACATTTCCATAAAATAATCTGGTAACCCCAGGAGAGGTGATAATTTTGTATGCGCCATAGCACTTGGGCAGGACTTCTTGATATAGGTATGCATGCTTTAAAATGTAAGAAGCGAAGGCTTATATTACAATCAAATTGAAAATAAACAAAAGTTTAAAACTTTAAAAAAGGGGGGTTGTTGGTCTGTTAAATATGGAATGACTCAAAGCAGCCGATCTCTACGGCCCGCCGTTTTCTAGCAGCGAGAAAATTTGGAAGTCTTGTTAAAGTGTATTTTGTATTTTGTAAGAGTGACGTGCAGTTTGTTAAGTCTTGAGCTGCTGTGCTATGCTTTTAGTTAACATGCATTTGAAGACAACTTTGCTTTAATTTCTGTAAGCATTAACCTTAAATCCTACGCTGGCAGTAGAAGAACAGTAATACTCATCCACACTGGCATCCAGGAGCAGAGTTAGACCAAGATGCGACCCTGTACCTCGAGGTCTGAAGGGAAGTGTGCCTGGTGGAGTCTCCTTGGGATAACCTCGCTCCGGAGTCCAGTCCACGGCGTTCATCGGGAATGTCACGTTCAGATCCGACAAGTCGCGCCTGCAACAATTTAGTACTTATTGCAAATTGTTGCACGTTTACATATTTTAGTCTCCCAGCTGGAATTGAGAAATTTACCACTAAAAGAGAAAATAAAACGGGTTGATCGGTAATGGGACATATGGAGTGAACAAAGCTCATAGCATGGTAAGGGAAAATTATGTATGTAATAAATCGGTGTATGTGTGTATCATTTCGGTACCTACCCTTTAGTAGGGTTAGCAGAAGTGAAATTATCTGAATCCCTTATACCGTGCGTTCTCAGACCAACTGGACCGCTCCGCGGCGGCACTGGAGCAGGCGAGGACCTGCGCGCTCTCCGCCAGTTGCACGTAAAGCACCGGCAAGTCACGGGTACGGAACACTACCTTGCATTACTTACCTGGATCACAACAGTTGAAAAAAACATTCCCTATATGTCCGGAAACAATCCTGGTTTACTCGCAAAAGTTCACGTTGACTGATTACTGTATTTCTCTGGAGGATAGAGCGCACATCCTCCCCGGTGCAATGCCGCCGCGGGGCGGTCCAGTCGGTTTGAGATCCCACGCTAGTTCGATATCAGCACTGTACCGATTACCACCACATTTGGCACAGATACTATACTCTGTTCATCTAGAGATTAGAGGAGATATAAACAAAGCACCGGTTTGTATCACTCCGCGGCCACGTGCTTTCACAATGACGCAACACAGTTACCTACCGCTATGTGTAGGTATAATATGCATTTTACACTACTAAAAGGATATATTTACTTGATTCAAATAACATGTAGCACATGGAAATTAACTGCTACTTACGTCTTCTCTGTCCACAATAACACTTTTTCATTTCCTGTTCACAATCTCGAAACTAATCTCCAGAAGCAGCTTGTGAAGGGAAGTTCGTTTTAAATCTGGAAGATTGGGATCAGAGTTAACTGCCAACAGCACTTTGTTTAAGGTTTATTGTTAACAAAGAACTAGTGAACTTTTCGACGGATTGCAGATCTCACAAATTCGTCGTAAACTACATCCACCATTTATCTGGCACGTGATCGCTTTTGGCCGGGATCTTCACCAACTGACGATTTTTCTTTGCGTGTGCTGTAAATACTTGCAACTACACACCGGTAAACTCGGATGTTAATTTCATCACGTCTTCCATAGCAAGTTCGGGATATTTCTCACAGAACTTGTTAAACACGTTCAATATTGTTGTCTTTTCACCACTTCTTAACGGTTTGCCGCACTTATGTTTCACACCTCACTTGTTCCGCCATGTTACTTTCATACTGAATAATGCGCACGCAGAATGAATTAGGCTGGTTACAGATTCACTTAACTGCGTATTCTTACACTTTAACTATGCTTAGTACACTTAGTTCATGCTTTAGCAAACATTAAGTGACATTTCAGACCTTAGTAACAGTATTTCTTCAAGGGACTATTTACACGGCGAAAGCGTCAAGAGGGTGCGCTGTGGCCAAAACGCACGTGGCTTTGTTTACGTCTCCTCTAATCTCTTGATGAACAGAGTATAGGTGCATTATTTGTGCAATAGAGGGCACATTCTTTCTTTATGCTAACAGATACAAATATTTTGTAACAAAATATGCAGTAATGTAATTATTAAATCTTCAAAGTTTATTTTTCAATACCTGATATTTGCTGTATATGCCATCAATTATCAATAAGGCGACCATGATTTCAGAACTTCTTACCGGGAACCCCCCCCCCCCCCCCAACTTTTCCCTTATTCGTCCACGCAACTACACGTATCTACACACACAAAAGGACAATAGGCAATACTTAAAAATATATTATTCATACCTGTTCTTTGGTACCGTCACCGCGTCTCAATCTTGATTGATCATGATTATGAGCAACAGCTGATACGCGGATGTGCCCTTCTTTGCAGCCAAGTTCAATTCATTTTCTTAGCAAAAATATGTCACTTTTGGTGTAGGAGCATTACCGTTTCCACAGGTAACTCGGTTACGATGTTTGGCTGTTTTAACGTGAGCCAAATCTACTATGCTCTATGTAGAGACCACATCCATAACTTTAAATACCGTACCTACCTTCTTTCATCTTTCTCAGGAAAGGAAATGCTTCTTGTAAACTTTCATTAAATATGCACTTGCGTCTCGGCATTATCAGTGACAATTTCCGAAGCTAGAAAGGGAGGAACTAAGTAACACAGTATTCTCGACACGTACATATGTACGTACACAACAGGGTTGCCAATGTTTAAAAGTGAAATTATCGTACAGGCCACTCAAAATTATAGATTTGGACTCAAAATTATCGTACACCGCCATAATTATCGTACGGGTTGACAACTGTGGTACACAATGAACTCGTTCAGCCAACTGAATACAGCAACAATACAACTGAATACAACTGAATACAAGTGCAGTCTCAGTGTCGGCATCGTCTTTGACTTAGAACCGACGGAAAATGACAAAGTTCCCATTGTCGCCGGCAATCTCAAAGCTCCAATAATGCTATCGTAATGATAAATGAGCTAATTATGAACAAGGAAAAGACAATTTATACTTTATTTCACGCTTGCCAATTTATGAACGTGGTTAAACATCCAATTGTATTAGATAAAAGAGTCATAAGCTATAATAATGAAAACAATTTCTGGGATTACATATAAATGAGAATATGAAATGGGCCACACATATTCAACATTTAATAAATAAACTTAGTTCCATATACTATTTGCGTGAACGCATAAATCTAGCTGTATTAAGAAATACATATATTATGATTTATACATATATGCCAACAAACTTACTGGTTTGAGAATTCAATGTCATTCTGGCAGGTTGTCACAGTAGCTTAATGGTTAGAGCACCAACCTAGTAAGCGGAGGGTCTGTGGTTCAAATCCCAGCTGTGGCATTGAATTTTTAAGTTCCAGTTCTACCTCTCAAACACTGCCCACACACGGCTTGTGTGTTTAAAAACACCAACAGTAAGTTTGTTGGCATAAATAAATAATAATTACCATCTGAAGGTTATTTAATCCCAGGACAAAGTACTTGCAATAGTAAGTCACCATTGGGGTAATTGTCTCTGAAGTGAGACTGACTTTGTGGTTTACCAGGAGAAATACGAACTGGTTTGAGAATTCAATGTCATTCTTGCAGGTTGTCACAGTAGCTTAATGGTTAGAGCAGCCGCCTGGTAAGCGGAGGGCCTGTGGTTCAAATTCCAGCTGTGGCATTGAATTTTTAAGTTCCAGTTCTACCTTTTAAACATATAATATTATGGTTATTTTTACAGTCAGTTATAATATGGGATAATGTTCTGGGGCAAGCTACCGTGGCGCGAGTACTCTCGAACAATAGACTCATTTTTTGGATACAGGAACCTTTAAAATCTCGCTCTCCCTCTCCTACTCCCGTCCATTCGTCGAGATCTAGCTTCGCTGGCTTTGACGATCCCAAGTGGTGTTCGAACTCAACAGACCTCTCTGCCAGTGTGTTTGGCGCCATCAGGCAGGAGCCTCGCCGGTATTAGCTAGTTCTGTGACACCCTCGCGGACTGGTGTGATGAACCCTGCTTGATCTTTGGCAGCTACCTCACACAAGGAAACACTCGAAAGAGAGCATGAGGTGCCATATCCGGCCGAGGGTACCTACCTATCCTCGTCTCACTCCTCCCTAGTATCGGCACGCAACCATGGACGACGACCGGTCCACAACAGCTCTATCGTTCCCTCCCTTATTCCTCATATCCTCACCTACGCTGCTCCCTGATGTGTGGAACTTATAAATCCCACCTACATGGTTTGCTAGTAGTTCAGGACAAGGTGATGCGGCTCGCCACCTATGCTCTCTGGTTTGTGCGCAACCATTAGCTACATGAAGAACTGGGCCTTCTCCCAATACCACAGTTCATTCGCCAGACAGCATGCCGTTTCTTCATCCGCCTACAGGAGGTTCCTGTAGCTGTGGAATATCATCCTGGCGTCGGAACACACCGTCCAACGCGCCTCCGCAAACGCTTGCCTCAAGATATCCTGTTCAGTTCGATCTCGAACTCAGAAGACTCTGACCTTTAGTTTCTCACAAATTGTTCCGTTGCATATTTGCATTGCCACTGTAATCTCTCTTTTGTGAAACATACTCTAGTTTTGTTCGAAGGACTACATTGATGTAGCCAACCTCTACACCTTTATAGTGTTCTGTGCTTTCTATATATTGTGCTCCCATATCTTAAGGAACTTGAAAGTTTGTCAGTAGACTGCAATACAGTTATGAAAAGTTCAATTACATTATTAAAATTATATATCTTCAATTACAAATTCAATTCATCCAGAGTATAGAATGACTTATTTATTAAATAGCTCGAGTCGACACTTAAAAGTATTAGTTGTGTTAGTTTGCTGTATTGAATTTGGTAATTTATTATAAAGTTACAGCCCCGTTACACAAGGGTCTTTGCAACTAATATTTAATCTAAAGCATTTTCTATAAAAAGCAATTATGCCGCGTGTTATAATGATGGACATTGTTGTTTCTTAAGTTGTCTTTTTGTGGTGCATATATTATTACTTTATATACTGTAAAGCATTGTTAGTGATCGATCTTAAATAAACAAATAAGAAAAGTTGGGTTCTTCAGGTACTTTTCTCAAAGCGAAGCATGAAACGGAAATGTGAACGAGTTTTCGTTTTTTATTTTTTCCAGTGCAAAAGCTGCTTAACAGAATAAACAGTTGAATGCTGTTTCGACATGTAAGAAAGCACTTGTTGCTTAATTTGAAATCACCCCTGAGAAAGAAAACAAAGTAAAAAACAAGTTTTAAGGTAACGCAAACATAAGAATAAGTTTGTATATAAATAGTCTAATACCTAACGAATATAGATGTGAATTTGTCATTGGTAGATGTCGTGTGAATGTATCACTTCTTTTTTCCTTTCAATTGTGAGGAAGAAAAGCTCTATAGCGTGCCGGTATATTCTGGCCTTCTCCAAGATCCTGCGAATGATAATCACACCAGAATGGAAATCTATTTCGTCCTCGGAAGAAAGAAAAAGTTACGACCCAAGATCATTATCTTTTAGATGTAAACGTTGTAGTCATCCATAATCGTGGTTTGCGTGCAGATTGCAAATTATGAACAATCTAGAATTCAGTTATATGAGCCATAACTTAGAGAAGCTTTTACTACAACGTGCAATCGTTTTGAGTTGCTGTTTGTGCACAGTTTCATGTTTGAATCGCTCTTGCAGTCCATCTTTGTATGAAATGAAAACCAACCACCTGACCATGGGTAAAAGGAAATCGGGTATAGTGAACACGTAAACAATTTTGGAAAAACAAAAAAGTAAAGAAAAAAGAACATTCGGTGTTAGACACAGAAGCGGAAATTAATGCTACAACACCCTTGTTACTTTGATGCGATTTACTAAAGGCATAACAGTTTTTTTTATTTATTTTAATTTTAAGGGTGATGACCCAAACTAAGGACATACTTGGTAAAAATCTACCCGGTATGTGTAGGAACGAAGGGCGGATACCTTGACCCACCGTGACTCCGACATGGATCTTTTGAGGGCTCCCTCCCCCCCTCCCCTCACCCCAGGGCGAGGGATGAGGCTAAATGAGACCGTAGGCTGGTCAGGGAGCGTATCCAACGAAGCCCAGAGACGCACAGAAGTCACTAACAGTTACAGATATTAACATCTGGCGCGCAACTGAAGTGCTTCCCCCAATCAGGGAGAGGGCGACCAGGCGACCCTTGCGGTTCGGGCGATAACTTCCAGGAGGGGCCAGGGAAGGGTTTCCAGAGAGGAAGCACCTATGCCATCTGTCCGCATCGGCTGGAATGTACCACTCTACTAACCAAACCTGAAAGGTGATAAGGAAGGGAAATGAGACATGAAGGGAAAGGAATCCGTGGAGAAGAGAATCCACCCGAGCATTCGCCTAGTGCCAAGGAGAAATCACGGAGAAACCCAAGTCAGAGTGGTCGGTCAATGGGGATTGAACCCAGGCCCGCCCGAATGCGAGTCGGCATGTTACCATGGCGCCAATACTAGCTCGCTAAATCTACCTTTACACACACACACACACACACACACACACACACACACACACACACACACACACACACACACACACACACTGCTGACAACTCGTTCAACATTTGCTACTCCATCACATACAACTATTACTCATGTTTTTGTCTTAAAATGCTGCCTCTCTCGCCGTCCCGCAAGCTTTTGTACAGATAATGACGCACACGGCTCCTCCCGAGCTGGCTCTCCCGGCCAGAGTACCGTCGTAATTGGCCACACGACTCAAATATATCACCAGCATTTCCCCTCACTGCAACCTCTGGACGCGGTAGACTACGCCATCGAACCTCTTCTCTAGATGACAGATCGTTGGGAACGTTGCTAACTATCGCCCCTTGGTTCGGGCAGGACGATGTATGCCATCCTGCTTGAAACCTCTGCAGGAGCCTGGCCGGTTGTGACGGGTTTTCCTGCGATAGCCCTTCAACCATATGTGTGTTGATGTGCCATCCTGCGCACAACGCGAAAACGGTTCAAGAAGTTCCATCTCCACCGACCTGCCTGATGCACGTTTGCAGCCTCCTTGCTCCTGATGGGCCCAATCGCAACCCTATCAGGATTACCCTGCTGACCCCAAGATGGTCACTGGGCTTCGGAGCGTTATCTCGTCTTTTCGGACTCGCAGGTCCCCCTTGCTGACGTCGACCGTAACCTCGTGGCTCCTGTCCTAGTATCACCTAGCCACCCTCGCGATGTATACCCTTGCGACGTACACCCTCGGACTTAAAACGCTCTACCCCATGATCAACTTCAGCCAGGCCTCCTCCACAGGTAAAGTGCCGCACTATCTTGTGGGGTTGATCTAGTTTCCTCCTTTGCACATCTTCCACATAGGTCGGATCGCGGTCACGGCCTCGCTTGTGTCCACTGGTATCCCGCACAGCTTCCCCTGTATCCATTCCGGATGTTACGTTTTTCAGTTGCTTTTCATTTCTGCCGTACTGGCCAACAGCTTCACAAGCATTGCCTCCGCGATAATGTCCTCGCTTCTATCCACGGCACTCAGCGTCACCTAATGGGACGACTCTGACAATTTCTCCGGGCCCCATTCCAAGCCGGTCGTTAATCGTTCCTTGCTTGCTCATAGGTCTTCCTGCTGACAGTCCTTCAGACATGCTCTTCTACATCCCCAACACACTCCACAATGGGATCCTTGCAGACGTCCCTCTTCATCACAGTCTCGTAAAATTCTATTGCCCGAGACGGACGTAACTGCTACCTCGGCAGCTAGGTGCTCCCTCTCCATCACGCTATCCCGTCCATCCCTGGCATCCAGTTCCTTGACGCTGCTGCCAACTCTTCCTTCCAGGGCGCTCAGATGTTCCCCGACGTCCTCCACTATATCCACGCGTTGGCAGGGATCTCGTACCTTCCCGCCGAGTTCTTTCGCGTCTTCCTTGACGCGACCAGTTATCGGTCGACCTTCGTCGATAACTTCATCTCTGCTTCTTTACTTCTCCATTCCGGATTCCCATTTTATCTTTATCTGCCGTACACGCGCATGGTGCCAACAGTTGTCTCGTTCAAAGCTCACGATTCTATCACACAAAACTACTCTTCCGTTTTGTGTCAAAACTGCTCCCTCTCTCGCCGTCACGCAAACGTTTATATCGGGGATGACGTAGCACGAACCTTTTCGCGAACCTTTCACAAGCAAGGCGTCAGCCAGAAGCCTCGCGAACGTTCTGCAAACTCCTTTCTTCTGTCATTCTGTTGGTGTTAGTCTCGTATTCACAAGCAGTGGTGTGAGGTATCTTGACCTTGAGGGTCTTTTGATGTGCGCCGTTCGAGTTGTAGTGTTTACAGTACCAAAGTGGATCCTGACCTATGGCAGACCTACGTAGAAATCGTGGATAAGTCTATCAAATTGTGTGCAATCAAAGGACCTTCAATTAAAAACTGAAGCTGTTGACAGTGAAGCGATACAATTCTTAAATATAACAAATGTCTGGAGACTAAGCTTCAGTTATCTTAGTATTTGCTAAAATAAAACGCAAGTAGTTTCATGACACATTCATAATATCCCCAGCGCTCTTGTTTATAACAGTTGCCATCGTTATGAATTTATTTATTTATTTATTTATTTATTTATTTATTTATTTATTTATTTATTTATTTATTTATTTATTTATTTATTTATTCTTATGAACATAACAGCTGAATGCTCAATTACTTAATATTTCTATGTATTATCAACCACTGAAAACGAAACAAACTTGTTAATAGAATCAATCGGCGTAATTTCAAACTTCGTAACGTGATCCCTATTTTTCAAAATGCATTTCTTTTCCTTTAACATTAAATCTATGGGCCCATTTAATTGTTTTAATAACAACCTCTGTATTTATTCCATGATTAAATGACTAGCTGTGGTAGATCATTTAATTATCATATTGAATTTTTGGATGGAATGCAATACTGACCATATGTATAGTAGAGAAATTAAGGAAGTGATAAAATGTGTAACAGACCTACATTAAGTTTAAGAGGTAGAACCGGAACAAAAAAATTCAATGCCACAGCTGGGATTTGAACCACAGACCCTTTACTTACCAGGCGGGTGCTCTAACCATTAAGCTACCGTGACAACCTGCCAGAATGACATTGTATTGTCCAACCGATTCGTATTTCTCACAGTTCCGATCTACCTCTCAAACATTGCCTACACACAGCTTGTTTTTAAAAATGCCAACGGTGAGTTTGTTGGTATAAATAAATAATAAATTCATTAAGTTATTCAGTCGCAAATGCAAGACTGTGTTTGATATCGAGAAAAGACCATTCATGCACCTCGAAGGAAAATACACTGAAAATGTTTTATCGTCGCGAACATGTTAAAGTGGCAAAAGTTCAAGAAAGAAACAAATTGTGGTTTAAAATTTATGTGCTAAAAATGGTGTACTCATCCAGGAAGAAACAGTAAATAATGTATTAGTAGCATTTTAAACTTTTAGAGATAAAATTTCGCATACTTTCTAATTAACTTATTTTAATTCTTTCGTAGAGTGATGTTGGTGCTGAGATTCTTTCACCCGCCATTGAAGAGCCGTTCGTAAATCTTCCTGGGTTCGATCGCCTTTAAAGGTAAGTTGCAATAATTCTTAATATTATGTAACAACTGTTCTTACGTGTCCTGTGGGAATTACTTGGTAAGTTATGTTAATACTTACGGGTTTCGAAAAATGTAATCCCTTTTTACTTTATTGAAAGAGCAGCAGATGCCATCATCAGTAAGTGAAGGGTTGAACACATTGACACAGGGCTGTGACGCTCCGGCATACTGACACACCTGTAGCATTTCGTGGCATGGTTGGCCAACCTGCAAAATAATTGGGATTCAATATGCAACACTTGGAGCTGAATCATAGCCCCCTTAGATGTGTGCTAATATTAGCTTGATGCTATTTTTGTAAAAAGCAATGGAGATACCCTGTTGTACACAGAACGCCTAAGAAAATTTCACTGCACATCGCGTCTACGTCACATTATTTATGGTTGTACGAAGCCTTGAGCATTTCATTGGTTGATTTGGGCCACAGTGAAGGGTGTGCCACTCGTTTTGCTAAATAACCTTGCCAATAACCAAAACAGAGGATACAAAATGGCGTAGAAACCAAATATATGTTTACGCTTTCGACTGTATTGGCTAAAAGAATAAGAGGTAGCGAGTGCATTCAGTTTGTAATAAAGACCTCTTATCATGACTGGTAGCCACACGTTATAGCCTAGTGTAGGACGCGCCTTGGAGGGGGTTGAAAGCCAAGGGCAAAACTAGATGAGCGCCGAGGTTAGCGAAATGTACAGAGACCCAAAGACATCCGAACCGCAGCACGGTGTTTTTCCACTGCGCACACGAAAACTCGATAACACACAGCTACTGTACATAAGGTCACGCGTTCAACATTTGTTTTCTACTGCACAGCGTATATTTATTTATGATTCGTACGTGTTAACTCGGTCAGCTCGCCAAATGAAAGTGAAAGTGCTGTTTGCAGAAAGATTTCCAGGTGTAAAAGTTCCAGGGCGTACAACAATCCACGAACTTTACAATAAATTTCAGGCCACAGGAAGTGTTCAGGCTCAGAAATCTAAAAGATGGTTTACGGTTCTTACCGAAGAAACATTAGACGACATCGTTCATCGTTTGCAGAATTCCCCTCAAAAATCACTTAGGCGTCTTTCACAACAGACAGGCATTTCTTATAGCTTTGTGGAACTACTAAATTCCTTAAGATAAAATCATATAAAATAATTGTAGCACATGCTCTTCACCAGGTGATCCTGTAATTAGGCACACATTTTGTAAGTGGACTCTCAATAGTGTATACAATGGTGAAATTGACACAATATTTTTCATGGACGAGGCTTGGTTCCACCTTCATGCATATGTGTGTGTGCACAAAATAATCGTTATTGGAGTTCTGAGAAAACTAATATTGTTCATGAAATACCCCTTCAGGTGGCACCGTGGCCTAGAGGTTACATCTTTCGCCTATCACCTAGGTGGCCCGGGTTCGATCCCAGGGACCCGTATGTGGTATTTGTGGTGGGCGAAGCGGCATCTTGGCGGGTTTTCTCCGGGTTCTCCGGTTTCCCCCGCCACTCATTCCACCAATTGATCCTTAATAACCTCATTCATCTGTTCTACCTGCATTTCTTATCCTTTTCCACACTATCATACCTGGTGCTGGGCTGACCACTCGCTTCCAGGTCTTCGCTCTGTCCGGTCCATAGGTTCGCCTTTTCCCCTCCGGACAACCTCCCCCTTCCCCTTCTGCCACTTCCCTCCTTTCCCTTCCCCTCCTTCTTTCCTTTCCTTTCCTTCTCTCTTTCCTTTCCTCTTTCATTTCCTCATCTTTCTTTCTTTTTCCAGCTCAGATCCTCTTGGGAAACTTGTGGTCGAATCCTACTTTGGTTATAAGCAACCTTGGCAGCCATATTGCTGAATTCGTTTTCGCGCCTGGTTCTTCAGTTAACACGTTTTACTGGAATTACTGTAGTTGCTTTAACCCATAGACGGTCATGCCATACGTTGCTTAAGATATCAGTGGCGGCTCACAGTCAAAATTTTAGGGTAGGCAAGGTGTAACAGCAACAGCAGCAACAACAATAATAATAGTAATAATAGTGGTGGTTGTGGCGGCGGCGGCGGCGGCGGCGGCGGTGGTGGTGGTGGTGGTGGTGGTGGTGGTGGTAGTCGTACAGTAGAACCCCGTTTATCCGAAATAAAGGGGGCGAAGTCATTGCGGATAACGCAAACAATATATCGTTTGGTTGTTTAATAAGTGCAGAGTGAATGAGTGACTTACGGACGAATTACCGCCAAAACTAAAATGAATGAAGAAATTGAAAAATTGTCTGACTGTAACATTGTGTTAAATAGCTAAAACACTCCTCTTTTCATTGTCAGTGCGCCGCGAAAGTGGACTTCGTAATAATTCACTAATTAAGTCGGTCATACCGGTATTACAACACACTGGTATTACACAGAGTGATAACGACACGATTCAGATCTCTGAGATCTTCGTTCGTGGAGTATGACTGTTCGGAAAAAGTCGCATAAATTCGGATTTGGGCAGGCAAGTGTTCTGAGTGCTGGCAGACGCATCTACGCATGCTCGGAGTGCGTATACAGACGGAATATTTCCTTATCCATCTTCAAGGGCCTCGTACTGAGGAAAGGGGGCCGAGCCGGCAGAGGTTAAGCTAGCCTGCTCTCCACTACCCAGGTTCCATGCGTATCATTTCTGCCGCGCGTTTCAAACACGCAGCGCAGTTTTGATGAATCGGAATTGAGATTCAAGGATTTGATCATGCTTTTCTGAACTGCAATTTAGGGAAAATGACGGTTCAAATGATAAAATGCAGAATCATACATTATTTGTTGATGTATTACGGTAGGGCAGGCAATGCCTACCCTGCCTACCCTGAGGAGCCGTGCCTGTAAGATATGCGGTACAAATGAAGATAGCACAGAAGCTGATTAAATAGTATCACAGAGTCCGATATATTGTGCACCGGTTCCTTGAGTCGTCTATCATAGTGGAAGTCTTCCCTTAAAAAAATCATAAATTTTCTATCACGGAGTTTTGCAATCGTTGAGTCTTCTTGGCCGTCACCATCTTGCGTGGTAATTCGCTCGGTTACAACTTTTATGACAGTCATGCATGATGGAGCAGTCTATTCAGCTCTTAAAGTTTCTACACCCTTCAGGCCTTTCATGTGAAAATGTAAAACCAGCTCGATGCACATTTTCCCATTATTAATCATGTAGAAAACAGTTTCCTTCCAACAACTGACACATTATATTAGGCTAAAAGTTTACGTGTATTTTCAGTGCTACAAAATACAAGATAGAATTTTCAAACCGAGAAAAAATTTCGGTAATAGTAACTGGGACCTCCCGCCTCGGTAGCGTGATGATTAGCGTGTCTGCCTCACGTTCAAGAGGTCATGAGTTCGAATTTCGCTTAGGGTAAGTTATCCGGATAAGGTTTTTTTCCGAGGTTTTCCCTTATCCTGAGAAGAGGAATGTCGGGTAACTTAAAGCTCCATGGACCTCGGGCTCATTTGAGCATCATTTCACCCATTTCATTCATTCACCGTCCGATATGACATTACATTGGAGGATGTTAACTTAGAAAAAAAAAAAAAAAAGTAACTGGGACCGCACCTTGAACCTTCATATTAAACCTACTTTTTACTTCCCCTACAACCCTCACCTCTGCTTCTTCTTCAATTCAGTGACTTCTCCCACCATTACTCACCCACCGCACCTTGCATCTTGCGCAGCTTAATTTGCGCAATTTCCGCCTCCTTACTAGCAAATGTATTGGTCTATTGACTCACTTTGTGGTGAATTTGTCCCTTTGAAATAAACAAATTAAATATAAGTGTTTAAGTCCCAGCTTTCCTACTATTGCCAAAATTCGTTACTTATCATGGCCCTCTATGCGAAAGCTAAGTTGCGTTTTGACACGTACCTCTGTCATGAACTCCTGTATAGCCTCCCATTTGGCAACTCTCTCTTGTAGCTCAGGGCTGTCCAGATAACTGGGGTCCTGACGGTTGTCGCACAGATCACTCAACAGCTCTCGTTTCAGTGAGAAGTTGCTAGATCTGCAACAGAAATACTGCGCTCACACTGAACATTACAACAGCAAGATTTAAACTCAGAGAGACAGGGCTTTGGCATGATGCTTTTATCGGAGGTGCAACGAGTAGTCAGTGAAGAATATAATTATTGTTCAAGAGCAGCATTATCCCGGTCACAAAATAACAAATAGGCTTATTTTTCGCCTGTACTGAATGCAAGCTTCTTGCATAGGTAAGTAGGCAGGCTAAGGTCTAGTTTGTTGAATAGGTACCGACCTAGGTAATAGAGGAATTGTGTGGTCCCTGCACCTTACTTCACATTTCTCCTCCTTGCAACCTCCCACCACAGCGCAGTGCAGTAACACGCCACTGTCCCCTCCTTGCAACCTCCCACCGTGACCGTCCTTTGAACTAACGAAGTTACCCCATCAACATACAACTCATATAATTTTTATATGATTAAATTTGATTTTATGCAATTGCATATTCTGTTTCTGTTTATGCAGTTCCCTAATTCCATCAAAGTTTTATATTACATACATTGAGGTATTCCACAGCATACTACGTACTTTTGCATATTTTAACATTATTGTGGAGTAATTATACATTTTGGCTACAAAGCAAGAAAGGGAAAACAATTGTAGGTGTCATTATTGAGCGAGTTCGATGAAGTGTAAGGCTTAAGGGCGCTCAACTACATGTCCAGCGCCCTAACGAGTTCGATGAGGACAATAATGACTCGTTTTAAACTTTTCCTTTCTAGACTTATTCTCAAGCGCTTTAGAATTTTGAACGGTCAGTTGCATTACTGCATACACAGCCCGAGAACCTGTAATTAGTAATCGCCGTGAGCGCTTCAAATCTTATAATAACCTGGTGTTTATAACACAATGTGGTTATCCTGTAGGAGCCCGTCCTCACGTGGTCCCTAGGCAGTTGTTTGCGAAGCATATAAAAATGAAAATTACCACAACAGGCACAAGAGAAGGCGGTAAACTGAGAAGGGATGCTCTCAGAGCACCCGCCTAGTAAGCGGAGGGTCTGTCGTTCAAATCCCAGCTGTGGTATTGAATTGTTAAGTTCTAGTACTACCTCTCAAACATTGCCCACACACGGTTGTGTTTAAAAATACCAATAGTAAGTTTGTTGGCATAAATAAATAATAAACTTGAACTTGTTGCGCATTTTCACAGATGACTACACTTATCAAAGGTACAACAATCCTTATTTGAGATTGTATAATACGGTAATTTTATTACATATTACGCAGTATTATGCAATAGTGCGTCAGTAATAATGAAGTAAAATAATTAATAATATTGAGGTTGTGTAATACAGTAATGTTATTACAGATTACGCAGTATTAACAACAACAACAATATTAATAAATAATAGTACATTGTTTTGGCATTTTGTGATGCGTGGTTGGTAGTTTTAGCGAGTTGTACAATGTTAAGTTGGCAACAGATATTTCTGCCTTGCAGCACCATCTTCCGTTGTAGGTCAGTGACATAATAGAACTGTCAGTGAACCACGTGACGACGGTCTCCTACAGTTTTACCCACAATGTTTTCAACTCTTTCTCCAATTTTACAAATTGAAGCGGGTATAATAGCTTCGCCAAATTTGTTTTATCTGGTACTCTATATACATGTATTCAAATAAGATTGTTATTAATTATCTGGCGTTGCCCATGATTTGACGGTTTATCCTTACAACTTTTAGCCTTAGGTTGCACTTGCCCAATAATTTTATATTTCTTTGGAGGCAATGATGTCAATATAACCTTCTCAGTAACTTACGCAAAACTTCTAAGAACACACAAGAAAATCAAAACAATAGAAACACCAAATTTGGCTGTGTTGTTACGCCATATGTTAGAGAGATCAACATGAACTCGCTGTTCCTGTGTTACTTTGTGAGGCTTTGGAAACTAATTATTCCTATGAGGCAATCTTCCAACCACCAACTACGGTTATCTTTTGCAACGATATAGATGGTCTTGCTAGCTTTTGTAGGCATTGCATAAAATGAATTAATTGTGTGAAATGGAGGGAATTTGGAATTTTAAGGTACACGCACACGCAGCTGTATGTATGTATACGAGTTAGTGGGGATCGTGGATGTCCAAAAGTGAAGTACTCATTGGTAGGACATTCTTCAAAGAGCGGGTATATCCATCGCTGGGCTGAGTGTACTGAAGTGTTTATTGCACGGCTGATAGTTTTCCAATTTTCATTATATTGTAATTAGTGTTGTACTATGTGCCCGTGTGCAAATTCTGGATAACGTGTAAGAGCTCCTTCAACGTACTGTCAAATTAATAAGCTATTGCGCTTAGTTGGGCACTGAGTTTACAGACAAAGAAGGAAATAGTTGTTTTGGAATTCCTGACGATTGAGGACATGCCGAAGAAAACTTGCATGTTTAGTACCTAACTGCTACGCTTCCTCCCGAGATAAAAAGGCAACTTACGTTGATTCCGCAATGGGAACAGCCACAGATCTTTTGGCCTTGTTCATGGTGCAGACTGTAACTGCTGGGAAGGGGATGTCGACTAGGGCAGTGTTCTTCGCGCCAATGGACACAATCACAGGACTAGTACTCCATTTGTTGTACAGCACAGCAATGAAGTAACTTGCGAAGGCCATGGCCAAGCTGAATGACACAGCCCAGAACAATCTGTGGAAGAGGAAGGAACATGTTTCATAAGTTGTAAAGAATCCGGTAAACCTTCAGGGCGATCTTAAATACTCGAGATACACCTCTTAAGGCGACTTAGAATGTTGCAAGCGTTTCTAAATATTATTTTTCGAGTTTTATAGTTAGCATCTATTAGCAGTACCTTATATTTAATAGCAATGGCCAAAAAAGTTGAATGTTTCTTTCACTTCATGGGTCAAATCTTACTAATTTTGGGTTAAAAAAAACGAATATGACCAAAAAAATGTTATTAGCTCTAGTTTCTGTGATTCTTAATCGGTGGACATATTTTGTTATTATTTTTGTTGTTTAACATGCAAGTAAATCTACTGACATGGAGCTGTCGTTTTTAAGCACACTTAAAAACCATCGGTCTGGGCCGGATTTGAACCCGCGACCTTGGAATCAGTAGGCCGGCGTCTAACCAACTGAGCCACCCAGACCGACTGGACATATTTTATTTTAGCAGTTAAAACGATACATTGTAATTGATTATGTTAACAACATTGAAAGTGCAGTTGAATCTTTAATGGGGGTTATATTCCAAGAGTTCCAAATTGATGGAAGAAGCCCTGGCGGGTGGTTGGGTCTTACGAGCATCACGTGGTGGCTTCATAATCTGTTGTCTTTTGACTTTCCCCTTGTGAGTTCCCGAGCATCCCTATACAGAGACCATAAGTAATCTGCAAGCTTTGCTTCATTCCAATGGCGGTTATATCTCTGTTCCATTTTTCGTTTGTGCTCAGCATATTTAATCGAGTCGAAGAAGGCTTTCGTGTTTGCATAAGTCTCCTTCATAAAGTGCATGACCAACAGGAATAGAAGGAAGACGGTTGCTGTTGTGAAGTGATACAGCTTTCAAACTTTGCTTGGAGGAGTGTATGAAAGCCGTCATTCCTTAGGAAGTAATAATGTATCTGAACGTGGAACAGGTCGATTAGCAGATGCAACATTCGGGTATTGAATTGCTCTTCTCTTTATTGACAATCTGCCTTCATAGGTGATGTCAATCAGAAATAGCAGTCATCTACAGCCAGTATATGGTTTGTAGGCTCTCACCAAAAGACATAGATAATTTTTCAGTCATTCTCGTAGTTAACAACATGTACATGGAGCCCATGACTTATCCTGGTCCCCTCCCTTCATACCAAAATAGTGCTGATAGTCTTAATAAGAGGTGTCAGGTTACATTTATGTGATGAAAATGTTACTTCGCCACAAATTTAGCAAAAATTATTCACACATTTTTGTAGCATTTTAATAAAGTTTATAACTTAAAAGATTAAAAACTTCAGAAATTGTGCGCGAATTACAACAGAAACAATATGAACCCCAGCATTAGTAAGCCTTATTTCATAACTTAGATTACCAAGGGATTATTATTATTATTATTATTATTATTATTATTATTATTATTATTATTATTATTATTATTATTATTATTATTATTATTATTATTATTATTATTATTATTATTATTATTATTATTATTATTATTATTATTATTATTATTATTATTATTATTATTATTATTATTATTATTTTGTTTAACGACGCTTTCAATTGCCAGGATCACATCAGCTTCGCCGGTATGTCGGAATTTCGTCCCGCAGGAGTTCCTTTACATGCCAGTAAATCTACTGACATGGAGTTGTTTTTAAGCACAATTTAAACCATCGGTCTGGGCCGGATTTGAACCCACGACCTTGGGATCAGTAGGCCAGCGTCTAACCAAATGAGCCACCCAGACCGACACCAGGGGGGGGGGGCGTACTTTGTGACCACCACTGGTAACAAAATGTCCGAGAAACTTTTAAAACAAATTTAGTTCAAAATTCGGTACTGTATCTTCCATGTTTAACACTGTTTAACTATTACTTTTTTCTTTTTCACATGAATTATGTGAGATATTATGCCAATCCTTATTACAGAGTTTACACTACCAATAGATACAGGTGATCATCACCGGTATAACGAAATGTATCAGCAGTTTTTAAAACAAATTTACTTTAAAATTAAGTATTATATCTTGTCATATTTATAAAGGTAATATATAATATTGTTTAACTGTTCCTTTCTACTTTTTATGTGAATCACATTATGGCGACGGGGCAGTACTTCATGATCACCGTGACATTTCTTTGTTTCTCAAAAAGACCAACAATGAAAATGTTCAAACAAATACGCAGTTTAGTAATAGAAACAGTGATTGACAATAACTAATAACTGCATGCCTACAGACAGCTGAAGAACATTGTGTTTTGTCAGTTGGCAGGTGTGCCTATTTCAGAAGTAAAATTTTCCTCAAACAGAAAATGTAGTCTCTGAAAAAGTTACTTGTTTCTTTATCGTCAAAACAAGAGATAATCGATCATTTTTGTGGTTATGAATTCAGAAGGTGGAAATTCATAAGAATCAGCTGTTTTTGAGCCCGAAACATTCTCATTGTTGGCCAGTGTAATTGCTATCTTAGTTAACAATGTGTGATTAATAGGATGGAAAGAGGAATCAAATTTGAAAAGTTCATTGCCCCGGTCGGACATTATTGACACGCGAGCCAAAGATCAATGGTTCGAGTATCAGCCGTGGCATTGAATTTTTCATATTTGATTCAGCTTTCCTTAACTGTAGGTTATTTAGAATTAAACATACCGGACACAGTACTTATATGAAAATAGAAGAAAAATAAAACAATCATTTTTATTGTGTAGATTGCAAAGTGTTCATTATATCTAGAACATTATATGCATTTCTTAATAACACGCGAAAAATAGTGTACAATATGCAGATAGTGATGCAGAAAACCATAGGCGCATAGTTTAAGGATAGCAATGAACAATAATAAATAAAATAACTTGATTTACTTGAATGCGTTGTCTTGACTGTACACTATACTGGGCCATCACTGTCACTTATTCTAATATAATGCAATTTTGCATTACTGAAACAAATGACTATTGCAACTAAAACTATGTAACTCATATTTGAGGCATCCATTTCCAAAGGGTTCCTTGTCCACTAATTTGACAATTTGATGTTTTGGTAGCAATGGCTTCGTCTGTGCATTCTGTACGAAATGTATTATGTCTTACACTTCCAAAATGCTCCAAAATCCATCTAAAACGCATTGAAATACTGCATGCAGTTCCAAAGTGGCCCTTGTCCAATGTCACGAATCTAATATGGCGAACGTAATAATGTACAGCAACAAATGGTTCCTTATCCCATTGCAAGGATAGCATGATACATATTGAGTTTCAAAACGACCCTTGTCCATCAAGAGTGGTATCTTTCATCGGATTTTACTTAGAGGTGTATTCTTACCTCTTTGCTTTATTGCAATGCAGTAATACATATTGTCCTATTGGTGGCATTGCTTTCACAAACATTTACAACCAAAACATTGGAATTCCAACGTTCAGGAAGCTCATAATACTTACGTGAATTATTGGCTCGAGCACGGCCGTGGCTCGAGTACGATATCCAGTCCAGAACAGTACTACAACATTTTTGAGAAGTATGGGACTGTGCTAAAGATAGGTGGTGGGGACTTCAATGTGTGCAATTGGAAAGCAGCAATGGGAGAAATAATTATTCTGAAGAAACCTAACAACTGGCACTTTCAATTCGCCATAAGCAAGATATTTATTATTACACGAGGAAAAACACCGAGTGCAGATATTCTTGTTCGTGGAGAGCCAGCACACAATGCAGACGTGGGAATTGAGAGAAAAGTTCTTAAACCAAAGAGGAAGGTAGCAGAGATTAATCCAGAGCAGATTGCGGTTCGCATTCTCGTGATGCAGACAAAAAGAGATGACACCAAGAAATTACTGGGACTTAATTATGGTGAAAATTGGTAGACCTTACCTGTCTTGCTGTTCTACAAAAATATCATCTTTCCAGATTGTGAAAAAGATAATGAAGATGCATCAGAGGACGAAAACGGGGGTGGTCCAATGCGAGATGTTGATGATTCAGGTCTGTAATGGCGGATATATTTGTTCCTAAACATTAATGTAAAACTTTGGTCACTTTTCTATGAATAAATCCGTTGATATGGCACAAAAACAGCGGTGTTATTAGGCCTTAAAAATTTCTTCCAGAACCAAAGCCTCCCTTGTCCATTTCATTGTGTTCCAAAATGCCCCTTGTCCACAATGCAGTTCCAAACGGCACCTTGTCCAAGTTATTTTGTTTATTTTACGAATATCCTTTGGGGTCCATGAGCTGTAATTCCACCCAAAGACTTTAACAGTTAATACTAATCAGTGTACAAAATATTATTTGCACACAATGAAGGGTTTGTGAGCAGAACGTTTTTTGTGTTTCCCCAAAATTTTCACATCTTGGACAAGGAACCTTTTGGAAATGGACGACTCATTTGGACTAGCTAAATTCAACAATTTTACTGCAGGGAAATATTTCTTAAATTAAACAGAAATATATACTCTGTTCATCAAGAGATTAGAGAAGATATAAACAAAGCACCGGTTTGTATCACTCCGCGGCCACGTGCTTTCACAATGACGCAACACGGTTACCTACCGCTACGCGTAGGTATAATATGCATTTTACACTACTAAAGGGATATATTTACTTGATCCAAATAACATGTAGCGCATGGAAATTAACTGCTACTTACGTCATCTCTGTCCACAATAATTTTTCATTTCCTGCTCACAATCTCGAAACCAATCTCCAGAAGCAGCTTGTGGAGGGAAGTTCGTTTTAAATCTGGAAGATCGGTTCAGAGTTAACTGCCAACAGCACTTTGTTTAAGGTGGGGGTTCATTGTTAACAAAAAATTGAACTTTTCGACGGATTGCAGATCTCACACTCACAAATTCGTCGCAAACTACATCCACCATTTATCTGGTACGTGGAAGCTTTTGGCCGGGATCTTCACCAACTGACGATTTTTCTTTGCGTGTGCTGTAAATACTTGCAACTACACACCGGTAAACTCGGATGTTAATTTCATCACGTCTTCTATAGCAAGTTCGGGATATTTCTCGCAGAACCTGTTAAATACGTTCAATATTATTGTCTTTTCAACACTTTGCAACGGTTTGCCACGCTCATGTTTTACAACACTCACTTGTTCCGCCATGTTACTTTCATACTGAATAATGCGCGCGCAGATTGAATTAGGCTGGTTACAGATTCACTTAACTGCGTATTCTTACACTTTAACTATGCTTAGTACACTTAGTTCATGCTTTAGCAAACATTAAGTGACATTTCAGACCTCAGTAACAGTATTTCTTTAAGGGACTATTTACACGGCGAAAGCGTCAAGAGGGCGCGCTGTGGTCAAAACGCACGTGGCTTTGTTTACGTCTCCTCTAATCTCTAGATGAACAGAGTATAGGTTTAAATATTCTATTTGCTTTGTGAAGACTCGCTATATACTGGTCGTGGTTAAAATATCAATCACTTAAATACCAACTTTGGTTTTTTAACATACTTTTCGTTTTTGAGTTATGCTGTTCTCTCTCACACACACACGCACGCACACACGCGCACACACGCACACACACACACACACACACACACACACACGGACCTTTTTCTAAAAAAAATGCTTTTTTATTCGGGGAGCTCAAAACATTTCCCATGTAATCTCGACATCGAATTTTTGGGTGGAATACATTACTTCTTCTACTTACTATACGTAGTAGAGAAAGTAAAAATTGTTTCCTAGAAAAAGCAAATGAAACAAAATATTTGTTATAATGACCTACATCAAAAGTCAGATCTTTAAAGCGTATTTAAATAAAGAAGTAGGTAATGGATAAGAAAATATCAGAGCATTTAATCCCGCTTTCCTTAATATAGTAGCTCTGGAAGGAATAGGAGAAATAAGCGCAGTTGTTCACGCAGCCATCGCCAATGTTTAGAACCGAACACATTAAATTTGGAAATTATATACTTTTGGACTCTTATCCCCAGAAGCCTATGTGACGTCACATTATGGTCATTTCTTTCGTCGTATTTTTGTTAACAGCGTCGAGCTTGAGCATGATTTGTGAGGGCATATTATATGCAATTTATATCAGAAACAAATCTCACATTACTCTACATTATTATGTGATACTCAGCTTATCTGACTGTGCCGTATATTTTTAGTAATTACAGTAACGGGCTAATGATTGTAGCGTTGATTTTGTTTTATAGGTAGGACCTCTAATGTGAATACCTCTTTTTTAATGTTGTTTGTTTTTCGTTCCCTCGATGGCATTCGCGCGACGGCAAACATTAACTTTGTCTCAAAACAGTATTATTGCTTTTTATTTATTTTTGAATGTTTGGCGTGTTTCATCGGGTCAGTCATATACGAAGTTACCTGACAATTCTCTTTTGAGAACAAGAGAATATGACACTTTATCTTCAGAAAAAAACTTTCCCCATATAACTCGGGGAGTATAATGTAAACACGCTAACCGAGCGATGTCCAACGTTTGCGAAAGGGGGTGTGGCTGGAGTTACCTCCTTCCAGTATACGCGGAGTTTGCCACTCTTTAACACGCAGACGTGTATTGCGTTACAGTGGCGGTTTGGTTATATCTATGTTACGTTTGATTTACGAAAGCAGTTTCAAATCTTATGCAATAAACATCTGTTCATTAATGACTTCTTTGGTACTGCTTACTTTAAGAAGTCTATCCATATTTGGCGACAAAGTTGAAGTGCATAGCCTTAGAAGATACACCAAGTGTACGTCGCGTAAGCTATTGGGATACAGACTTTTAATATAATTCAATTTGGAGAAACTGTTCGCAAATACTCACTCTTATACACACTATTCTTGCACATGCTTACTTTTGTATCTACTACATTTTAATCGACATACGATTTTCAGAAATGACCTTATTGCTAATTTTCTTGTAGGGAAATATGAGAATACAGAAGGCTTTAAGCGACAGCGAAATGTTAAGAGTTGTTTGGTATGCGATGCCTTTGGAATTTCGTTCTCTTTGCAAGGCCCTCCCCCCTTGCCTCCCCCTAAAAAATCCAGTGCCAAGTACTTCAGCAGAACATTTCAAATGTTCAGTGTATTGTGAGGATTTGTACGAAGTATTACCTTCAGCGGAAATACCGATTTCGACAGTGAACCAACCTTAGTTAAAAATATTCCTGGCGAAACATACAAAATTGATGTGCCTGAATCAACTTTGCGAAAACATTACCTTCCCATGTGCTGCGAGGAAACTGACAATATACACAAAATCTGTATTAATGAAAACATGGATGAGCATAAATGAAAATCCAAGTTCTATGGCAGGAAAATTGGAGACGTTGTTGTAGGGGTATTGAAGAATGATTCTGAAATTTCAAAGTTATCTTTTCTATTGACTTGCCAAGACATGACTGCTGCAAACCATGTGACTATTACCAGCTTAACTAACGAAGCAATGCAGATATTGTGGCCAGAGGATGCACGACATGGCAGTTGTTTGTTATTTTGGACTGATGCTGCACCATATATGAAAAAGAAAGCAACAGGACTTGCAGTTAATTATCCTAAAATTATTCATGCCATGTGTTGTGAATGGATTGCATAGAATATGTAAGGAAATTATAGCCATGTTTCGTGATACTGACAAATTGAACCCTAATGCGAAGAAAGTTTTAGTTAAGTCACCTAAAAGGATTGAAATTTTTCAGAACAAAAATCCAAACACTCCTCTGCCTCTTGCGCCTGCGGTGATACTGGGGAATATAGTTGGCCGCAGTTCAATACTACGCAGAAAACCTGAATGGGTTTGCTGCTGTCATAAATGAACTAAATGATAAAGGTGCCAGTTCAATTAAAAATCAAGAACGTTCAAGTGACACTGTGTTAAGAAATGACTTGGCATACATTTCCGCAAATCTGTGTTACCTTTGTGATTCATTAAATACATTGGAATCATGGGGAATGCCTTTGAGAGAAGTATTCCGGATGGTTTAGGATGCGTTAAACAGCAGATTTTTTCTGCTGATGCAGCACAAAACTTAAAAAGAAAATGCAAGGAAGTGTTCGAAAATACTAGTGGATTTAACATAATGTGTAAAATTTGGAATTTGTTGAATGGGCAACATGAAATTATTGGTGTGAGTGAATTCCACGTTACAATTATGCTAGACGTACATGCTTACTTATTATGCTAGACTTTTGTACTTCTTGTGACGTGGAGCGATCATGTTCGAAATTCAAGACACTTCTTCGTGACAATCGTCAATCTTTCGGGGTGGAAAATTTGAGAAAGCATTTGGTCGTATACTGTAGCTCGACAGTATTTGGTGATCTCTTCTAAGAATACTGTCTGCATTTCTATTACCACAAAAGTCATTCCGCGGCTGATCAGAGCAGAGCACACCATACGGAACATGTCAAAGGATTGTTAGACAATACCTTAAGATACTGCTATCCAACTTTCTTATGTTCTCGGGCATACTTAGCGTATGCTTAAGGAGGCGCAGGCGCCATCACAACCACCATTAGGGCAAGGGCCCCTTTGAGAGGAAAATGGAAAGCATTGGTTAGGGAAGTAAGGAATATAGCTTTAGGTGCACAAAAACACACTTCATGGATGTGTACTGGGAAGATATTAGGAAGGAAATAGTTTTGTGTTGAAATTTTAATTAATATTAGAAATGGTCGCAATAAACATTAGCTTATGAAGCACGCCACAAAAATACATCACGGGCACCATGTTGGACAGCACTGCCTTAAGATGTTTCCATACCATATTCAGCGAACGCAAGCACTGGGTTATGTAGCTCTACTCAGTTTTGCTATAGTGATGTGTGAGCAGGAAGTGGATGATCAATGGTTCAAGAAGTGGATGTTCATAGACGAGGCCACATTTCATGCGAGTGGCCCAGTCAACACGCATAACTGCGTTGTTTTGGGAACCGAGAATTCAAATATCTCATACGAACTCATGAATAGTGCGGAGTGACTCATGAGAAAGTCTACGGCCCGTTTTTCTTTGCGGAGGAGACTTGTTTGTGCCATGCGACACACTGAGCGCGCTGTTTGGCGTAACGACCATTTTGTTTTCTATGCCCGATAGCGTTGCCATGCCAACTGGAAACATCACTCATCGTTAACTACCATCCTTTCCACTTACATTTTAAAAACTTGCTCAAACATATGAGCATTAACTTCATAAACATAACGTTATACTTTTCTGACACCTCATCAGACTGTGCATTCGTAAATATATGTCAGCAAATTTGGTGTTTAAAAATGAAGTAAGTAATTTGGCATGAAAGAAGGGCAACTTACCTCTCCACAATGTTGAGGTTGTGATCGCCAATGTACTTAAGTCCGTGCAAGGAAGTCTTGTCGCAGAAATCAGTTAAGCTGCGGGACCAGTGAGAACCACAAGAGCAGGGCTGAAGGTTCTGTGAAAGCCTCTTTTCACCTACCTGAGAATTCCTTGTTCTTATGGAGCGCTGGCTTCCAGTCTCGCCATACACATTATCTGTGAAATTAAAGGTCCAAAATACAATTTAAACTCCAAGAAACTTAATAAATATGACAAAGATGCTATAATTGCCCAAATTCGCCATTTCGTACGAGAATAGAGTTTTTCGCCTTCTTTTTATCTACATTACCTATGTATACGCATTGCCGGAATTTACTTCCATTCATCTTATACACATTGCCAACTACACAATTCCTACTACCGCTGGCTACTTTCATTTCTAATGTGTTGGTGCCCTGCATTACGCGCCCCCTAAACCGTATACGACAATATTACCATCTGGACTTATAGGCATTTAAATGGAAGTTTCCCATCGTTTAAAAGATCGCATGGCTATAAAACTGCAGAGAACTGTTGAGAATTAAAATAAAAGGTATTTAATAAAAACAGAATTCATTTTATCATTTTTAACATTTTGTGGTCCAATTTACATCGATATTCTTAAGGGCAGTTTGGAAGTAAGAATCATACGATAAACGTGGTATTATTGCTTCCAATGCAACGTTATTGTTTGTCTTGTGTTTTATGAAGGAAACTTATTACTGTTGCAGGGAGCCCATTAAAAAGTTACAGAAATTGTTACTGAAAATCATTTGCTTAAGTTTCTGAATGACCCAAATTATTGCTTTAAAGAACCCCTCTCCTACTTCACGCCCATGAAGGTTGTTTTTCAATACGTATTGTTCCAGAGACATTTGCGATGAAAGTTTTAGCGAGTTATCTGTGTGTGCGCTCGCGCGCGTCCGTGCGTGTGTGTGATTATTAGGGCTTGGATTTTTAGGTAAATACATATTTTGTTTGCGTCCTAATACGAACTTGAAGCTGAGTTTATTATTCTGGATATTGACATCGGAGCAAATATTTGAAGTTTTATTGCACATAAAAATGCATATTTTCATATTTTTATGCAAATAAATATTTTCTTGCATTCACATAAATTACAGAAAAATCGCACAAAGGAAACCTCTTTTTAAAATAGTTCCACATATTTACATAAAATGGCATAAAAACAACAGGAGAATTATTTTTAACAAGTCGCTATCCACGTCTTTAATTCTCAGTTACATAGGTGAGATGTTGGAATTGTTATTCGTTATTGGAAGAACTGATATGTTAGCTATAGCATCCCTTCAGTTGGAAGAAAACATAAAGCATCCTGCTTTCTCACGTTTCATGAACCGGAAAGATAAGAACGAGGAATTTCTCCATTGCCATGTGCTTGATTTAAGGGTATTTTCAGTTGTGATGATAAAATCCTACTGTCAACCATGTGGTAAATCTAAAGCGGCAGAACAACGTCCGCAAGTAACACATTAAATGGTAACAAACCGCTGGGGAATATGGTTGGCCGCAGCTCAGTACTACGCGGAAAACTTGAATAGTTTTGCTGCTGTCATAAATGAACTGAATTGTGAAGATGCCAGTTCAGTTAAAATTCTTCAAGAACTTTAGACAATGTGTCAAGAAATGATTTAGCATACATTTCCGCAAATCTGTGTTTCCTCTGTGATTCCACAAAGAAATTGGAATAAGTAGGAATGTCTTTGAGAGTAGCAGTTCAAGATGTGGGAGAAAACGAATGTTATTTCTGGTTCTGCGACTCAAAACTTAAAACAGAAAATGTTTGAAAATGGTAGATGTAACATAACATGTAAAATTTCAATCGGGCAAAATGAAGAAATTATTGATGTGAGTGACATTCCATGTTTTAATTGTGCTAGACTTACTTCTTGTGACGTGGAGCAATCGTTTTCGAAATTCAAGATTCTTCTTCGTGACAATCGTCAATCTTTCGGAATGGAAAATTTGAGGAAGCATTTGGTCGTATCTGTAACTCTACAGTACTTGGTGATCCCTTCCAGGAATAATGTCTGGTGAGTACCACGTACATTTGCGTTAGCTCAGCCATTCAGATCTTAAAAAAATATTTTATTTGTTTTGGCACATATTTTTGACATTTTTTTAGCACATAAAATATATTTCTCAAGTTTTTAGCACCTAAAAACCCGAGCCCTAGCGATTATATATCATGCAGAGGAAGGCGTATTTATAGAACGGAGGAAAGTATAAAACACGAAGAAAAGGCTTGTTTACAAGCAAGTGACTTACAGTTGTCCATCATCTGTTGTCTGGCGTAGAATGTTGTCCAGGCACTGTTGTGTCTCCTGGGTCTTATAGTCTCACCTGTGATGTCTTGGATTATCATGATGTGATTCTTGTCGCGTTTCTTCTTGCTACTTGGCTGCTTCGCTCGAGTTTGGCTTGCCTCCATCTATCCAAGAATGAGTCACATCTATGACACCTTCTGTAACAGTAAGAATCGAGCATGGGAACCTTAGCCGCTCTGTTAATCCAAATATACTACATACTTCCTGTAACCTCTTTCACCATTGAGGGTACTAGCGTCAAACAATACAAATTTTGTAGAACAAAATTAACCGGATTTGAAAAATTCACTGTCACGTCCGGGTGTCACATCACCGATCCTCGACTTTCCGTGCTGACGCATTATCACTGTGCTACCGTGAGGAAACATACCGGGCAGAGAGCTCTTTCCTCGCCAGATCTTAATACTTATTTCGATAATACCTACATATAATAAGCAGAAAAATATCTTATTGTGACCAAATTCCGATATTGAAATTTCATCGGAAACTTTATTAGAAGGTTTTGTGTGTATGTGTGCGTGTGTGTGTGTGTGTGTGTGTGTGTGTGTGTGTGTGGGGGGGGGGGGGACTACAAGTTCAACACATAACCAAACATAAAGGCTGGTTCACCCCCCCCCCCCCAGGGGCCTGCTTTGGTAGGTACGGATTTGACGCACTCGGGGTCCCAAGCTGCTTACCGCCATTACCCCTCATATCCATCGGTTTGAGCCACGTCTCTTCCTCTTCTAGCTTTATTGTTTTTACATAGCTTAAATATTAGGTTTATGAATTTCTGTCTCACCAACTGAGATCTATCCTATCTCCGTGGTTCCTGTCCTAAGGTTTCGGCGCAGGTTCCAACTTGTGTGAAGGTTGAGTGGACCCTCCTCATTACCCCCTTTGTGCGACACTAGAGGAGCCGTTCCATTGTCATGTACACTCACGCAGCTTCTGAGGGACCGGGTCCCCATGGTTATCTCAGCGGCCATGCGTCGCTGGAGGTGTTTAGGGGCATCTGACGTGTTACCGTTGTCTGGGGGATGATGTAATTAACCACAAGTCTCCTGAACCCAAACTGACTCCGTTGAGGCAGCGCGGCCTAAAATGAGAAGCTACATAAATAGTGTACGTGGCGTAGTAGTTTCTACCTCCAGTCTGGCTGACCTTATAAGGACATAGTTAACTGCCTTTCCGACCAATGCGTTATCGCTGCGTTCCGTATAATCTCTTCTTAACAAAATGACGACTTGTAATAAACTAACTTAAAAACACGTCTGCAACTTCACATTTCAATTTTACGATACGTTGTGATAGTGGCAATACGAGTATTTTTGTGGCAAGCACTGCGTCAATGGTTGTACGTTTTTTTTTAAGAAAACTGGTATTTCTTGTGCCATTAATGGTTCTGGCGACATGTTGTGGAATAGTGAAAATGAAGATGTGTTTTCTGAGCCAGATATAAATGAAAATAGTGATGATAGTGACGAAAGTGAGACCGCAGAATAGTAAGAGAAAAGAAACAATGAAACAATAAATTGTAGGCCCAATGAAACCGTGGTATGTATCCAGTTCATTCACAAATTACTGTATACCTATATAACTTTTACATAATACTACATGGTTTCCCTTCCTTTCTGAATTCCTAGAAGCACCACTCGCATAATTCCCTCCCCAGTGTTTTCAAGCAAATTTTTCGAGAAAAAAAGGGGGGAGGGGAATTATGCGATAAAATGCGGTAACAGTTCCATTTATACTGCAGAGCTGTATGTAACACACCGAGCCGTTTTATATGTGCTAGGTGACTGCCTGATTTTGAGCGAATCTCTTAGTGTACTTCAGAGGCTTCGTGAGCTGTATAACCCCCACCCTATTGTACAACGTATGCAGGATGCCCTCCATGTTTTACACGCTTCTGTCGTTAACGCGGTGTGTGCATGGATTCCTGGTCACGTAGGTTTGCCGGTGAATGAAATGGAGATTTAGCAACAAAGGCAACAACTACAGAATCCAGCCTTACCATGTCTCGTATTTCTTCGGAAGATCTTATGTTTGAAGTGCGGAGAGCGGTGCTGTCTTGTTGGCACGAAGAGTGGTCAGCTCTTCGCGGTAATAACTAGGATTTGTATGTAATATTAACATGTAGAATACGTACATATTTATGTAATATCACTGAAAAATGTACTGTTACATACAAAGTTTTAACATATGTAATATTAATTTAATTTTTATGTGTATGATGTATTAAATGTTACATTATTTGAAGATTCCGCATTTTACTAATTATATTGTTGCAAAATAAAGTATGGTACAATAATTAATTAATTAATTAAGCATGTCGATATTGCAGCAAACTTGAAACAGATTACATTATTATGAAGATACACAATTTTTTTTAATGTTCTTAGTCACTGTTTAAACTATCTGTCCACTAAATATTACTTTGCAGTATCCATTCTACTTCATTCTGAATTGCAATGAACTGTCAGATATATCTCTTAAGTTCTCCATTGCCATGGAATACCGCCTATCAGAGATAATGTTTTTGTGTACAGGAAATCACCTCTCCACACCACAGGAAGTTGCTGGTGCAGGTTTAGGTAGATTATTTTTTTTTCAGGGGAGGTAAGGTTTCTCTTCGCCGCTGAGGATCTTGCACACTGTAGCCATTATCGAGAAGCCAAGGTTTCTCTCCATTAAAAAAAAAAAAAAAACTCAAATTCTTCATTATTTGTATTCCAGCATTCCCTTCAACAGCGTTTAAAGTCGATTTTACATATTGCACAATTCTACAACGGCATGCCACGAGTTTGTAATTTCAAAATACTGTCATTTTGTAATCCAAAATGGCTATGGATATAAGCTGATTGATTTAGAATCACTGGCGATACTTTGGGCGTCACTCACTGAAACTACTGATTTACCAGGGAACGAGTTTTATCAGAGTTCATATCCTGAAAATGCCTACTATAAACGTAGGTAGTTCCAGTCCGTATACTCCACCTAGTCAGGACAGTTCAGGGAGCAATTACATATTTGACAATTGTCAGATTATTCTGCAGAATTATATTAAAAAACAAGAACTTTATCTTCTTAAACGCCTTCAGGCGACGACATTTTAACTCCATCATTCACAAAAAGGGCCACTGTTGAATCATTTGTATGTTCCAATACTTTCAAAGAAAGTCCTGCGTGGCAGGTTACAGCTCTTGAGGTTTCCGAGGCGCAGGCCTATGTAATATGTAGTGATTGTGTGACTTAGGGCCTGGGTTGCATGGGCACGTGTTAGTGGGCGAGCCGTGCAACATATAAAACATGTTGATTTTTGCATGTTTTCTGTGCTTCGACTCGCCTTTGCCGGTATTGGCGATCACATCCCTCCGCCGGTTACTTAGCATTCAAGTTGCTCCTCAGTTGGCCCCTCAGCGACATTTTTGTTATCCTCCCTCCCCAATAAGTGTGTACTACGTTTTCAAAACTTTATCGACCACCAAGCCACTGCGCTAATACGTAGGCACATGTATTTTATTCTCAATGCCGCTATCGGAAAATCTTCCAATAAACCATAGGAAGAAAGCCATTGTTGCGCGCTCTATTGAAAACCTCGTGAATGTAAAGGGCATGCCTGTGTAGTGGAACTTGGGTTGCTCTTCGCCTAAAACCAAGGTCGGTGCAAGTAGCTGGGGCTACTATACCGCTCGCAAAAGTTAAAGGCACCTGAACGCTGGCCAATGCTCAAGCAGAGCGCTGTTGCCAAGCGTGTGCGTGTACCGGCAGAGGTTCTGTACATAACATGCGTGTACCACATTCGGCAGCGCTGGTAGGAGGGGGAAGCTTAGGATTCGCTGGAGTCTGCAGTACGACCCGCCTCCATATGTCTTTAACTTTTGCGAAGATTGTAGTGCTATTTATGGAGCCACCGTACTGATACTTAAAAGTCGGCGTTTCTGAAGTAAAAACGAATCGGATTTACAGATAATTACATAGCAAGGATTGAAATAGAGATGAAAAATACGATATACCTAATTGTTTCTAATATGTTCATTGCGTTATACAAGAAATGTGTCGCAGCAGAAGTACCCATGAACGCATATTTACCTTCATACGTACAAGTTGGCATCATATTTGTTGTTAATATCATCTGCCAAAATATATAATTTCACTGATATAAACGTAGCAGCAATTAATTCGTTAAATTAGAATATTCAATAGCTTGTCATTACGTGAATTTAATAAGACTAGTTTCACCAAATTTTCTAATACATTTTCTTTATTTCAGAATAAGTCTGACAAGTTACCTCAACGTAGTGACAAATATGAAATGCAATTTCCTTAGGAGGTATTAAATCGCCTCTTCTAACAGTTATGACTCATTCATGAGGCAAATTATCTGAGGGTTCTGATGTGTATATACAGGATGGAAGGTCTGCTTCGACCAGAATAACCTGGCTAATAGATGCAGGTGTAAGAGATATAAAATACTGAATTTCGTTTCGGAAGGTTTAATCGTTTTGAAGCAGTACCTTTCACCCTGCATATCATAATCGGACGACTTAGGTATATGTGATTACTGCGTAACGCTTATTATTTTGAGGCCTATCTTTACTGACAAGTTGTTCGTTTAATTGTGATTGCGAAGATTCACCTGAAAAAGTAAAGCATAATAGTGTGAGAGCAAAAGTGAAAATATAATAATCTGCAGAAAAATATTATTAAGAAGGAAAGAAAGTATGAGGTAATAAAATTAAGTTGTCCAATGATGATAAAGTTATCACCGAATGGAAATTACTATAAACCTATGCAAGTTTCAAGTAAAGCTGTAACTAATATGTTAGAAATTTGAGGTTAGTAAGCCACCGTCTATATTGTACCTTACCACCCAGCTCCAAAATATATTTTCTCATAGCACAACAATGATGCTATTGTTACTTTGTACACAAAGTGGAAAAGAATGGATGTCGTAATTACATCCTCACCCCAAAGATTCGAAATATGGAACTTTGGGGATCACATTTTATATGAATTACAGTAGAATTTTTTAGTTGCTCTTACCATTCTTGACCATTTTACACGTTGTCTTTTTGCTGGAGGTTTTGTGGTACATTTCAGTCTTTGGTGAAGTGGTACATTGAGAATTGTTGGAATAGAATTCCGTTTCAGTAGTTTCTTTCCATCTGCTCGTTTCTGTTCAAATTGAGGTTTTTACAAAAATGATGCTTAAAGAAAGGGGAAAAGGACAGAAGTGAAATAGGGGAATATCATATATCTATGTAATTAGTTGGTGCCAATAATTGTTCTTCTGTTTAAGGAAATGTTCAGCATTATCTGTAGGTACCACTTTTCCCGTCTACAATTTTGAACCTATTGCGCTCTTTTCTGACTATATGTTTAAAAACGAAATACTCTAATCGGTTAGATGATTTGTTCTTGCAATTGGTGCAGCAGAAAATCCCATAGTAAGGTTTAGTTACACTCACTTTTCATAGATGTAAGGACTCAATATGACTGCTACCGCATACCTGTTTGAACGTTGCCTAAAATAGGGCTGGGCAAATGACGTCGGAGCAGGCGAACGTCAACGGAGCACTGTGGGATGAGTAGACTTGACGGAGCGCTTAGAGAGAACGGCAGGCAGTGTTTGGGGAGGGGGAGGTAGCAGTGAAACCCTGTGCGCACGTAACCATTTTCCAGCCAAAGCGCAGCGAAGCAGCAACCGCGCCCGAAGCCTACTCTACCAGTGGTAAGCACGTGTAGTGCCTTGGTGCCATTGTTCTTGGAGTTGTTTGCTTCCTAGTTTACACATTGAAGTGAATTTGCACCTTACAGCTGACGTAACAGAATGCAGTAGTAAAAGATCATCGACACGTCGTACATTTGTATCTATGAGGGGATCTTTATAATTATTGTTTACAGAGTATGGGTATGTGGCAATTTCTCATAAGGTATTACACCACTATTAATCGTGTCATACGTCACCATTTGGTGTAGACAGTGGTCCAGTGACATTACAATTAGAAATTATAGATCTGTAAAACGACATGAAAGACGCATTCCAAAATAAACAGATGCATGTACCTTTTACAAAAACTTTCCATGCACCATTTCCTCGCATGCATAGATTTGCTTCTAGGCTGTTCAGCACGTTCCGTTCTATCTATAGATATGTATGAGCGGTTTTTTTTTTTCGTGCATGAGGAGAACGTAACTATAGAAGATCCCAAAAATCTACGAGCTAGGAAAATAAAGTGGCTTAAAATACTGAGACTGTATATAATTTTCCACATTTACATTAACTTACTTAATCCCAGTAGGTGTTATTCTGTTTTAAACCTGACAAATTATCATGCAGAGTAAGTTGTGCCACGATTTTGTCATTCTAATGAATGAGTCGTTTTACTGACAAACTGAACATTTTACTGAAAGCTTTATTTATGATATGTACTGCATGTGATGAACTGTACATATGTAAAACCTATCTGTTGTTATTATTACATTCACAGTACTTCAGTTGCAATTTACCATTCAGAGGAGAGTCGATTTGGGTGGCTCAATTGGTTAGACGCTGGCCTACTGATCCCAAGGTCGAGAGTTCAAGTCCGGCATGTAAAAGAGAACTCCTGCGAGACGAAATTCCAGCGCATCGGCGACGCTGATGTGATGTTGGGAATTGATAGTGTCGTTAAACAACAAAATACTTCACTTTACTGGTGTTTTACTCCTCACTGTAACTTTTCTATCTGACCTTACCTTGGTCATCTCTTGTTCTCTTCCAACCCCGATGCTATTAGGGTTCCCGAGGGCTAGGGAGACTTTGTTTTTCCAACCTCTCCATTTCTCTATAAAATCTTAACCCCTAACATGCTGACCTGTCATGGCATGTAATACGTCCTGTGATTGGTGATCAAAGGATATGGTCGGTGAATTTATTTTGATAACTCTCCCGGTCAGGTCGGTGAGACCCGTAAACCAACGACAGGTGTGGTCCTCCAGACATTCTGGGGGTTGTGAGAGAGCGATGTAACCGCCAAAACATAAAAAAATATGGTGCTCTCTAAAAAGCGGTTACTATTACTGCTATTGCTCTCTTCAATATCATCAGTGAAAAATATTGGAGAGCAAGAGGATTAATGACTTCATTGTCAGAAATCCAGCATTAGCTAACAACAACTTCACTTTTACATTCAGGGGAGAAATGTTACCATTATTGTAATTGAAATGTTCTGCTATATTTGTTTCATGTTACTGTGAAAATTATGAAATACAATTAATTTATTTATTGCCGAAAGTAATCTAACTCAGATAACTCAGATTCCTTATTAGTTTGTGACGAATTAGAATCTATATTACTTTTGTTAATAATACACGCAAACAGATTTAGTGAGAGTTGGTCCAGTGGCACAAGCAAGGGGTCAGGGACTTGGTATTGTACCTCCCACGAGTCCTAGAGAGAAGCTACTATATTATTTTTACTGAGCGTCTTTAATAAGCTTGTGTTATGTTACTATATATTCTAATATTGGCATGCCTGTCGTGTTTCGGATAGCAGAATAGAAGACTCCATTGGAATAAATAAACAAACTAACCAATTTCAACTTTCCCAACAAAAGTAACAAACTGGCTGTGCTACTGTTTATCAACTAAACGCAGTCACTTGCAATGCACAGTCCACCAGTGTGCAACATCATACCCAGTGTTCTTGGAAGCAATTCTACTGAGAAAAGAGAGGTACTGCTTGGCGAAATGACGTCACAGAGCAGGTAACCTGCTGATCGCTGGCCTAAAGCATTCGACCTCTTCTCTTAGTTTGTGATTGGCACAAGTTTCTGTCGGAGAGTCCATCATCTACGTAACCAATCGCCCGTCGCTGACCTGGGAGTTTGTCTTCCTGAAGTTCTTGGTCCGAGAGATACCACACCCTCCACTGGCCTACTTAGAGCAGCTTGTGTAATTACAAAGTAATTTCTACTTCACGTTGTACCTGTTTTTTCCCTCGCTAAACAACTGTGGTGACTTGCGCGACCACCGAAAGAACAAAATGGTAATCTGATTTATTACACATTCACATAACTAATATTATTAGGAAATTAAAATATCTTATATTATTTTCGGTATATTTATTGGAAACTTTGTCTCAGTATTGATGGTAGGAATATAATATAATGGAAAAAAGCGTGCAATATTCGAGGTATGACACACGTATATGAATTCCGAAGAATAATCGTTAGCTGACAATTCTTTCGCCTTGTGGTGAGAAGTTGTGTAAATAGAATATGATTTATGAAATGCTCAGATGACAATGACGAAAATTGATATTCCTCTGAATATGAATGCTAACTTAAGCTGCAATTCAATGCTGAAACAATGTTCGTAATTTTAAAATGGGTGAGGTTTAAAATGTAGTTAAAGTGTATCGGATTTGTGTGGCGTTTTAAAAGTTTAAATGCTTCCAGAATCCATGGAATCATACAATGAATCTGGAATAATCATAGAATTTATTTTCATGAAAAAGAGAAAATACATAATTTGATGTTTTGCATTCTCCGGTTTTCTTAAGGGAGCCTGAGACTGAAAAATGATCGAAGACTTATCAAATTGATAATTTTAGGTTTGTGTAGGTAAATAAATATTCCCAAAACCTTAAGTCATCAGTTGGCAATGAAATTTTTTAGATTCCGCCTTTTTTAAAGACTAGCGCAGGCTTTAAATGCCACGTGCGCTACATCTAAACGTCGCTCTTAAATTTTCGTCAGTATTTGAACAAAGTATGGGCCAAAAAGAGCTCAGAAAGAACCAAAATGAGCGGAAGGGAGTGATTAAGCGCATCTCGCCACAAGGGAAAAACTATGAATGTAAGGAGAGAGACTACTAGACAAAAGAGATAAGCTGTAACCAACAGGTAATGTGACTCATGTTGGTGATGCATGTGTGTACATTTTTTTTTTTTTTTTTTTTAATTTCCACTTTACATGTTTTAATACACTATCCGCAGCACGCGCGTTACATTTTGTACTATGCTTCTAAACTTTTTCCAGCATGTGCTCCATTTATGTAATTTCAACTTCAGTCTTTGGTTTCAAAACCTGAAAATTTGTTTAGGCTTAAAAAAATTAAATACACAAAAAAGTTAAAAAATATTATCACTGTTCAAGGCAAAGGAATTAATTACTTCAAAAGTAATTGCTTTTTCTTCCTGCCAGAGATTGTTGCTATTTGTTCGGTAATTATAGTGTATAAAATAATAAAACTTGTAATATTTTAGTTTTTATACACCTGGAATATGTTGAATATTAAGGTATTTTCACATTATGAATAAATTGAACAATTCCCTTAAAGTTATAAAACAGATTGTACTGGAACTTTGTGTGGTAGTTTATATCATAAACACCCTTAAGTGTGCAAAGTATTGATTTTATATATATATATATAATTATATATATAATTCACATTTCAGTCCCAGGGTCCCTTAAATAAAAATGCGAATTTACAGAATAGTTTTGGAAAAACAAAGGATCTTATTTGAAAACAGCATGATTTTAATTTTACTGTGTCAATTGAAAATGAGTGCTGTACATAGTAAGTTGCAGAATACACTATACCTCAGAGGAAAGAATGTTGTAGAAACCGTCGTCTAGCGCCAACTGGGACTGAATATATTGTTACGTGCTCTGTCGTTTGTCCCCACTCCCTTCTACTGCCCTGCATGTTTATACAACTGTAATTAATTGCAGCAGCACGCACTGTACTGTTGGCTTTCCCGTACGAGATCGCGTGTGTGACACATCTTCCAGTGTTTCGATTTGGACGATTCTTAGTTAAGAGGACTCCACATTTCCAAACAGACAGTGTTTTGAAAGCGTGCAATTAAGACAAAACAAGCTCGTTAATGTTGGCGGTGCGGTGCCGTAATCGCTTTACACTTACCCTAATCGCTGTACTGGAAAATGGGCGGAGTGAATTAAAGTTGACACAAATGAAGCCAGCGCGCGTAGATGTGTAAAACCTGCGCACATTAGCTGTCTAGAAAACAACCTCCCGCAAGTAGAAAGCATCGCCTAAGTCACGTGGTATGAATAATAAAATTGAGAACATCTTCAGGCCCAGTGGTTTCAATTGGAAACCACCCCGGTATAAGTTGTTTCCCTTTCTTCTTGTGCAATAATTTCCAACTAATCCACTTTCATTGATTTAGTAAAGTGTTAACGTTTGTACCATATTTTTTAAACTTCCAAAATTTGCATTTGAAAACGTCATTTTGTCTTTTTGATGTTTTGAAGTGCTAGCATTATGTGCCACATTCAACTTTATGTATTGTTTGAATTGGCCGAGCGGTTAGAACTTTCACCTACCACCTAGGTGGCCCGGGTTCGATCCCAGGGACCCACATGTGGTATTTGTGGTGGACGAAGCGGCGTCTGGGCGGGTTTTCTCCGGGTTCTTCTGTTTCCCCCACCACTCATTCCACCAATTGCCCCATAGTCGCCCTTTCATTAATCGATTTCGCCTGCATTTTATATCATCTTCGTCACTATTATACCTGGTGGTTGGCTGACCACCCGCTTCCAGGTCTTCACTCTGTCCGGTCCACAGGTTCCTGTGCTCCCCGACAGGCGTCTGACCCTAGGCACTGGCTTGTAAGTCCTACATACGGGGAGAATAATCACTTCCTCACTCTCATACCTGGTGCCTGACTGACCACCTGCTTCTGTCCGGTCCAGAGGTTCCTGTGCTTCCCGACAGGCGTCTGACCCTAGGCACTGGCTTGTAAGTCCTAGAGAGTGTAAGTCTTACATAGGAGAGGATAATCAGGTAAAGAAGTAATATCTGGGAGAGCAGCTATTAAAACTGCCATCAACAATACAAATAAACGTACTTAACTGATTACATTAATGGGATAGTCAATTTGATACGGCGTTCAAAATATTTATAATGTATAATGAGGATATAAGAATGTAATTAATAAGGATATTGTTATATAATTGTACAATAACTAATTTTTAATTACAATGTGCAACCTTCTACGAAATACGCTTAGTTTTACAGCAGACATGCCATGGTAATTAGGTTCCAGAGGCAAGTAATGAAGAAATATTTTCAAACAAGGTGTGAGGGTTATGCGATGAACATTTTGAAAATGAGATCAGGGAGGAAGAAACAAGGCTTTTATGGTCAGGCGGGACAAAGAAGGTCGTTGAGAAATGGGATTGTATTAGGACTGGGATACTGGTGCTCCCTGAGCGTAGTCCGCTCACGGCCTTGCACGGCTAACTATGGTTCGAACCTTTATACAGCTATCGCGAAATGAGGCGATCGCAAGTGACCTGCCACATGGACAGCGTGACGTCATTGCGCGAGTACAGTGACAGCACAAACGACTGGGCTCACTCCCTACGGTCGGTCTAGGTGGCTCAGTTGGTTAGACGGTGGCCTACTGATCCCAAGGTCGCGGGTTCAAATCCGGTCCAGACCTGTGGTTTTTAAGTGTGCTTAAAAACGACAGCTCCATGTCAGTAGATTTACTAGCATGTAAAATAACTCCTGCGGGACGAAATTCCGGTACACTGGCGACGCTGATGTGATCCTAGCAATCGACAGCGTCGTTAAACAACAAAATAATTTAATTTAATGTCACTCCCTACAGTGTATAGTGTTTCGCGAGTGTGTTCACTAGTACCACACACAGAGTAAAACACCTCCAGCACGAAAATTAAAATATTCACGTATTGCTGAACTTGTACAATAATTTGGGAGTGAATATTTTACTGCAAATGGTGAGAGCTTTGAATGTAGTTGAATGTAAGTTATGCGGCAATGTTATCTACAATGTTGTTGCGTTTACTGTATCTGACCTCCTCTGTGTTGTGATCATGTGACAGACTGACCCCTCCCACTTCCTATAGTCAAACTCCGCAACCTTTTGTTTCCTGTATGAACGTTCGCTCCCTACTGATAACTGTTTGTTTAACAGGTAAAAAAAGTGAAGGTTGCTCAGGCTATTTCGTGAGTTGCCCAGGCCTGAGTTATATAGTCGTACAGATATAACGACTGTAAACAGTATCTTAAAACAATTTATGGGCTGAGGCGACTGTACTGGAGGGTGAGACGTGGTCAGCGCCCCGAGCCCTCCCGGCCAGTTATACGGCCTTCTCGACCTGGGTTCGCTACTTCCAGCTCCTCAATTGGTCCCCCCCTAACGAGGCTGAGTGCACCCCGTATCAGACCTTCCAGAGGGGATAAAATCCTCCTGCTGGTACCGGGGATCGAACCAACTGCGTTACGTAAGCGGTCAAATTATACCCAACGTGTGAAAATTCATGAATATTCACGTACCTAAACGACAGAGGCCGAAGTAGTACTGCCCGCATTGGAAACTTCTGAAAGAGTCCGGAGGCCCAAAATTCCGATCGGAAGGAGCGGCAGCTCAACCAGTACCTCTTTGTTTTCGTTCGGACCAGTGTAGGTACGTCTAGATCTTAAGGGACTGGGACTGAAATTGACGATTTTTAGAATTATGGGTATAAATATTCCCCAAACCTTCTGCCATCAGTTGGCAGTGAAATTTTTTAGATTCCACAATTTTTAAACTCAAGTTCAGGATTTATATGCCATGTGCGCCACATTTAAACGTCCATTTTCTGCTTAAATTTTCGGCAGTATTAGAACAAAAAGGGCTCAAAAATCAAATTCAGGGAAAGGAGTGGTGGCATCTCGCTGCAAGGGAAAAGCGATGAATCTTAGGGAAGAGATTACTAGACAAAAGAGGGAAGGTGTGACAAACAGCTAATTTGACTAATGATTATGATGCGTGTTTAATTTGGTTTTTCTCGACTTTACATTTTTAATACACTCTCTGGACCAAGCGCACGAAGTTTTGTGCTATGCTCCTAGAATTTTTCCAGTATATGCTCCATTTGTGTGACTTCAACTTCAGTTTTTGGTTTCAAAATCTGAAAATTTGTTTAGCTTCAAAAATAACCAAAAAAAGGTTTAAAAGAAATATTTTCAATGTCCATCAAAGCAAAGAGTTAATTACTTTAAAAGTAATTATTTTTCTTCCTGCCAGATATTGATAGTGTTTTTTGGGCAATAAGAGTTTATAAAATGATAAACCTGTTGTGATATTTTAGTTTGTGATGCGCTTGGATTATTTTGAATATTATTAAGATTTTTCGCAATTTGTGAATAAATTGGACAATTTTCCCTCATAACTATTAAATAGATTGTGCTGGAGCTTTGTGTGGTAGCATAATGCATAAACATCCTTTGCAAAGTATTGATTTCACACCTAAACACGTATGGAAAATTCAAATTTCAGTCCCAGGGTCCCTTAACAACGTGAACTTCCATTCTTCGTTCTGTTGTCGTGACGGGTCAGTGCGCCGCTACTTGGTTTCCAACTTCTCTAAAACTGTTTTTAATATTTGTAATAAGAAACAAAGTAGGTATTACCATGCTGCAGCGATGTGTGGAATCGCTGTAGCCGAAGAGAGCACCTCACGCATGTGAGAACAGCTTGCTACTGCGACATGGGGCCGAACTTACGTATGAGTTGCTTTATGACGTTTATTTATATCATGAATGATGGCGAAACACCAGAAGTATCATAAACTGAACAAATAGTAGCCAACTGCAATTGTGGGAAAGCTTTTATGGAGTAATAACTTCGAAACATTTGCGTGTGAGAAGTAAAATGGCTCTTCTTGACAAATCATTTGTTACTTTCTTCTCCTTTGTTCCCTTTGGAAAGCAAAAAGAGGAACCTATATATAATGCATCTTTGATTGTTTATCAGGAACCTAGCTCAATCGAAATATCTTCAATAAATTGTTCCATGTATGTAGGGTGAGATTGTACAAGCGTTAAAAGTATATTAAATTGGCAGACAAAAATACTTATAACTAGGGCTCGGATTTTCATTTTCTAAAAATTTGGGAAACATTTATTTTTACGTATGTGCTAAAAGTGTCAAAAATATGTGCCAAAAACAAAATGTTTTTTTAAGATATGAATGGCTGAGCTAATATTACGTGGTACTCACCAGATATTATTCCTGGAAGGATCATCATGTACCGTAGTTACAGTATACGATCACATCATTCCTCAAATATTCCATTCCGAAAGAGTGACGATTGTTACGAAGAAGTGTCTTGTATTTCGAAAATGGTCGCTGCACGTCACAAGAAGTAATTCTAGCATAATTATGATATGGAATGTCACTCACACTCACATCAGTAATTTCTTCAGGCTGCCCATCCAACACATTTGAAATTTCACACTGTTAAATCGACTGTTATTTTCGAATACTTTCTTGATTTTCCTTCAAAGTATTGTGCTGCAGGACCAGAAAGAATATTCAGCTTTTTTCTCCATATCTTGAAGTACTTGAACTGCTTCTCTCAAAGGCATTCCTCGGATTCCAGTTTCCAGATGAAACACAGGTTTGCAGAAATATATACTAAGTCACTTTTTAACAGTGTCACTTAAATGCTCTTGAAGAATTGTAATTGAACTGGCGTCTTTATAATTTAGTTCTTTTATGACTGCAGCAAAACCATCCAGGTTTACTACGTATGGCCAACCATGTTCCCCAGCGAGTCACCGCAGGTGCAAGAAGCAGAGGAGTGTTTGGATTTTTGTTCTGAAAAATTTCAATCCTTTTAGCTGACATAATGAACACCTCCCCCCCCCCCCCTCCCATTAGGAATCAATTTGTAAATGCCAGGAAATATGGCTCTGATTTCTACACTTATTCTGTGCAATCCATTCACAATACGTGTGACACGAATAATTTTAATTTTAGGATAACTAAATGCAACTCCTGCTGCTGTCTTTTTCATATATGGTGCATCATCAGTCAAAAATAACAAAACATTATCATATGGTACACCATTTTGTCAAAATATCTGCATTATTTCATTCACCACACCATGTGGTGTGGTGCAGCTTGACCCTGACCTTCCTTTGATGCGTGCTGCGCGCTTGTTCAATGTGTGCAATTGTGGTACCTATTCAGAGCGTCGACCTGATGCAAAACAGCTCATAATTTTGTTGCAGTTTCACCATTCCCAGCACACTATCCTGCTGAATGGCCTTAAAATTATATGTGTAAGTTTCACTACAACCATAAACTACAGCTTGTTTAAAACTTCGTGACACACTATATGTGCAAGAGAGAGAAAGGAGAAGTGGTGAGCGTGGTGGGGGAACAAGGAACTAGAACTGTTATCATTATTCTGATGCAGTCACATATACAACGCATTGTACTAGGTAACACGGCCACGAGGCGTATCGGAAAGAATGTGAAAATTCCGAGTTGTTTACGCGAGCTTATCGCACATACACAGCGAGACAGTGTATGTACTGCAATCATATCTTCAAGACAGCAACGGCTCATATATCGGCAGGTGCGAGAGGTCATTCATTTGTATTGCGTTACTGATTGTACCCAAGTTACTATAGTTTTTATAGTATTTCGCTGTTCTGGTAAACAAGATAACAAGCGATGGCAACGCTTGACAACCAAGGTCAATACGATCAAGGCTTCACGGGTGATCAGCCGTGCCAGATTTATAGAGGTCGAGCTTTCTGCCATTGAGACTCCATGGCCATCTTCAGGATGGATCTTCAGTATTATCCTGAAGATGACCATGGAGTCTACAATGGCCGGAAGCTCGACCTTTATAAATCTGACACGGCTGATCATCCGTGAAGCCTTGATCCATAACGCTCGCCGTGAAAGCTTCAAATCTTACATACGGTCAATACGCCTGGTCGCTTTGCCAGGTAGTACTTATCACTCTCACAGCAGGTGGAACACTGACCCCTAGTGGGCGGGTCAGTGCTATTGTGCGTCTGAAGTGGGGGACTCAGTATGTTTTACACAACTGTAAATTCAGTGGAAGCTAGAAAAGGCAAACAATGAAAGCTCGAATAATACTATCACATGAATAACAAAACAATGGCAAACGTGCCGCAGTGTCAGTGCTGTATCACATGGCCTGGAGGTTGCAGTGTGACCGTTATCCTTTAATTTCCAGAATAAGGGGTCCGACTTCCGCACTGTGATAACAGAAACTAGTGACCGTGGGAGACCCGTCGTTTAGATAACCATATGTTGCCACAGTTACTGATACTAAACCTTGCTGTACGCGTTCTGGTTATGCTTTTAGCTTCAGATTCTATTTTTGAAAATTAATTTATTCAATACTTTACTGTACCACAAGTACATTACATTGCGACAAAGAAAATTAGCATACAAGGCATGAAATAGGAACTAGTGAACCTAGCCATTGTAGTCCCAAATATACCGGGTGAATGTTCTCATCCTGCGGATTGGTAGCTAGGCAGTTTTACAGTCGATGTGAAATGCAGGTACGAGTACTGATACCGCATTCACCAACTCGCTGATTAGGGCTATGGTGGTGCCCCTTGTTAGTAGCGCAGTGGTTGACATGCTGGAAGTTCAAATCACGCCTGCGAATAAATGAGGTGTTCATTCATTTCTATTTATGTTTTGATCTAGCAAATCATATGTTCCTTCCGAATGCCCTATGCACTGGATTTGTCTATAAATACGAAGTTCCAGCCGTTCGTGCTCACTGTGCACTACTTTGGGAACTATAGAGGTTTACAATGAAGTTGTGGGTTTGCAAACGTCATCTAGTTTGTATGTAGATACTTACTGCACTTTAGAAACCCTCAGAACAATTTATTGGCTTTCTTTGGTATGAAAGAATAGCTTTAAATAGCAACATATTATGTAATGGTACCTTATGTTTGTAAGTTATAATTACAATGTTATCATGCATTTATTTATGGTGTTCATTAAAGCATATTCTGACTAATAATTTGTGTTTTCATGAAATTCACACAATTGAACTAATTAAGTGAAACGACGCACCCATGCCAAGCTAACAGTTCGCGTTACATTTACTAAACATAAAAAGTAGCTTCAGGTAGCCGTATTTGAAGCTGGGACCTTCACCACTGAAGGTCACCGCGCACACGTCAGTACAAAAGTCATTACGATACGATGCGATGTGTTTATGGAATATTCTTTAAAACGTCGGGTCAATCCGCAGGCTGAAAAGTTCTGCAATCCCAGATTTTACAGGCTATGCCGTAAACACTGTCCACTGCATCACGTCATATCAATTTCGGCGGAAATGACGTGCGTCGCTGTGGTTGAAGTGACCTTCGCCATGACTTTCCCATTGCACTACTGGAGCACCTCCGTAGCTCTAATCACCTGCATTTCGCATTGTCTGTAAAATCAGGGTTGTCTAGTTACCAATCCGCAGGATGAGAACTCACCTGGTATGGTATGAGGTCACACTTGCACAGAGATATATGCTGCTGCGGGTACGATACACTCTTACGCGTGACTTATGTCGGTCTTCCACTGCACTCTTTGTGACCAAGGTCGATGCTGCATGAAGACTTAACCCGCCAGTAGCACTGCAGTTTATTCAGGAAAAGTTGAGTAGCTCATTTCTTATAGATAAATAATTGGTGTAATACTTAGATCTACAGTATTTCCCACAATTACTGATTTCTCATAACAAAAATGTGGGACTTCAAATTTAGAGGATCCTAGTGCACCCTCTTTTATCATTTAGCTATATATATTAATGGGGGTGCGATAATAATGTCATGAAATACAATATTTTCTAGAGTTCCTTTCTATATTTTAGCTCCATGTATCTTAGTTCACTTTCATTTATCATGTTTAGCTCTCTCCCAGTATCGTTTTATAAGTTTGCGTGTCACCTTGAATTTGGTTTTCAAATTTTGCTAGACACCATGTATATAAACAATTTGGCTACACTAAAAGTCAAAAGCTCTCGTACAATCCAGGCAACATAGTATATTATTCAACTAAAAGTATTAATTCTTTAAAATATTTGAGCACAAGACACATACTTAATTGCATCTTATGGTTTATTATGAGTGAACTCAAAAGTCAGTGTAAATCGTTTAACCGGGTAGGTCATATTGGACGAATGAGATGGTTAAAATGATGTTTCTCGACCCCAGGGCCCATAGAGCTTAGAGTTATTCGACATTCGTCTAACTCCGGAAAAAAACGTATCCGGTTAACTCACCATAACACAGATACGAACTTGGGACCTCATGAGTGTGTGGCCGACGCATTATGCCTACAACACAGAGGTGGGCAAAAGTCTCTGCTGAAGTTTAAAATGCAATAATAATTTTAAAAAGTGAGTGAAGTAGTATATTTGGAGAATTGCGAAACAGGTTTCACAACAGGCGCTTCCGCCTATCCACTGATTATTATTTAATCTGGGCCCAGCCTGACTCCACCAACAGCCGTGAAATACAGGCTGCCTTGTGACAGATTCACTTATACCAAATAGGGTATAGGGTATACACGGAGGGGGACACCTCGCACACCGCGACCAACTCGGATCTATTGTGGCTACCACTTTTCAGGAGGCAGGGATGAAGTGAGGGAACCACAGGGTGCCACAGGATCGCAGCTGGACAGGGCACAGAGAGGCGCGGAAGTCCCTAACAAATGCTGATATATATTCATCCCGGCGCCACCCCCCCCCCCCCCCCCCCCCAATAGAGGACAGCGGCCGCCCTAGCGCCGAGAACAGCAGTTACAGTTGCAGATCGTGGTGACACTCCGTGTGCGCAAGAGAGGAGAAGTTAAGGAGACATGACTGCAGTGTTGTCAGAACTCAGGCAGTCACATATACAAGCGGTGTAGGTTTACGTATCGTAAACAATAATGTGTAGTTATCACGGTGAGAGCTAGTGAGATACCGATCCCCACGTCACCAATTGCGCATCTATCCTTCAGGAGTGGGGGAGTGTCACGACAATCTGGTCAAACTGTACCATGCGCAAGCATCCGCGTCATCTGTCCGGCACCGTCAACATCACTCACCTGAAGGGAAATGATGGAGAGGTAACCGTGGTATGAACTAATGCATTCGCCTAAGTGACATGGGGAAACCACGGAAAAACCCATGTCTAAGCGCGCGGCCACTGGGATTGAACCTGCGACCTCACTTATGCGGGTCACAGACGTTATCGCATGAGATACCCCGCTCAGTTACTTATGCCAAATAGTCTGCACTTTTCTGATTTTATTACGTAGGTACTTCAAATCAAAATTTCATTATAGCTTTTTATTGCGTCAGCTGCTTCCGAGGTAACCTATCATTGGTTTTAATTTTTAAATAACACTGATTTTGTATTAGTTTCTCTGCTAGATATCGAGAAGAGGAGCTTTTGCATTCCACCCAACAATTTTGATGTCCAGCTTTAATTTGAAAATCTCTAGGGCTTCTTGAATCTAAAAAAACACGTCCTCGCGTTTATGTGTGTGTGTGTGTGTGTGTGTGTGTGTGTGTGTGTGTGGGTGTGTGTGTGTGTGTGGGTGGGAGGGGAGTGTATGTATATGTGTGGGTGGGTGGGCGGGAGGGCGGGAGGAAGATCTACTGATCTCATGGTCGCAGATTGAAACCCCGTGCATATGGCTTTTAGGAGTGCTTGAACGCGACAGCGCCATGTTGGTAGATTTACTGGCATGTAAAAGTATCTACTCCTGCAGCACAAAGTTGCGGCACACCGATGGTGCTGATATGATCTTGGTAATTGACCACGTCGTTAACATACAACATATTTTGATATTGTGTGTGTGAAAGAGATAGAGAGTGTGTGCGTGCTCGCGCGAGCCTGTAAACACACACACACACACACACACACACACACACACACACACACACACACACACACACACACACACACACACACACACACACACACACACACACACACACACACACACAAACCGTAAGGTCGATAAAATATGAAATTTGGTATTTAAGCTCAGGCATCTTCCAAGGATGCGACACTAAGACTTTTCAAGAAAATTTTCCCACCCTAACTATCTTTACATGGAAAAATGTTTTGAGAATTTTGATTTTATCAAATATTGACTATCGATTTCGATTAAAACACCATATGGCTAAGATATTTTCATGAATATATATCTTGAAGTTTCTGGGAATAGTCCTCTTCATTCTGGATGACTTCCATAACCGGTAAATAGCACGAGAGACAAAATCTTACCGTACAAAAAATGTAGATCTCGTTAAAACACAATTCATGTCAAATATATTCTCTTTCTTTCTTTTTTTGTGCAGTGAACCATTTCTGAATATTGGAAAATTCAAAAAAAGAACAAGAAATATCTCGCGAATACTGTGACAAACTACTAATAATGGGTGGTTACTGTATAAATCAACAATGAAAGTTAACTCTACAATTAGACTCGCTGCAATGCACCATAAATCTCACATTCAAGGCTGCCAAGTGAAATTAGAAACAAATAGAATTATGATCACAGGTAGTACCAACTCAGGGCAAAATATGCTCTTGAGCGTAAAATTGTTTCTGTTCCAAGTTTTAAAATTGTAACTCTATAAATTTACAGCATAGTACCTACTTAATAAGGTGAAAGACAAATAGAAAATGGCCCATAATCATAAAGGGATATTTTTAATGAACTTTAGTAAACGAAAATTTTTGCCCTTGCTTGGTGGTTCTCTAAGATTTTAGTTGCTTTCGTATTTAATTTAAAAAAAGCAAGATAGATGTATTGTGAAAAAAATAATCAAACGCTGTTTATTGAATATTTTAATGTAAAATTACGTACAAATTTAAAACTCGTTTCGTGATAATTATATCTTTGGTTCTGAACATGGTATTCTTGTTGTTTGTCTCTTGTTTGTTTCTTTAGTTCTTTCATTCCCTCTTTCTTTCTTTCGTTCTTTCTTTCTTTCTTTTCTTTCTTTCTTTCTTTCTTTCTTTCTTTCTTTCTTTCTTTCTTTCTTTCTTTCTTTCTTTCTTTCTTTCTTTCTTTCTTTCTCTTTCTTTCTTTCTTTCTTTCTCTTTCTTTCTTTGTTTTTTTTTGTTGTTTTTTTTTTGGTGGCGCCGTGGCCGAGCGGTTAGCGCGCTCGCCTACCACCTAGGCGGCCCGGGTTCGATCCCAGGGACCCGCATGTGGTATTTGTGGTGGACGAAGCGGCGTCAGGGCGGGAATTCTCCGGGTGCTCCGGTTTCCCCCGCCATCTCATTCCACCGGTGCTCCAGCTTCATTCCATGTGTCATCAGTGTCACCGCCTGCGGTGCCGTAGTATTAAAAGTGGGCGTTAAACACTACAACAACTTTCTTTCTTTCTCTCTTTCTTTCTTTCTCTTTCTTTCTTTCTCTTTCTTTCATTCTCTCTATCGTTGTCTTTCTTTCTTTCTTTCTTTCTTTCTTTTCTTTCTTTCTTTCTTTCCTTCCTTCTTTCTTTCTTTCTTTCTTTCTTTTCTTTTCTTTCTTTCTTTCTTTCTTTCTTTCTTTCTCTCTTTCTTTCTTTCTTTCTTTCTTTCTTTCTTTCTTTCTCTTTCTTTCATTCTCTCTCTATCGTTGTCTTTCTTTCTTTCTTTCTTTCTTTTTTTCTTTCTTTCTTTATTTTCTTTTCTTTCTATGCCAATGTTCTGAGACGTGCTTAAGCATTCTTAATGACCTGAAAAGGGCAAAATAAAATGAAAATGACTATCTCTGTGGTCTGGTGGTTAGCTGCTAACGTTCAAATGCAGAGGTCCCGAGTTCGATTCCTGACTGGAGGGTAGGAACACATCGTTAGCCATAATTATTCCTCATCCTCCCTAGAGTCTGAAACTGTATGTGTGTGTGAATTTAATGTAATAACCCAAAACTAATAGAAACTCCAAAATTAGCATCAATGTAAGGGAGTGAACATCATTAGTGTTGAGCAATTGTTCCATAGGTAAATACCGCCGATATGACCTAATTGTTAAAGGCGACATAGAAATGGAACATAAAAAATGAAAACAGCAGAAAACTAGACACACCGCGAGTCATAACACTTCCGCTTTCGAGCCCGCAATGTCATTTTTAGGGAAGAAAGATGTTAATACTATTTGGAATTAAAGAATTAAAACATGGTCTGTTATCATGTCAGTTAACGTTTATGGTGAAATTTGTCAAATTACGTGCGAGTGTTAACAACTTTATATGACGTGTGGTGCACACAATCCCACAAACAAATAGCACTTGTCAAGATAATGCGTGCCTGGTGTGTTTACTGATAGATGTTGCTGATAGCCTCCCATCTTCCCTTTGTGTTCTAACTGCCGCTTTCGGTTAATTCCAGGAAATCAGGTCGAGTTGGCACGCAAATGACACTACTAAAGGTAGCCTAGAAGTCTAATGAGAGCGTATTGCGAACCAACAACTCAAATTAATGAAATTGCTCAATTAATCTTCACACGACATGCTTAAACGCACGATGCCAGCATTCATTTTTAGCAAACACTAAAATTGAATTTCAAAGTACTAACTGCAAATTAAAGAAATAAATAGGACTTGTTAAATTCACATGGCTTTCTCTTCTTAACGTCGTACAAACTATTCACACAAAGGCTTATTATTTTATCTACTTCTTGTTAATAGAGCTAAATCTGCATTACATTTATACATTCCGGTGTGGATTTAAGAAGAATTCAGTAAACTAAAGCGATAGTCAAATATTTCATAAGTGGGTCACAATATGATGGCTAGGGCTCGGAAGTTCATGCCCTAAAAAACACTGAAATATGCATGCAACTATGTTCTTAAAAACTTGAAAATATGCCAAGAAATATGCACTATTGAATTAAGACAATTAGTGCCCCTTTGCGGTAGACATGACGAGTTAGTATAAGTAATAAATAAAGTTACCTTATTCCTTAGAGGTTGAAGCAGAAGTGGTCCCGCTGCTAGTATTAACTGATAAGTTGCAGTTCACAACCAACACTTTGCACAAATTTTCAACTGTAAAACATCGTCTGTTGTCTCGCAAAACACTTCTGTACCGTGCAAAACTTCTCTCCACGTCACAATATGTTATCTGGGCATATTTATATGATGTTAACTGCTTCACAGAGAGAGTCAAGTCTCTTGGTGTGACAGAGGGGTTTCTTTCGAGGATGTCTCGAATATCGCACATCTGTTTATAACCAGAATTTTTTGAAATTACATAATTCACTTTGTCTTTCACTTTTTGTCCTGTGCTACCAGGAACCGAACTTAGATCACATATTGTTTTTTCAAAGACAGTAAGTGATTCATGTAAAGGAGATCTTACAGCTTCCAATGCCGTTATGGTTGTTGGTAAGAAAGAAAAATGGTCAGATATGAAACTAAGATCCTCTTTTAACCGAGTTCCTGACACAATATTTTGTACAGTTTCTATTGATGAAGCATCTTTCGAGTCCAATGAATTAACAACCTCTTCGACTATTTCTATGTGCTCAGTATAATATAAAACTGCATCGACCCATGTTCCCCATCGAGTTAACACTGGTGCAGGAGGAAGTCTGATATTAGGTGCTGTTGATCTAAACAACTTAACTCTTTTACGAGATTTGACAAAAATTCTCTTTGTACTGGACACAAATCTATCTACCAATGGGAAAGAATCACGTATTGTCTCAGAAATGCGACGAAGAGCGTTTGCCAAACAAATTATATGAATTAAGTTAGGCAAAATACTTTTCAGAGTTTGCTCTGATTTTACCATATTATACAGATGGAAAAAAGAATAATAAACCATAAAAATAATTAAAATATGCAATATAGGGGCTATAATATTGAAATATGCATTTATCAAAAATCAAGAAAATATGCAGTTATATGCACCATAAAATCATGTCCAAATAACTGAAAATTCCATAATTCGTGCACATAATGTAAAAGCATACATTTTTAACCTCTATGAAAAAACATGCAAACCACTTCCTAGCCCTAATGATGGATTTGAAATTCCGTTCTCTTTGCATAACCACGAAACGAAAAACCTGATGTGTTGCACTCACATGACTTTCTCTACTCTTGTACTGACCATTCTTACAAACTCTTATTCCTATATCTTTTTCATGTTAGTCGTCAGAAATATTGCAGAAATTGTCTTATTGCTAATTTTCTTGTAGGTGCAAGGGAAATATGGGAATACAGTAGGCTTTGAGTGATAGTCAAACTTTTTAAAGCCGGTTGCTATATGAAGGCTTTGAAATTCCGTTCACTTTGCACGGCCAAGAAATAAAAAAGTGAAGAACGACCTTCCAATTGAGAAAAGTATAAGAATTGCAAAACTCACACAAATAAGGAATATATATATCTCTGAAATGGTTCACTCCACAAAAAACACATTCAGACATAAATTGTGTGGTTTAACAAAATACACGTTTCTGTATAGTAAGGCTTGGTCTATCTTTTGCGGTTTACCAGTTATGTAAAAGTCATCAAGAGTAAACATGATTACATAGGTTATAGCGAGAAAATTCAAAATATACATTTAATTTGTCATAAAAATATCTATTTTAATCAAAATCGTTAGAGCCATTTTTGAGAAATTCGAAATTTTCGACAAATTTGCCATGTAAAGGGTAGTTTAGAATGGAGGAATTTTCTTCAAAATTTTTGTGTCGCATTCTTGAAAGATATTAAACTTAATTACTAACTTTGGTTTTTAGCAGACTTTTAGTTTTTGGGCTATGCTGTCCACACACACGCGCGCGCGCACAGGGACCTGTTTCTAAAAATGCTTTCTTTTTTTTTTTTTTTTTTTTTTTTTTTTTTTTTTTTTTTTGATTCAGAGGGCCTCAAAACATATATTTCCGGTGAAATCTCTATATCCAGTTTTTGGATCGAATGCTATACTTCCCCTACTTACTATACGTAGTAGAGAAAGTAAAAAAGACCAAAAAGAAGAAAGACAAAGAGAGAAAAGAAAGTGAATAGTAATTTGCGGTTGAATAAAAGTACAAAATATTTGAAAATTTAAACCAGTAACAAAGAGTAAGCCGAAAATGTTTAACGCGCTACGCACGCACAACCACTCATCCACCACCACTGCGCGCGCTCGCGCGCGCGCACACACACACACACACACACACACACACACACACACACACACACACACACACACACACTATTTGACATACATCGTATGCTTTAAGATATACATTTTTGTGAGGGAAGATTTTGTGTCTTGCCATTTATGCAAAAGTATTCAAAATGAAGAGGACTTCTCAACCCAGAAAATTCAAGATATCTACACATTTTTTGGCATGCAAGTATCTCAATCTATGTTAGGCTAATACAAATTGTTAGCCATTTCTAGAGTATCACAAATAAAGAAAAGTTTTCCATATGAAGGACCGCCTCCGTAGCGCAGTTGGTAGCGCGCTTGCCTCTGGCTCGGAGGACCCGGGTTCGATCCCCGGCACCAGCATGGGAATTTTATCCCCTCTGGGAGGTCTGGCACGGGGTGCACTCAGCCTCGTTAGTCCCGGGGGGGGCAATTGAGGAGCTACTTGATGGAAAAGTAGCTGCCCCATGTCGTGAAGACCGCATAACTGGCCGGGAGGGATCGGGACGCTGACCACGTCCCATCCTCCAATACTGCATCCCACCAATGACGCTTGTAGTGGGCCGAGGTGGGGGAAGCAGCGGCTCTCCATAGGCTGTAGTGCCGGGGCTTAGCTTTTTTTTCCATATGAAGGGTAATTTGGGGAAAGAGGATTTTCTTGAAAATCTTCGTGATCTATCCTTAGAAGGGCGGGGGAGGGGTGGAGAAAACTTTTGAGTTAAGTAATTTACAGACCACCCCCTCCCGCGCCACACACGCACATGTATACATGTATTTGCTAAGAAATGCTTTTATTTAGATCCAGAGCATCTTTATACTTTCGAGAAATCTCAATATCGATATTTTCGGTGGATTGCATTACTTCCTGTGCTTACAATGGGCAAGGACCTAGTTAAAGGGGATCCTGGGGATTTAACTTCTATTTCTATGGGATTTATAATATGTTGCTTCTACTTAATGCACTGAGTCTTATGAGCTTCATCAAATGTTAGGACCTTTTCACCACAATATTTTCCCCTTTCCTTATATTATAAAACTTCCTGATGATTACATCTGTCGACGGTTTTGGTTGGAGAAAATTATATAGGTACTCTTATTGTCCATGCAATTTCTTTGCAAGTTTCCTCAGGGGAAAAAAATATTATTGGTTAACAATTATCTCAAAACGCATTAGATTTATTGCCTTTTATTATTGAAGTTTAGGTGACGTTCTTTAATCTGGTAGGTCATATTAGACGATGAATTAATGAAATGAGTGAAATGGTACTCAGATGTGCCCGGGGCCCATAGAGCTTAAATTTACCCGATTTTCGTCTTCTCAGGATAAGAGTAAATCCCAGGAGAAAACATGCGGATAACACCCTAACGGAGATTCGAACTCGGGACCTCTTGAATGTGAGGCAGACAGGCTACTCCCACACTACACAGGCGAGCTAATACGTAGATAAAACAAAGTAGAGTTTGTGGAACATGCATCACTTGTAATGTTATCCTTGTCGTGCCGCATATTCATTACGTCGTGAGAAAAGTGAAGGGACCAGTGACAATGGGAAGAACTAGTTCACACCAGTGAAGTGACAGTGTGAGCTGAGTAAAGTCTCAGCTGTTTAATGACAGTGAAAACTGAGTGAATTGACAGTTAAAAACTGGACGAAGTCACCCTGATTAAAGCCTGCGATGGGGGAAAAGGTGTAATGATTATTAGCTGAAATAAAGACCATGAAATTCATAGTGGGGAAGAGCGAGATGAACATGGATCTGGAATGGAGAGAATAAAAATTGAAATGAAGTGTGTCATATTCGAAATGGAGAAGGAAATAAAGAGTTGTAAGGAGCAAATGAAGAATGAAATGGAGGAAACGAAGACGGAAATGAAATCCGGAATGGAGGACACGAGAAGCGAAAACAATAATGTAAAAATAGAAACGGAAGCTGAAATAGGTGGGTGGTGGGGGCGGAGGAAATTCTAACTAGTTCTTGGCATCTACTCCCTTAAATATCAGATACATGCAACGGTGATAGTTCTGAAAGACGACTTCGCGAAGAAGTTAAAAGAAATTAAATCTAACATGGAAGATGAAATTAATGTGGCCAAAGAACGGCTAGACGGGCACACGGAGGAAAACAAGAGGATGATGGAGGCCGCAAAGGCGAGCTTCTGGACCAGCGGATGATGAAGAGAGCTAGAGCCCAATGCCCTGTGACAGTGCAACCTGACTTGGTTAGGACGAGTATACCTTGAGGAGTAGCTGGCAGATCGAGTCAGAGGGCCCATCTAACGTTCAACCCGCATGGATGGGTGTTGTGGTCAGGGTCCCAGGGGCCCATCCCTTAAGAGCTATTGGACGAAATGGGACTACCTGGTGGCCAATAAAGGAATGTTGAAGAGAGCTTAGGAGCCCTCAGACGGGTAAACCAGAGTGAAACAGCTGGTGCTCCTAAGGAGTATTGCGAAGGAAGTCAAGTCCTCGAGGAAAGCATCGGTTGTACCTGGATGTGAGTAATAAGCTACGTTGCCGATATATATGGGTTGCATCTTCGAACCGAAACGAGAAGTGGTGCCAGCAATGCGACGGGTCCTGGGACCCCGTGACACATTAAGTGTGAACCCCGAGGAAAGCTTATAGTGTCCATCTTTACCAGCTTGCTCTATATCAGGCCTGTCGAACATTACTCCGAAGGCATGAAGAGAGGAGTCCCTTCCTCAATTGTAGTAGCACGCGTTAGGTAGAACCGGTTTTCGCTTTGTTTTTCCCCAGTTTTCCGCTTTGATCGTCACGAAGGGAGGGGGAGTGATGAGTCCTGTTTTATCAGGTGATCGGGACGACCAGCACAGGGGGAGCTGTGAGGCGCAGGGGCAATTGTTTGAGGTTATCGGGAGGTCGCCACCTGATAGGCAGAACAGTAAACAGATAAGTGACGTACTTGAACAGCGTAAACTTCGCGCTATCGCCAGATAACCAGAAACATCTTGAAGTTTTTCAATCTCTAACGTTCTGGAACTGTGTTTAAATTTCCATCGGTTATATTAGCTAGCGCTCTTGCAAGATTAATGAGTGAGTCATTTGCAAGTCAGTGACTCAGCGAGTGCGCTTCTGGTGTGACAAAAAACGATGTTCTCCGAGCCAGTTTGTAACGACTGTGTGACGCGCACTGAATGCAAGGGGTTAAGAAGGCTTGCGTTCGATTCTCCAGCGAGAGAACCGTCCGGAAGAAGAAGCAGCGTCGTGCCGCGTATTTCGTTACGTCGCGACGTGAGTGAAGTGAGTCTCAGTAAAAGTTGAACTGGGTTATTAAGTGACAGTGAAAACATTGAAATTGCAGTTAAAAACTGGAGGAAGTCGCAGTGCATAGTAAAGATCGTACTAATAAAGAGGACACTATAAAGGGAAAAATTTATAAAAATGCTTGTAGTTGGGAAGGCCATCTTTGACGCACCTTGTGGTCGATTTAGTAAATAACGACAGCCACCGATTTTAACCAAAGCATTAAGATAACCATCACACATGCGATCACTTCTCAAATAGATTTTTCATGTTTCCGTTCCGTGCGTGATTTTTATTTTGCTGGTATTTCCATGTAATCATTTAATCGTGGGAACCAAGCATAGCTGTTTCCTTTGAGTGACTTTCACGAAATTACGACACCGTAATCCCTTTTTTCGTATGTTTATTTGATTCTCATTTTATCTATTTCTCAGTTCATATTATGTCTAAACTTAGTTTTACTTTCTTTGCTGCTTACTAGGAGAAGTACGTATTCTATCCCATCCAGGAACTCGATTTCGAGATTTCACCAGAATTGCACGTTTTGGAGTTCCCGTACCCCCCATTTAATGTTTTTCTTCCCCTTATTCCGGAAAGGGTTCGGCGCGTGTAAATCTGTTTTAATGATTAACACAACTCAAAAATGAAAATTCGGAGGAGCACCAAGCCGCTAAGAAGTCGAGCATCATTCGAAGAGAGAGCATGGCAATCTTGAAGAAACTCTTCCAAGCCTAACTACCTTTTACATGAAACGCTTTTATATACATAAACACAGAACATAGGTAAAATGATTTTGACTTACAGGACATTAGTACACAAGTTAGATCAGGCCTGGGCGACTCGCGCTGTACTTTGAGCGACCTTCATTTTTTTACCTGCTAAACACACAGTTATCAGTCAAAGTCGTGAGCAATCTGCGCTCTCTGAGCACTAGTTGCCCAACCCTGATTTAGATGTTGATATGGTTAATGAAACCTATGTATAAACTTAGGCTTTCACAGCCGGCGTCCTATTAGCTATGTATCTCTTCCGGACTTGTAGGCAGTGGTCTAGAAGGCATCGAACTTACCGACCATTCAGAGCATTCGAGTTCTGACCAGCGCAGACAACGAATCACCTCACCCTGAAGATGCCAAGCGCAGTGCTTGGTGAAACGTCGGTATCTCGATGCCTTCTAGATCACAGTCTACAAGCCCGGAAGAGATAAACATACCTAGTAGTCAATAAAACCTATACTTTTAATTTTTCTGGAATAAACTAAGTCCTCTTTGAATGAATTTTATAAACTTTTGCGTGACTGGTTAAGGATAGACAGAAGCTTAGCGCACAAAAAGTACGTCTCATTGAAATATACAGTCTGTTTTTTTAATTTTTGTTTGTTTGTTTGGTAGTATTAGTTACATCTTAAAATTTTTTTCAGGATAAATAGTCATGCGACTGTCAAGGCATCCGAAATATTCACTTCTTTTTTCGCCAGCATGGTTTCATTAATCGTGAAGGTATTAATTTATTAGTAACAAGTATTATTACGAAAGGTATAATATCCAAAGAACTGTGTCTTACATTCCGTATAATTGCTATCAGATGCGTATTCTTACAAACCCTTATTGTTATACGTACTTCACATTAATTGGGATAAACATTTCCACAAATGGTTTTATTAGGTATTTTCTTTTAGGTACAAGGGAATGAAAGAATACAGTAGGCTTAACTGGTTGTTATGTCAAAAAAAAAAAAAAGTTGTTATGTCTTGTCAAATCCACTATGTGATAGCTTTGAAATTTCGTTCTCTTAGTATGACCGGGGGAAAAGAACGAAAAAGACCAGTTATGACTTCGTGTTTGGGGAAAAGTATTGGCAAATTCAAACTAATAACGAGGAACATCTCGTTCCTTCAACACACACGCACGCACACCCACCCACACACGCACGCACGCACACCCACGGGATAGAGCGAGCGAGAGAGAGAACGAGAATTGTGTTTTAATGATATCTTAATTTTTTTGTGTTGTGAAATTTTGTCTTATGGTTTATCAATTACGTAAGTCATTCAGAATGAAGAGGACTCTGGAGGCTATTCCCAGAAAATTCAAGGAATACATTTTTCATTTCTCATGAAAATACCTGCATATGTTAATTTAATCAAGATCGTTAGAGACATTTTTAAGAAAATCAGTACGTTCGGGTGTCTTCTCATCCTGCAGATTGGTATCTAGGCAACCCTGTATATTACAGTCGATGTGAAAGGCAGGTGCTGAGCCCGCTGCTTAGGACTACGGTAGTGCTTCTTGTTAAGGTGCTCTAGTAGACTAATGGTTAACACACTGAATTATTAATTTCTGTTTATGTTTCCACAACTTTCTAGTAAATCATGTATTCTTTGTGAATGCACTTGAAAGTGGGTTTGCTTATGAATATGAAGTTCCAAACGTTCGTGCTCATTGTGGCACGTTTTCGAATAGAAAACAGTAGTTCGAACAACTATATGGAACAAATGGGTAAATTGTAAACGTTTGTGAGGTCCAGCACGATGTCATAGTCACTGTTAAATGCATTACTTCGGGTAACAGAGAAGTTGACAATGATCATAATAAGAGATTGCAAACGTCTAGTTTGTATGTACAACCATGGAAAGATGATTGGGCGCAATAGGAGAGCAGAATATTTGTACGAGTAAGTCCCACCTCGTGTTAGAGCGCGGTTTACACAAGTCGATATTTCCAACATGCAGCTGAGTTTATTGATAGTCTGTTCGATATGCTATCGTCTGTCGGACACACAATACGCCGTGGGACTTATATTCTGCTCTCCTGATGTGCTCAATCATTTTTTCTTTGACTGTACGTACTGTATTTTGTAAACTCTCAGAACAATTCATTGTCTCTCTTCTGTATCAAAGAATAGCTTTAAATAATAACATTATTATGTAATGATTCCTTGTGTTTGAAAGTTTAATTGCAATGTTATTATGCATTTATTCATGTTTATTAAAGCACTTTCTTTGTGTTTTCATGAAATTCACACAGTTAATCTAATTAGGTGAAACGACACTTCCATGCCAAACCATCAGTTCTCGTTAAATTTACTAAACATAAAAAGTAGGTTCAGGTAGCAGTATTTGAACCTGGGACCTTCACCACTGTTGCGCTACGAGAGCAAGTCACTTCACGCATGGCGGTGCAAACCACTACATATGACACGATGCAGTGGACTGTTTACGACGTAGCTGTAAAAACGCCGGCTTCTCAATCCGTAGGCTGAGAACACACCCGGTGTATATATCGAGGGTTGCCTGAATGAAGCGTAGTTTTTACAAAATACAAGATGATAGTAAAATTATGTCACAAGCATCAAAATATCTCCCATCGAAAATTTTCCATCCCCTATCTCGGTGGAGTGACTTTTGTGATACCCCAATAAGTATGAAGAGAACATTCTTCTATATGTGTGTGTGTGTGTGTGTGTGTGTGTGTGTGTGTATATATATATATATATATATATATATATATATATATATATATATATATATATATATATAAAAGTATGGACATATTCTTCATGAACTGCAATGCATTCTTGTAAATCTAGTCCACTGGTATTAAGTATTTCAAAGTCATTCGTCATAATTTAAACAAGGCTGTTTTAGCGGCAAAGCAACAATCAGTTGGTCCAACCTTTCTATTGCTCAAAATGCGTGGGTGGGAGTCATATAGTTCTTAACATTTTCTAAGGGAGGCGCTGAGATACTTTTAATCGTCCGTTACACTTGCCACAGCAAGAATGCAAAGTACAGTGTGGAGATAAATGTTTTGTTGTTGTTTGTGAAGACTTATAACTAGTACTGTCTTTTACTCACTAGATCCCGAAGGTGAGTAATTCTGTAAATGATGTTTTATTTAGCATTTAAAAATGTTTTTGTCAGTCGCATTCATAATTTTTTCAAAAGCCTGAAGATGGAGAGCAAAGTGAGCTTTTGTATACATTTAACCATTACAACAAGGCAGTTGAATTATTATCTGAAGCGCTGTATATGTTATTTCTCGGAAAGGAACAGCAAGAATGGTGTTTATTCGGACCTTAATAAATTGAACAGAGCAATCACAAGGCATAACAATCAGTGTCTAATATATGTATGTAGTAGTCCCAATTTCAGGTAGCTCTGAACAGGTCATTTTAATGTCTCCCTCCCCACTTTCTCAGTTCCATCCAAACATGATAACATTTTACAAATTCAGGTTTATTAATAATTTTGAACTAGGAATTATGTGGCTAAGTACTGGCGTGTTTTAAAGAACAGGCTGTTTGTCTATATTTATTTAATATATGGTTGTTGCACTTCGATACGCTTTTTATGACTCTACTCTTGTAAAACTATTATTACTATAATAAACTCTTATTCCTCTATCTTCTTCGTGTTAGTCGAGACAAACATTTGTAGAAATGATCTTATTAGTAATTTTCTTGTAGATGCTAGGGGAATATGAGAACACAGCAGGCTTTGCGTGATACTGAAGTGGTAAAGCTTTGAAATTGCGTCCTCTATGCACAGCTTTGGCCTATCTCTTACGGTTTACCAGCTATGCAAAAGTCATCCAGAGTAAAAAGGAAGCATTTTAATCAAAATCGTTTGTGCCATTTTCGAGAAAATAAAACATTTCCATGTAAAGGGTAGTTTAGGGTGGAGGAATTTTCTTCAAAATCTTCGTGTCGCATCCTTAAAAGATATTAAACTTAAATACCAGCTTTGGTTTTTAACCGACTTTTCATTTTTGAGTTATGCTGTCCACAAACTCACCCCCTCCCCCCCCCCCCCCCCCACACACACACACACACACGCACACACACTCGCACTCGCACTCGCACACACACTCGCACACGCGCGAATACATGGTACACATCACACACACACACACACACACACACACACACACACACACACACACACACACACACACACACACACACACCATACAGGCGCACATATACACACAACAGATCTTGTTCTAAAAATGCTTTCGTTTTAGATTCAGGGATCCCAAATCAGTATTTCGGGTGAAATATCGACATCGAACTTTTGGGTGGAATGCAAAGTTCCCCTACTTACTATACATAGTAGAGAAAGTAAAAATGGGAACAACAAAATAAAAAATCGTCGTTTGCCAAACAAATGTGTTTTATTATACAAATGTTTTTAAAATCAAGGATATGGAGGTTATTTTTATTTGTTTTAAACACCGTTTTGTAGCTACAAATCAAAATATTCAACTAATAAGTAATACGAAGTATGAAAGTAAAATATAAGATAAAACATACAGTATGTTTTTGAAAATATGTAGGGAAAATGTTAACAACCTTGCAACCGCATAAGAATGTTAATTTGAATCAAAATTGGATCGAAAATAAGTTAGAATTACATAGTTCAGTCCCTAAAACGGCACTTTGAAATCTTTACTTGTACCAGCAATCCATTTTATCACAAATGGTTCTTGAAGTCGCGGGTTCAAACCCGGCGTAGGATGATAGATTTTTTCGGGCGTAGAAATCCTTAGCATGGCTCCCTTCGGAAGGGAAGTAAAACCGGCGGTCTCGTATCATAGATTTACGGCACGTAAAAGAACCTAAGCCTGACAGAGAGGCCTCTGAGCAAAATTAAGTGTTCTTTCACGCCCAATGTAGAATGGGATACTGAGAACCACAGCATTAGCGTCCATACATAAAACCTCAATTTTAAGTTACATCACAAAAAAGATTTTTCCTTTATTTTTTTCTGAGCAAATTCATTTTAATATTGTTTTTGAAAAACAAAATCATTACTGCACGTTAAAAAAAGAAAAAAAATCTTGTGTTTCTTGTCTCTCAAATTCTGATGTCCTATTTCTTTGCACCTCAGATTCTCCCACCTCTCAAAAACTGGTACTTTGGGCAATTGCTCACTTGGCCCATTTGTAAATCGGGGTGTGTCTAGGAGGAATTGGTAAAAGACTGTGTTGCCCTGTCTGGGTTTTAAGGAAAGTTCTAAAGAAAAATATTATAAGAATTTACTTGAGTGGACACATCAACATATCACAAGTAGAACGTTGCCATATTTGCTTGTAACATCTGTAGGTCACTGTGTATGACATTTTTAATTGAGATACATTATCTGAAATGTACATAAATAATTTGTTTGTCTCTTTTACAGAGTCACCATGGCAGATGATGATCCTCCTTTCAGACCAGGTGCATCGTTTGGAAAACTGCGGCGCAAAATACCTTCCAAACCAGAAGATGTTCCTCCTGAATTACCCACCTGGGAACTACAAGAAGGCTACAGGTATTTATTGGTATTAGCGGTTGACCAGTGAGCCATAAATAGAACTGTTACTGTATGAAATAGAGGGCTTATTGCAATTTGTAGCTACTGGCCCATAATTTGGATAAATAAGTAATCAGGAAGGAAAAATGTCACAATAAATAGATGTGAATTAAGGCTATAGATTCTCATTTATACGAGGTACAACAAATGGTAACATGATTGCTATTTTGTGCAGAAGTACTGCTTTTAAGAATCTCTTGGCAGTTTTCCCTAGGTCTGCAATATGTATATTTTTGTGTGGTACATTTCTTTTTATATTTGTACCGTAATACAATAATGAACCAAACGTATCATATGGAAGGTGACCATTGGACTACCTGGTTAAAGACATGAGGAGATGGAAGAGCACTATCTCCCAATGTAAGTTCCAGAAGTGCTATTGAGAGATAACGAAAATTTCCTGGAATTTTCCCTGTCTCCTGCAAACATTCTAGAACTCCCTTGAAACTTCAGTGGTTATTTATAAGCAAGTGTGCTTGAGAGTGAGTCAGTTACAGTGGTTTCAGACCACTCAAGGTCATGCATATGTATTCCCACTCACGTTTTGTATGTCTTTTCTAGAGTTGCCCGCCTGATGGTGTGCTGTGCTTTCTTCACTGCTCACTCACTCGGAGGAGTTGGGGGATGGTTGCAAAGCAGGGAAGTAACCTTGAGTGGACTGGTGAAAATAAGATAGTGAGCCTTTGTGTGACAAAGTGCTGGTTACCTTGTTTTCTCTGAATCAGGTTATGAAGACAGTTGTGATGCACATGGAGTGCTGCTACTGCAAATGATTAGAGAGGTGTTGTGTTCGAGCCCTAATGAGTAAACCAGAGGGAAGAAAGAAGTCGCTGTTTTTCCTCCCAGTCTCTTGCACTGCTAATATATGTGTGGGCTGCCTCTGTGGAAATAAATTCTGCTAGTACATCCATTAGAGTTCGCTGTGCTAGCTGCTCAACTTCCATGGTGAATTCTTGTAATGTATTATCCAGTTATTGAATTCTTGCCTTCAGTGGCAATCAAGTGATTTTATCCACAGTGCTCCTCTAACTTTATTAAGTGGTTGGCAGAGCCGCTGGTAGGGAGAGGGAGATGCAAGAGGTTTTCGCTGCTTGCCCTTTGAGGCAGCCAAAAGCTATGTCTTCTCAAGTGACATTCATCAAATGTGGCTAGCAATGGCTTCAAACTGCTGTTCGAAATGCCACAAACTGAGATGTCGAATTCTGGAGGCTTCACTGTTTTTGCATTGTCAATCTTGTAATCAAGGGACCTTCAACAACTTTGGAACTTATCTAGTCTTCTAAGTCATGGTGCATCTACTTCACTGCAGCATCCATTATTCTCTTGATGTGCTAGTCCAGATGCTCTCCCTACAGTCCCTTACCATCATCTTTTTTCTTATGTTGGCTAGTCTAACCATCTTTTTTCCTGGTCTTGATACTCTTCCACCGAATTAATTTTATCTTCCATGATAAGACTTAATTTCTTCTAGTTCCTTTACAATGTTGTCTTTCAAGTTCCTCACCATTGCATTTATCTCAGAGTTTAGTGTCAGTGTCGAGATTAAATTTGAATTTCATGTTCCCCATATTGTTCTTCATTTCTTCCTTTACACCAGTGGTGGGCAAACGCCAACGGATTAGGTTCTGCAACCTGCTTGGTATAGACCAGACATTTGGGATAGAGGACGTGAAATCAGCGAGTTTACAACTGTCCTACCGGGTAGTATGCATTTACAGTTTGTCCAGATCGTGGTGGCACTTCACATGCGCGAGAAAGGAGAAATTAAGGAGAAGTGACTGGAGTGGTGGGGAACAAGCGAGTGATGGCAGAACTCAGGCAGTCACATACACAAGTGGTGTATGTTTACATGTTATAAACAATTATTGTGACGTTATCACAGTGAGAGCGAGCGATACACTGATCCCCACCTCTCCTATTATGCAAGTGGGCACACCTCTTCTATTGCACATCTATGCTTCAGGAGTGGGGGAGTGTCACAGCAATCTGGACAAACTGTAGTTTAGTGGTGATGATGTAGAGACCTGATCACTTGGACTGTCTCCATGGCATATCAATGAATGAAAATCACGAATGAAAACGGAAATGTAGTTGAGCCAGTAAATTATCATTACTTATTCGTGCTTGCATTTTGATTTAACCATGTTTAGTTTTGAAAAGAACTGCTCACATATGTTGTTGTTGTTAGCTAATGCTGGATTTCTGACAATGAAGTCATTAATCCTCTTGCTCTCCAATATTTTTCACTGATGGATGGGGCACTAGAAGTGGCCGGGCATATTTGAAGGTGGTCTCGATCCATTTCCTCTTGCAGATCACATAGAGGACAGAGTGGTGAAGAATATATCCCAATTCTGTTTAAATGTTTTGCCAGACAATCATGTCCTGTAATCAACCTGAAGATTGCAACTGCTGTTTTTCGAGGATACTCAGGAATTACTGTTTGAATGTTTGGTAGTTCCCATCTTTTATTCTTTGATTTTTCATAGTAATATTTTGCAATAATTTTTTTGAATTCAGAGTTGACTAATCTTTTAGCTGCATAAAATGGTAAATTAACTATAGATTTTTGTACACCACTGGTACCCTTTTTTGCAAGAAAATCAGCTTTCTCATTACCACTCAGTCCACAGTGAGCCGGTATCCATTGGAAGACTAGGTGTTTTTGAAGTGCTGTTAGATGGCTAAGCATCTTCCAACATTCTATAATAGTTTGGTTTTTTGGTGACAACTTGGAAGTAATTGCTATAATTGCTGCCCTGGAATCTGAGAGAATAACTGCTTGTTGAAAATGTGAAATTCTGTACAAAAGATTTTGTAGGGCCATTCGAATTGCTTCAATTTCTCCATCAAAATTAGTAGTTCCATAACTTAAAGATTTGTAATAGGAAAAGAGGTGACATGTGACTCCAGCACCTGCTCCATCTTTGTTTGATATAAATGATTCATCAGTATAAATATGGAGCCACTCATGTTCTGGAAACCTAGTATGGATTGTTTCTAATGCCAATAATTTTAGAACACTAGTTGGAGTATCACTTTTTTTAACTTCTTCTGTCAGGTGTAAATAATATGTGATGTCTAATGTATGTGTTGGATTGACTTTAGATATGAAGTTTTCCTTTGAATTAGGAAGGTGTACATCCTTCTTGATGTCTTGAATTTTGGAAAGAAAGCTCTCCTGAGTCTTTAGTGTATGTGTAAAATTTCTCTTGTGCCATGTATTGAATGGGAGTCTGATCAACTTTTCGTGTTGAATAAGAGCCGCTTTTTCTATTTCATATTCAATGGGATATTGGTTGGTTAGTATTTCCATAGCTGCTATTGGTGTGGTTTTGATAGCACCTGTAATTAATCTCAGACTTTGGTTTTGAAAGATTTGAATTTTTTTTGTGTTTGCTGTTACAAGAACTTCGCTGCAGTAAGTAAACAATGGTTTTATATATATATTATATGTTGTGTTAAGCATTGCTCTGGAACATCCCCACTTCATTCCTGTTAGACGTTTTAACAGTGAAAGGCGCCTCTCTGCTCTTTGTATTACATTTGCTATTTGTTTGGTCCATGTAAGTTTGGTATCAAATGTAACTCCTAAATACTTTGCTTCCTTTGTTTCTGGTAATTGTTGACCCTCAAAATTTAGTTTTATTTTTAGTGGTTTTTTTCTTAGTGAAAAGATTTGGTAGTTTGATTTTGTTGTATTAACAGTCATTAAATTTTCTTTGGTCCACCTCTGTAAGTTGGTTAAGGATTGTTGCATGGTTTTTTCCAGTTCTGTACTTTTGCTTTTTGGTTTTGAAGTCCACATTACCAAGTCATCAGCAAATAGTGCACACTTCACGCCTGATTTTTGTATTTGTTGTGGTAGATCATTAATAAATATTGTCACCGCGCCCGCCGCATCTAATTGCCGGCAACAGCAGTGTCACCCATCGCATTATTGTCGGCGCTACCGCAAAGGAGTCGAAGGAAAGAGACAGAGAATGGCCGCATTGTTGGGCGCTTGCCGAAAGAAAGAAAAGGATAGACACTTCGAGAATCTTCTCTGCTTTGTATCTCGCCGCAATAAGTGAACGTTCCTGAAGCTTCCAGAATAGTGCCTGGGAGATATAAATAGCGGTAAAGTGTGAGAAGAGTCAGTCAGACGTATGTGAAGGTTGAGTAGTCGTGCCGACGGAAAGAAGAGACGTATGCGAAGCGTCGAGTAGTCACACCAAGGAGAAGGAACAGTTCTTTGTGTTACGAGTTCGGAGCCGTGCTGTTGGAGAATCGGAAAAGACTTTCTTGTTGTTGCAACGAGTGTACAAAGTTACTGTTTCCGGAAATAAAAGTGTTTATCTCGACTACATCTGTCTACTTTACTTCACACCCACACCAAAAGTTACAATATATTAAAAAGTGTAGTGCTGAGCACTGCACCTTGTGGCAAGCCACGGTGTATTTGTTTATATTTAGATATATTTCTTCCATATCTGGTTGCAATAAAGCGTTGTGTTAGGAAATGACATAGCCATGAAAACATTGGACCTTGTATCCCTATTTTTTTTACCTTCTTTAGTAGTTTTGTTCTGCATATAGAATCATATGCGCTTTGAAAATCAATAAAAACTGATAAATTATCTTCTTTTCTATTGAAGGAGTCTTTGATTTCTTGACTGAGAAGTAAGACTTGTTCATTTGTAGAGTGGAACTCTCTGAATCCAGCTTGACATGGGGATATTAAATTTTGTGATTCTAGAAACCAATTTAACCTGTTTGACACCATTCTTTCCATCACTTTTGCTATTATGCTGGTAAGAGCTATTGGTCTATAATTTTTTATTTCTGATGCTGTTTTGTCTTTCTTCAAGAGTGGGACAATTATTGCTTTTCGCCATTCAGCAGGTACAGTGGTTTTCCAGGATAGATTGTAGAGTTTCAGTAGTTGTTGTTTTGCTGTTTTTCCAAGGTTTTTTATGAATTCTGGATGTATGTGATCTGGTCCAGGAGACTTTTTGTTTTTTAGATTATTTATTGCAATGTTCAATTCTTGCATAGTAAAATTTTGAAAAAAGATATTGCACTGAGTGTTAGGATTACATTCTCTTTCTTGTTTCGAATCTTTCTTAAATTCTTTACGTTCCTTTTTATTATTTCTTGTTACTTTGTGTGCATTAGCATAATATTTATTGAATGTTTCAGCTATGACTGCATCATTTACTAACATTTTATTGTTGTGTATGATAGGTGTGCTGTTGTTTTCTTTCCTGTCCTTGACATTTTTTATGAACTTATGAGCTTTGTTACCATCTGTCCTATAATCCATTTTTTCTAAGAAATTATTAAAGTGATTCCTTTTAGCAGTATTAATTTCTTTTTTTAGTGAGGCACATTTCTTCCGCCATATTTGTGTATCTGATATGTTTTTTGTTTGTTCAGCTGTATTTCTAGCTATATCCCTTTGCTTTTTCAGTTCTTCTAACTGGGGGTTCCAAAAGGGTTTGAAATTTTTAATTCTTCCACGAGGAATATGTTTTTTTTTGCAGTTTCTAGGATGACTTTACAGAATTCTTTGTTCACATGATCTGGTTGGTCATGCAGCTGTGAGTTTGTTTGTTCTTTAAATTTATGTTCTAATTCAGTTTTATATTTGTTCCAATCTGCTTTTTTGAAGTTCCAATACAGATTCGTAAGACCTTGACTGTTATTTGTATTCTCTAGTTTTATATCAGCAATTACCGCTCTGTGACCAGAACTTGGATCTTCTATAACTTGTTTTTTAATTTTTGAAACAATATCTGTTGTAGCTAACAAGAGGTCTGGGTTACTGCCCGCTCCAGAATAATGTATGAAGGTTGTGGGATCTTCTTTACTATAAATCAGTTCAAAAGTTGTGGTATTCAAAAATTCTTCCACTATCTTCCCTGTAGAATCCACTTTTTCATAACCCCATCTTTTGGAATGTGCATTGAAATCCCCAATTACGATTGTTTTATTTAATTGGTCAACAAGTGAGAGATCTGGTTCATTCCTGGGAGGATTGTAAATACTGTATAAATGTAGATGTGTTTTGTTATCCCAAAAATTTAGCTTTATTAATTCACTTTTATCTGTGTTATCCATTTCTTTAACAATTTCAAAGGAGGTTTTAATATCCTTTTTGACTCCAACTAATATTCCACTACTTATCTGTCTATTTTTGGGTAGTAAGTGCAGTAAAAATCCAGTAAAATTGAAGTATTTAAGTTGTTCATTTGTTAGATTTGCTTCTTGTATTACAAATATATCAATGTTATAGTCAAATACAATTTTATTCAGTTCTACTCTTTTTGTTTGTGTGAGACCACCCGCATTCCATTGTAGAAGTCTGATGTTAGATCTTCTATTAGTATAATGTTTTGGTTCTCGAGAAGTAGTCCCCGCCCGGAGATCCGAATGGGGGACTATTTTAACTCCGGATGCTCACATATGTACAACTGATGTCAATTGCAGATATTTAGTGCTATCTAACATTTGAAAAATAGCTGCACCTACTAGATTTGTATATTTCTGTTTCCATAATACGTCTGTTTGCAAATCTATTAGTTCTGTCTGGAACCTCATTTCACACTTGTAGGATCTATAGAGAATGGATTTGAAAATGGAAACAAAATGTTTTCCACTTTTCTGGAATCTTTAGACTGTTTCACAGAACTCTAGTTTTATAGATTGCAAGAATTTAACATACTTCTGCAAATTTTCCTCACAAGTAGGGCCACGTGTCCAACCTTGGAACTAAAGAATTCGCTCTCCCATTGAATATGAAATGTTCGTTTTTGAGTTGATGCTTCCTTAGCAAATACCATAGTAACATAGTTGCAAAATACATTGTTGTTTGCCACTGAACAAATGTCCATACGGCAGCTAGGAGAGAGAGTGATAAGAATAAATGCATACATTGTGCTGCTGCTATTTCAAGTGAAGGCTACTATTACATTTGTAATCACAACCAGGTTCTTCCCACGGCTGCTTTATACTCTTCTTTTTATTTGCGTGTTCAGCATTCAGGGATTCACTGTCTTCATTTGACTTTGCATTTTGTCCATCCTGGATTCCATTTTCATCTACTCCATTCTGGATTCCATTTTTGTCTCCATGTTCACCATTTCAGATTTCATGGCCTTCATTTCAGTTAATAATTGTGCTCCTCTTCACTGTCACATTAGTGAAGCTGCAGTGAAAACTGAACAACACAGTACCACTGTTGCTATGCAGCTGTCTGGTGGTTATTTAAAAAACATGCAGAATTAGTCAAATGAAAACTCTGCCTTGAACATGAATAAGTTATGGTTAATTTGATATGTTAATGGACCCAATATGTTTACGGACTCATACTTAACAACTTTTACATTTTGTAAAAGTGTACAAGATCAAAAGACTTCCTGTGACTTTATGGCACTGGAGGCATTTTTACGACTTTGTGGCCAGATTTGAAGGGTTACAATGACAAAACATTAAATTCTGTTGCACAATATTGTAACTTATGACCTGAGTGTGCTGTGCCAACTGGTGTACATGATACAATAGGCCAGATCTTATCTGTGCATCTATTCTTTATCATGATCATAGTTCTCCTTCACTGAGCTACAATAAAACACATAGCATGGAAGCTTCATTTGGTGGGATGAAAAAGTAGCCAAAGTTTGAATGCACTCCTTCATGTAAGTCATTCATAATGATTCAGCTGTGATCACATTCTATGGCTATAGGATATACATTTCTCAGTTTTCTTCTTCTTTATCTGATTATCCTCCCCTTATGTAGGACTTATACCCTAGGACTTAGAAGCCATTGCCTAGGGGCAGATGCCTATTGGGGAGCACAGGAACCTATGGACCAGACAGAGTGAAGACCTGGAAGCGGGTGGTCAGCCAAGCACCAGGTATGAGAGTGAGGAAGATGATATGAAATGCAGGCGAAATGGATGATTTAAAGGAGCAGTTGGTGAAATGAATGGTGGGGGAAACTGGAGAAAACCCACCACAAATACCACATGCGGGTCCCACCTAGGTGGTAGGCGAGTGGTCTAATCACTCGGCCACGGCACCTCTGTTATACTTCCAGACTCAGGGAAGGATGAGGAATAATCCTGGCTGGAGAAAAATTTCTACCCCCTGCCGGGAATCGAACCCGGGACCTCTTGCACAGCAGGCAGGTGCTGTACCAACTGTGCTGCGGGGCCAGCATTGTATTTTATAATATAAAAATTGTATTTTATAATATAAAAATTAAAGACAAATAATACAATTAGGATAGTTCAAGGTCTAACTGATGAGAAATTATGAATAAGTAACTTACATAAATTATAAAATGCAAGAAAATTAAACTGGAATTTTATTTTTTGTTGGTTAGTTTTCTGTTGACCATCACATGAATTTTTGGGGAGATATTTCCTGCTGCCTTGATTGTAAGCACCACATTAAGATTTTCATCAAGAACGCATATACATGTATTGCTGTGTCAAAGGTTGAGCCCCCACTGCTATCCATTGTTGTGACGTGAGCAGTCGCTGCTCAGGAAGCAAGCTCTTGGCACTATCTACTCCCCACCACTCTAAAGTAGTGTATTTGCCAATGCTTGTACTACTTGAAACATTTTACGCATTCTTAATTTTATATTATAGTAATATTACTGGGCTTTGCTGGTAGCGGAGAAGTTTTACAGATTTCAGAATCAGGAAGTGTGCAAACTGTAGTATGAAATCAAGTGCAATGTAATGTTCTACAAGAAGCAAGTTTTAGCTGCATTTGAGATTAAGCTGTTTTTGTGGGTGTTCCTTATTGATCTTTGTTAAAAAAGTAACCAGGATTCAAATGAAGTCTTCAGCAGGTGAAATAGACTGGCCCAAATAGGGGAAGTATAGGAATGGCTACGGTTTGTGATGCCACTCTGGTATTTTGGAGATTGTAGAGGAAAACTTGCTGAATCTAGCAATTTAGTTGTCAGGCAACCACCGATCGATGTAAAGATGATAATTTTGTCAAGATGATTACAAGTAATGTGATGATATTCCCAAATACAGGGAGAGCAAAAACCTCTGAACAGGCTGCGCAGTGTTTTGCCTGTTCACTTCCTCAGTGCTCACTGTCTGTCTGTCTATCATAGAAAGGCTTGGATGAAACTGTGCAACATTTTTAAAACTACTTTTAAAAGCTTTACTTACCAACTTTATAAAAGGAGAGATGCTGAAACTGGTCACCATCATTGTCCATACATTTTTGACACTTCTTTAGGATACTATCCATCACTCATCGTAGTTGACATTGAGAAATGCTGGCTGGCAATTTCCTGGCAGATATTTTATTTTAATACTTCCAGGGTGTGTGGATTTGTCTTGTACATTTTGTTTTAAGTTACCCCAGAAATAGAAATCGAGGGGATTAGGTTGGGGACCGCAAATCTCTACTAATAATTGTGTCCTGAAACACACTTTCAATTATTCTCATTTAAAGATTGGCTGTATGAGCTCTTGAAGGGATTTGTTGAAAAAAGCAAAATCACACTCCTTGTCTGTTAATTCTCTAAAAAAGAGGGAAAAATTGTATTCACGTATGTATGGGCATCAACTGTTGACTTGAAAAAATAATGGCCCTATAATTCAGAACCTAATGTTGTTCAAGAAGTAACCCTTTATAACAAAAAATTTGGTGCATGGTGTGCCATTAGTGGAGAAAGGTTTCTCAGAGCTCCAATGTGTGATTTCTATCTTTGGGGTAGCTTAGAACATAAAGTATACAAGACAAACACACGCACCCTGGAAAAATTAAAATAAAATATTCCCTGGGTAATTGCCAGCATTTCTCAACGTGAACTAAGACGAGTGATGATTAGTTTCCTAAAAAGATGCCAAAAGTATATTTATGGATTATTTTCTTTCATAAAGTTGGTCAGTAAAGACTTTAGAAATAGTTTTAAATATGTTGTATGGTTTCATCCACGCCTTTCTATGATAGTGGCAGACAGCAACAAGTACAGAGGATGCAGACAGGCAAAGCCTGTGCAGAGGAGTTTTGCTCTCTCTGTACTAGGACAGAAGAAAATGTTCAGAAGATTACAAAATTTCAAAATTCAAGAAATGCTGGGATTGAGCTACACAAATTCTTTGAACTATGTTCAGAAAATCACCTTCACAATGCGTGCATGCAAATGGGAAGAAAACGAAAACATCACAACTTATGTGTCTAAGCTGAAAAAATTGTGCAACGAGTTGAACAAGGAATTCCAGAAGAGAAGTGAAGTAAGAGTACTTGATATACTACTGAACTGCAAAGTTCTAGATGGGTACATAATACCACTTAAAGTCAAGCTTCTAAGATAAACAAATACATGTGATACTGACAACACAACTAGGTTTCAAAGGAGGGACAATAAGCATGATATGAAGGTTAAGGGAGGGGAAGATAAGCCATTTGTGGCTGTCAACATCAGAAATTTAAAAATAGTGAAAAGTCTACTAGAGTGCTATCAAAGGACACTGATTTAAGACATGTCAAAAATGGATTGCAGATGACATGTCATTAAAAAATCCATTTGCAGCTTGAGAAAAGGAGCAAACAAAAACACTTCTTGTTCAGCCACTAAAGGATGAGTCATTTGTGTTGGTTGTGTAATAGTTTCAATAAAAGAGAGCTCAGATAATTCATGGTTTGATTATGCAGGGGCTCTAATGACCTAGCTGTCGACGGGCCCTTAAACCCTAATCACTCACTCACTTGATTATGCAGCTTCAAGTCACATTACTAAAGAGGTTTATTGAGTTTGAAACCTTCAAGGTTCCACATGGCATTGTAGTGGCAAACACAAGAGTTCATCCAGTACTAGGGAAGGGAACCTAACATAGTTTCAATAGGCAAGAAGAATGCAAATGCTTACTTGAAGTATGATGTGTTTCAAAATCAGCAGGAACCTGGTTTTGGTTGTTTCTGTCCAAGGGATACTTTGGAACTATACCTTGCTATGGTTCCATCAAATTCTCACTTCAACTGTACCATGAGCACTTCTAGAAAGAGACATGTGAAGTCTCTATTAAGCCATTAAGTGAATATGAAAGGAAACATGTGATCAGCCATACAAGCTATGTACATTTAAAAAAGTCACACAAATTGAGTTTTGGTTCTAAAACTTAATTATACCTGGAGAGCTCATTTCAGCAGATGTATAGATCATGTGACATGTGTTACAGGAAATGTTATTTTGTAGAACAGGTCACCATAAGGGCCCTATACAGTGAAATGGCATTGAAATTTATAGTGACATGAATGTGAACCCTACCCAGTTTTAAGATTTTGAAAATATTTTATAGCCATAGCCTCAATTCATGCAGAAGAACAGTGCTTTTCAACAGTGAATGAATTATCTTAATCTCTGAATGATTTCTCATCTCTCTCTCTTTCTCTGTGTGTGTAATATTAGGATAGCTATTATATGTAGATAACAAATGTATGTGTGTGTGTGTGTGCGCGTGCGTGCGTGCGTGCGTGTGTGTGTCTAATGCCCAGAATTGGATAATAAAATAATTCTTCTTCTTGCTTCCCAGTATTTGGAGACTAGATCTTCCTGATTTCTGAGAATTTCACACACAGCTAGGTGATCAATGTTCATTAAGTCATCTTTACTACATAAAGGGCACTGTGGGGAAGACATTAATTCAATCTTGAACAAATGTCTACTCTGACAATCATGGCCTGTGATTAATCTGAACATTGCAAGGGATGATTTTCTAGCTAGTTCTGGAATTGTTTTAAGTTTATTTTGGAAATCCTTCCAATTAAATTTTTTGGAGGAAGTAAGATATTTGTCATAATTGGTTGTGAACACGTTTTTAATTAATCTTTTAACTGTTTCATAGCAGATATTTTGTTTCCTTGTTTGAGCAATTTTGGACACCTTCTTGGCCAGCATATCCATTTGCCATTCCCTGAAATTCCACAATGGGATGGAATCCATTGGAAAATTATATGCTTATTTAAATTTTGGAGATGTTTAATCATGTTATAAATTTCATTTATTTTTTCCATTTTAGGGCAGTTAGTTGAAATAATGGAATCTGATAAGAAAACTATATTAGGAAGCCTATTGGTCCAGGTGAATAGATTTTGTAAGGAAGCATAAATTGCATCAGTTTTTCCATCAAAGTTTGTGAAATAATTTCCAACATGCTTATAGAAAGAAAAGAATTTACAGGTACCTCCTGCTCCTGCTCCATCTTCTTGGTTGTAAAGAGAATTATCTGTATGGACATGAGTCCATTCATCATCTGGATATCCTACATTTATGATTTCAGGGGCAGACGCTTTAGCTTCTATGGATGAATTTTCTTACTTTTTAAAATTTACAATTAAATCAAGGTTGTGTTTTGTTTAGTGATGTTCATTGCGTTGTTAAGAGGCATGAGAAGTTCTGTTTTGAATGGGTAATCTAGTTTATTTCTTAGTTGTTGAACTTTTTGTATGAAGCTTCGTCCACTAGAAACCTCACATGTGGTTGCCTGGGATCAAACCCCGGCTGCTTTGGTGAAAAGGGCTTGCATTTCTAAATCTGTCATTATAGATCTATTACATGTAAATGCCTATAAGGTCATTATAGGAGTAGTTTTAATAGTCCCAGTAATTAAACTAAGAGCTTGATAGATACCAAATGTTGTTTCAGGATTCTCCAAGAATTGATGAAAGTAAGCAAATGCTTCTTAGAGGCACCAGATGCGATGGAGAAAGGCATGGGAGACTATTTTGATGTAATTGAGAAGCCAATGTGGTTCTTAGAAAGTAAGTATTACTATCCTCTCACTATGCTGTGTCAAATAAAATTAGTTGCAGAGATTTGAATACTCAGTTAATTAGTGCATTGATAAAATTTACACATTATTGATCTCATTTTCAAAACACTTCCCTAATTCTTGTTGATTTCCAGTGAGTTTAGAAATAGTTTCACACAATGAAAATGTGTGGTTCACTACAAGGTATTTCAATTCTGAACAGATTTAATGAGTTTTGAAAAGGCAAATCATATCAGAGATACACATGATGTGTCTATACGAGGTGTGGCAATTAAATAATAAGACTACACATCTATTGTGCAGCCGCATGGTGGGAGTTGGTATTGGAATGCAGTTGACCTTGAACCTTCAAGATCAATCACCATTCATTTTGTCTTTCTGTCTGCTTCAGTTTCCCTTTGAGCCTTGGTTGTGGAGGTTGTTGCTTTGTAGTAGTGCCTCGAGCATGGTGAGCTTAAAAGTCGAGCGACGCATTAACCTCAAATTCCTCATAAAGATAAAAAAGTTGCCAATTGAATGTTTTCATCTGCTAAAGGAGGTGTTTGGTGATAATGCTATGTCACATGTGCGAGTGTTTGAAATGGCACAAATGGTTTTCAGAAGACAGGGAAGAAGTTGAAGATGAAGAACGTGCTGGTCGATCAGTGAGTTCAAGAAGTGAAGCAAATGTTCAGAAAATTAATGAAGTTGCGTGAAAAGACCAACATCAGAGCATTCCGATGATTGCTGATGTGGTGAACATGAATAAAGGGACAATAAGACAAATTTTGCATGATGAATTAAACATGACAAAAGTTTGCAAAAGTGGTTCCAAAACGCCAGGAAAAAAAAAGACCACCAGAAGAACATTTGCTCTGTCATGGAACAACTCAATGAAAAATGGGTCTTGCTCACATGTGTCATCAGATGATGAAACATGGATCTTCCAGTATGACCCAAAAACAAGGTGTAAATTGATGCACAGGAAGACTCCCATATCGCCAAGAATGAAAAAAAGCATGCATGGCCAAGCCAAAACTGGAGAGAATGCTGGTCATTTTATATATATCAGGGGTGTTGTACTGACTGAATGAGTGCCTGAGGTTCAAACTGTTAATCAGAAATACTATAAAGAAGTCATAATCAAGCTGGGGGAAGGAGTAAGGAAGAAAAGACCGGATTTGTGGAAGAACGACGCATGGATTCTGCATCAGGACGTGTCAGCTCACAATGCATTATCTGTGAAACAGTTTTTAGTGGACAAGTGCATTCCTGTGCCCAGACATCCTCCATATTCATCAGACCAAACTCTCTGTGACTTTTATCTGTTCCTAAAGTGAACACTGCACTGGAGGGAACACATTTCTGAGTGTTGAAGGGGCAAAAGCAAAAATGGCAGAGTTGTTGAAGAGGGTGACAATGGATGACCTACAGCATTGCTTTAAACAATGCAAGACATGTATACAACAGTGTATACATAAGGGAGGAGGGTATGTTGAAGGTGGTAAAAGTTAGTTGTAGGTTTAAGTGCAATAAATCACATTTCTGATGCCAGTATCGTTATTTAATTGCCAAACCTCATATACTGGTATGCTATGACATGAATTAGTTTTCCTTATAAGCAGAACCTGGATTTTAATGACCTAAATATCAGTGAAATATCCAACAATTTATGACCTTAAGAATAAAATATGACTTATGTAAGTTTATTTCAATAATTGCTTGATTTTTTAAAATAACTTGTTACTTTTCTTGGACTTCGAAACTAGCTAGCGTTTATTTTAAAAATTTCTTTGTGTGTCTGGGAAATAACACAAAGTACAGTGAAAAGAATAAAAACTATCCAAATCTTGTATTTACTATTGCACACTGGCTGTTTAAGTATTCCAAATTAGTTCCATGTCTGCTTAGTCTTCAGTTTCTGCAGTTACACTGGATTACAAGGAGCATTCTCAGGTTTTCCATGTTGTGGTTAATGCTGAAAGATCCACAGTTGTTACTGAGGATAGTTTTGTGCCTAGAAAAGCTCCTCTCCACATCACATGACATCACAGAAGCATATTTGAAAGTGATGAGGTCACTGTAAGCCAGCTTTGGTTTAATATCATCATATATAATAATGGCATTCCCAGAAATTATGCCACTAATTTTGCACATTGTAGAATCTCCAGGATTCTGATGGAGAAACTTTAGCACTTTGTCAGCCACATGATCATGAACGTAACCCAATTCACTGTGCACATGTTGTGCAATACCCTGGTCATCACGCAATTGAGTACCAGCAGCTTCCAGTCATGTAATGGCTTTGGATACCAATGAAAAGTTGGCACTGATGTGTGCCAGATTTCCAGACAAGTTGTCTGTGAAGACCTCTTACATAGTTTAGAATCTAATACTATCTAAACTTTAGATAGTATTATTTCGGTATAGTTGGTAATACTCAGCAACATTAAGTCAACAACCCCACTTTGTAAGAAGGGACAAAGGGAGATACTTGTTCTTTAAATTTCTAAACCTGTAGCGGAGGTTTTACAAAGATTTTCTTGCCACAGGAAATCAGTTTGTCCACATCAGGGTACTTTGGTCACACCTCTTCTGCAACTCAATGTAAGGTACGTGCGTTGTATACTGGGGTAGAGAATCTGAAGCTCCTTGGCTGCTTTAGCCATGTATGATGCATCATCTCTAACTGGTTAGCGTGTCTGCCTCATGTTCAAGAGGTTGCGAGTTCGAATCTCACTTAGGGTAAGTTATCCGAGTAGGGTTTCTTTCTGGGGTTTTTCCTACCCTGAGAAGACGAATGTCGGGTAACTTAAAGCTCCATGGACCTCGGGCTCATTTGAGCATCATTTCACCCATTTCATTTCATTCATTCGTCTGATATGACACAATGTTGGAGGACGTTAATTTAAAAAAAAAAAAAAAAGAAGAAGAAGAAGAAGAAGAAATCATCTCTAACTGTAGTAAAATGTCCTCTTACACCATCCGGTAACAATAGCTTCCTAGAGTGTCAAACAAAATGACAGTTTTGAGTTGTTTACTCTTGAGAGTAAATTCTGGAACTCCATGTTATCAAGAATGGACAAAATAATAATAGTGACAAGTTTTATGGCTGTAATAAGACAAATAAAACACATATACTTTCATTTGTGATTTTTATTAAACAATGCTGATTGTTAAACAATGGAACTAATTTTGACTACTTAATACGTTTATGCTATTTGTTAGAATATGTTTTGTTTTTATGATAATTTTAGCAATGGAAAGGATAGGTGACAAGTGGTAACCATTCCTTTTATATTCAACTTCATGAACCTAGTTAATTGTTGTATGTTATTCTGTGCCTTAATGACAAACACATTTGGAATCTGATTCTTAAATAAATAATAGTAAGAGATGAAGTAGAGGATTACTATGCATATTTCTTCTTCATAACAAGGTAAAGAGAAAGGTACATCAACAGAATAGTAAAACTGCATGCTATCTATATTGGATAAAAGATTTGCAAGGGGTCTGCATTGTGGTGTTTACATATTTCAAATCTATGTACATAAAAATTTTGCTTGATGTAACTGGTTTTTGGCTAACAACTTCTTATCCAAAGCATTGCTATACTCTCAGAAGAAATTTTTTAGAATATGTTACACAATCACTGATCTTCTGAGCAGCATAAGATCAGTGAGAAAGCAAGGAGAATATTTAATGTGCTACTGTTGATAGGTCTAAAGATTAGTACATGCCTAGTAATATATTTTCATTAATGCATGAGGGCTATTTCAGTGAAGAGGAAATTTGAAGAGGGTGAATACACAAAGTTGTCAGAGTTTGTGTCAGATGTCCGATTATTGCTGCTCAACTGTTATCGTTACTTTGGACCTCATGCCTACCACACCAAGCGTGCACTTGCTGTGGAAAATCGGCTTGAACAGAAACTTTCACTTCTTCCTGTGTAAGTAGCTGCTAAACTTATTTCATATTTTATGGTAATATTAAAAACAATGATGTAGGTGCAGCCATGGAAAAAAAGATTGAGCGCTGTAAATTTTCTAAGTGTCACTTCGACCTCACGGAAGTACACAAAGTCTGAGCATGGTTCACACATGGCAGATGCACTATGCTACAAAGCAGGCTTGTACACAGTGAGATAAGACACAGTTTATTGCTTTATAACATAAAATAGCAACCAGGATAGAATCAAAAGAACTGTTCTTCACCATCATGTACAGGAACACTCACAAAATACATAAGACATACCTTGAGGGTTGAACTCTCCTTTAGAGTTCTCTATATACGAGATGAGGTTGTCCGTGGTAGAAATGGCTCAATGCCAACGTTCTGCGCTTGAAACTCTGTATGCTATGCGGGAGGCAGGTTCGAGTCTACGGACCCAGGTAGTTTTTTTTTATTTCTTCTTTTTTACTTTTATTTCATATTAACATCTTTTATATCGATGTAGATTACGTTCTGTGAATCAATATTGCAAACCAATTCTGTGAATCAGTATGTGAAATCTTTATCTGCTGTTCTCGCAAACTAGAAAATAAAGAAAAATACAGCAACCTGATCTCGTGTAGCTTTTATACGTAAGAAAATGCTGATAAAACAAGAAAAAAAAAAAACAAGAAACAAATTCTAATACTTAGTGTGGTCTACATTATTTACTATCACTGCCCTCAATCTTTGGGGCACGGAATCCACCAACGTTTTAAAATAATTAGCGTTTTTTGCTAATGACTCCCAAGTGTTTGTAATGGCACACCAGAGTTGTGTAGCATTATTCAATCTGGGACCTTGATAGAACCTCTGCTTTACTTTTGCCCAAACATGTTCAATTGGGTTGGGATCTGCTGACTTTGGAGGCCATGGTATCTGTTCTAAGATATCCCTCTACTCTGAAAACCACTTTTGGACCTTGCTTGCCTTGTGGACAGAATGTTGGTTTCCCTCTTCTGCCATCCATATACATGCTGGCCACGTTTTTTATAGCAACATGACCAATTTATTGTATTCAGGGTACTTCATGTCTTATGAAACATATCATTGGTTGCTTTGGTTGATTGGATATCGTTGCTCCTCCTATATGTAGAACTACGCATAGCATCAGGTAGAAACAAGGTTTGGGTTTGTTAACAAATTGGCTAACGAAGAATGGGAAGTACGGCGCTAGTTCCTGTACCACCTCTCTTTCTTTATCAGGAACCAATACAAATGCAAACACGATTCAAGAGGCAGTCTATATATGTGTTCAGCAGACAATAACATATGCCACTGAGACTATTAGCTCGGTTTAATTGCATATTGCAAATACTGACCAGCATAAACAGCGCTGCAATACGAAGTGGGACTTAGAAATTTTCTGCTGTCAGAGTGTGCTCAATCATTTTTTCCATGGCTGTGCATACAGAGGGTGCAAAGCAAATGTATACACACTTCAAGCAAAGAAAAAAACAAAGCTGAATTCACACAAACAAAAAATGATGACCACTAATCATCTTAGACTTTTACAGTTGCTCAAAATGCCCATCATTGGCATCAATACACTTCTGCGTACTTTGAATTACTTATCAGGTAATGTTTGCAAAAGTGTTCTCAGTGATTGCAGCACAAGCCATTTCAATTTCTTCCTGAAGCACTGCCAGTATAGCTAGTTATCTATGGTATACAACATCCTTAAAAGTTCCCCATTGAGTTCCAGTGCAGTTAGAACCAGGGAGTGCAGTGCAAACTCAATCAGACCTCTCATCCTATCCAGTGCCCTGGAAGATTGTAATTAAAGTATGCATGTACATCATAGTGGTAATGTGGTGGTGCACCATCCTGTTGGAAGTAAAATTCCTCATTTCCATAGAGTGTACAAATGATGGGTAAGACGGATGCGCATAGCATGTTCAGGCACACTTGGCCAGTTACTGTTCCATTAAAAAATAATGGTCCAATTAGACCCCTAGATGGCAACCCAAACCAAACATTAATTCCAGGTAAATTAACAGCCTTTTTCACAAAAGCATGTGGATTGTTTGCACATTGGTAGACACAGTTATGCTTGTTAACAGTTCCATTCAACTTTTGTGCCTCATTGAACCAAACAACATTTCCTACGAAGGCCTCATCCTCTTGCATAATGTTCTGAAACCACTCGCAGCACTGAATTCTCCGATCAGGGTCATCTTCATTTAATGCATGCAACAGTCTTGGAATAAAAACTTCCAACTTTGCAGTTTTAATAATACGATATATGCTGGTTCTGCTAATTCCAGTATTATGTGCATATTGCTTTGTAGATTTCTGTGGTGACTGCTCAAAATGTTTCAAAACCATAGCCGAGCACCCAGGGCTTGTTGCTCTTTGAGGTCTCCCAGATCTGCTCTTGTGAACATTACCTATGGTACCATGAGTCTCAAATTTATCTCAAATGCATGCAATTGTTACTCGTGTTGGTGGTTCTGTTCTGTACATGCATCTTCATTGCTGTTGAACTTCAACAACATTCTCGGTTTTCCAATACGATTTCAAAATTGCTTTCTGATGTTCAAATTGTAATCTTGCCTCCATTTTGGTTTAGCAATGCTAGCAGAATGCAATTTGAGTCACATCCGTGTACGCATCATACAATAACCTTGTCTTGATTTTGTTCGTTGTTGATTTACCTGTCGCATACAACACTGGCATAATGTATGTCAGTCACATGTGTTTACAGAACATTATACTACACATTACTGTTGTTTTTCAATCTAACTTTGAAATACATTAAATAGATATCTCCTGTCAAAATGTGTGTACATTTTTTTGACACTCTCTGTATTAGGGCTTGAATTCATAAATTACTTTTATCTGATTGTTAGGAAATTTATAAACATTTATACTTCTTTCTTTACCTCAAGATAATGTGTGCATTATCATTTAAATTGCATCTATGTAACTAAAGGTAATCAAATTGAAATTTTATACACTGTGGTGCCCTAGTTGAGACACATAACAAGAACCATTAGATAATTGGTTTTTCTCTTTGAGTTTATGCAATAAAGCTATTCCAGCAAATAATGTCTTTAGTTGATTGATTATTGGTTATTTAGTACATAACCACCACATGCATAAATGTAGACGTGAGAAAACCTTCATGTATTGTATGATTATAATGTATGCCTTGTGCCTTGCTCAGTTAACACTGGTTTCCAATTCTGAGGCAAAGGATTGATTGGAAAAAATCCATCACCTTCCTAGGGGTTGAACTGGACAAGGATCTAACTTTCCGCAAGCACATCAGAGATCTCTCTGAATGGATGCAGGGGCAATTACATCACTATACCTTATACTGTGGTCTGAGATGCCTGTTCGCCTAACGCTACACCTTTTCTGAGCCCTTATAATCGCCCTCATGCAATGCACCTGCGAAATCTTGGGCATGGCTACAGACAGCTGGATCCTAGGGCTCCAAAGGATTCAGAACAGAGGATTTTGGTATATGTTTTCCATCCTCTCCCTTTTTCTGTGAGACTACTTCATGAAGCCTTGTCTCTTAGGATGAAATTAGGCACTGGGCAGCGAAATTCTATGCCAGTTTATCATCACATCAAAGTGCCCTGATTAGGTCTCTTGGGGACTATGATCCAAGAATGTGGTGCTTTAGGTCATATTGGGTTTCCTGCATAGGTTTTGGACATACCAGATAGTGCAGGGGCAATTCCAACTGCAGCTAAAGCTGAGATCCTCATTTAGTCCCACTTAAGAGCTGTTCAGCTCTCAAAATTTATCCCTATCAAAATTAAAATGTAATATTTAAGCATTTTCACTTACGCCAGGGTGCAGGTACTGCTGTATCCTGTGAGACAACTGTCAAAGAGCAATAAGCTTCCATCTTAAACCCACACCTACCTAAAATAAAACAAGCCATCCTAAACAACCTTCCCAATAATTGCATCTCTGTGGTGAAACCCTATTGAGGGTGGGTTCACAAAAAAATGATTCAGGCTGAACCTCAGCCTGCCAGCAACATCACGGTTACAGTCACATTGTTCAGTTCCTCTGAAAATGTTTACCACAGTGCTGGATGAAACATTAGATTTTAAAATGGAAAGCAGTGGACTATGGCATCAAAGCCTGGAAGACAAATATGTTGTGCCAAAAATTGCAAGTCTGGTTACTTTTTATGTCACTATTTCTTCTGACATGTTAATGAAGCGCTAATAGTATTAGAAAAGCTACTGTTGCATGACAATCACAATTCACAACTCATGAACATAAGACTCACAGCTGTTCTGTTGTATATTAACCATTATACTGCTATGCTAACACAAACTTCCCACAAGCCAGTTTGCTTATATAGTCTCTGCTGGTGAATTCTGGAATAAAAGTTTCTTAGTTTGGACCTTAAACAAAACCCCTGCACTACGAAATCTTCTAGAAAAGCATACAATGGCATTTGTTCTGAGCTGCCCACTGTTATCTTTTTTGCTGGGCAGCCCATACAAAGACAGTGATGATAGGTAGCTAACACTTAACATGTGGCTGCTGCAGCAATATTGGTATAACTGACTCATTGTACATAATGTAGAACTTTTGGCATGCTTATTAAGCTGTACAGCTTGTCACCAGTTTCAACATTTTCTTGTAGGGAGTTCCGGAATCCATGCACCCTGGAGGCTACAAATGGTCCAATAAAAGATGTAGAAGGTATGTATACATACTGTTTAAAATGCTGTCATGATGAGAAGAGATATAACAAGATATTCCAGTGGCATGTGAGACACCTGAGTATCTTGTGGAGTGCCAAAGAATAGAATTACATGTTTTTTCTTTGGATACAATTAATAGATATTATACAAGGTGAAAATGGTCATAATTACTGTTCGTAGTACCACATTCTTCACACAGCTTTTGTTTGCACTTATTTTACACACACACACACAAACACACACGCACACACACACACACGCACACACGCACACACGCACACGAAAACACACACACACATGTACACATATCCGTTTGTCTTTAAAAATAAACTGGAATGTCACACTTTTATTACACAGAAAAAGATTAGCATTTAAAATATTTAAATGAATCTAGGGCTCTTGTTTAGTTTAGCTCACTTTCCACTTGCCAGCCAGATTCTTATTTTATCTTTTATCTTTTTTTGTTTATTTATTTTTTATTTTATTTTACATTATTATTTTATTATATTATTATTATTTAATGCTATTATATTTATTAGTATTTAATGCTATTATATTTATTATATTTAATATTATTATATTTTTTTTATTATATTTTATTATGTTTATTATTTATTGTTCTTTTTTTATTTATTTTATTTTATATTATTACTTTATTATTTAATGTTATTATGTTTATTATATATTTATATATTATATTTAATATTATTATTATACAATTTATTATGTTTGCTATTTATCGTTCTTTTTTGTTTATTAATTTTATTTTATTATTTTTAATCTTATTAGATTTATATTATATTTGTTATATTATTATATTTATATTATTTTTATTATCGTTTTTTTTGTTTATTTTTATTTATTTATTTTATTATTATTATTTTTTTTTTTAATTTTCGAGTGGAGAAAAAATCCATTTACGGAGCCCCATACGCTGGGATGGCACAGAGGGGGGACTGTAGGCTTCACCCTAGCGCCAAATCCAATATACTGATAAACCTAGCCATTGCACTACTTGCTTCTAAGAAGGTCAACAGCATACTGCCGACTCCCGCAACAACATTTAAACTTACTATTGGCAACAAACTCCTAGGGACATTCTGCTGTTGGCAGCGCTGCATTAACACAGCAACTTCGGCAACTTTCGTGACCATTCGTACACACTGCCGAGTGGGACTTTGCCGAAATTCTGACCATGTCATCACGTAAGCTAATCTGAACAATATCCGAATCTAGCTATTGTGAACAATTATTAGAAAACATACCAATTGTTGTAGGACTCTAATATCTGGTTAGTATATTTCATATTACTCATATGTTTCTACTTCTATATCTCACATTTACAGTATCACTAACACTATTTACACTGTAAACTGAAAGCTCAACTAAACTCATACTAAGGTAATGGAGGCCTAACAAGAATATGGAGCTTTATGCCTTAATTTTTTTGTGACAACATTCATCCTTCAGCTGCTGTCAACAATGATTCAGTCTAATAACGGTATGTGAATATAGGCCTTTTGCATGCAGTATGTGTATTATTTGGAAGGTTGTACATTTTTAGGGATTTTTTCCATTTATTGTGTAAGAAAGCATTCACTCAAACCTACTCAACAAAGACTAAGATAACTATCAGTTCTGATCAGGTTGCATGTAGATCATTTTTGTGTGCAGTATGTTTGACACATGCAAGTGATGTGAAAACACTGTCTTTAGATGACCTTTTGGGTGTACAGAATTTTAAAAAATCTTACTAGAGGATAGTAGTATGCAGGAAAAGAACACTGTAGCAGGACGACCAACAGAGAAAAAATATATAATTTGAAAGTGTGGCATGTGCCGCACCTCCCTTGCAGAAAGGAATTTTATGCATGTCTTACGCCATACACCCCACCTAAGTACTAATACTCAGCCTTTCTCCAACACACAACCACTCATGGCAGCCGAAGTTCCCCAGTTAAGGGGTTAACGCTACGGTATCCCAGTTCATTTCAGTCGGACAGGATGTAATTTTTTAAGTATAAGTTTTTGGATAGATGTATTCTCTAAGGGGGATTCATTGCATGGCCTGCTTGATCTTCAGGTTTGAATCCAGTAGATTTGTTTGTCTGGGAACATATAAACTTCTGGGTAGTTATTGATGCTCTTAGAAAGCATATCCATGTTGGATTTGACCAAACAGGAAACACTCCAGAAATTTGCAACAAAGTACATAATAGAGTGGAACACAGGCAGAGGGTATGCATTGAAGCAGGAGGAAGCTACTTTGAGCATTTTGTTCTGTAACTCAGCAATAAATGATTTTCAGATCCATGTTCATGTCAACCTTTCTTTTTACTGTTTTGATGTTGGGAGGGCATCCTCTAAATATTTTACAGCAATAAAGATACATCCTATATAGGGCTTATAATTTTTTTTTTGTGAAACAGCAAATTTTTTTTTTAAATTTATAAGCACAAATTGATTTTCTGGTAAAGTTTGCAGTCTTACTTAGGCCTTGTAAACAATCCTGAGCTTATGAATACGCATTATTAGTGGTGAAGGCACATCTCATCAGTAAAAATATAATTTTAAGTTTGTCCTGATCTGGATCCCCATCCCAAGTGACCCTTGATTGATAGCACAATAACAAAAGCAACAAAAATCCAGCCCAGTTACTCTTCTATCACTTTATTGTCTTCTAAAATTTACTTTATTGTCTTCTAAAATTTTTATCACAAACACAGTTTTCTTCTCATCATTATTACATGTTATCACAACTCACAACTTTTACTTCTCATAACCTTGTTCAGTCCATTTAGTGTCTCACTTCACTTTCACTCTCTCATACACTAACTACGATGTGTCCGACACTTGCCGATCTTCTTACAAGGCATACATGATGACACACACAGACACACACACACACAAACACACAGCTGACACACTGACCGACTTACAACCATAGCTCTAACTCTAAAACTAAACTACTAATTGACTCATTCTTCTTTGACCTCATTTTATATTGGGGATGATGTCATGCGACCTTTCTCGATTCCACATACATGCACTGGAAATGATGTAGCTAGAAGTCTCTAGCGTTCTGTCACGTGCACATAGCAGGCATGTGAGACAGCGTTACCTTGAATGTCTTGCCCACTTGCCGTTATGACACGTGATGTGAAGTAGCCCGGTCCACTGTCCCCTGCTGCAAGCCAAGGCCATGTCACACTACAATTCTCGAATGGTATGGATGGCCCTTTGTGTTCCAATTGCTGCTGCCACTGTCATGGGCCGGCATCACAGTACTATAAAAATTAAGTATAAGATCCCTGCCTTTAATCATAAAAATGTTTTTGCTTTTTATGGAGAAATATTGGAGGAAAAATGTAATAATATGAGCATCTGGGTGTTGATTTTAGCAAAAAGACTGAAAGGCTTGCACTTTGGATTATTATGTTTAAAATTATCTTCTATTCTAAGGTGAAAGCATAACAAGAGATTAGAAAATTTTTTATTTTATTTTTTTATTTATGTATTAGTGCTAAGCTTCTTTACATGCATAGATACAAGGAATATGGTAAAGTGCTCAACCCAGGCTGTTAACTTACCACAATCCTTATACAACTTCTACCAGCTACATATGTTTTGTTAAAATTATAAGTTGTCCACTTCTCTTTCTAGTGACCAATACCATTTCTTTTTCACTTTATTTAAAAAATATCCAGCTTTTTTATAGTCTTTGCTGAAAATTTTAATTAATGCTACCTTTCTATCCATTTTATGCCATTTCTCATTTCTCATAAGAGTTTCTCCAAAACTCTGTCCCTTTATAATCTAAATCTTCTTTTCTGCTGCATATTGGGCACTGTTTCTGCGTAAATCCTTTTCTCATCCCCTTCAGTCGCCACACACCCGCTCTCACCCATGCCAGACCCTCTCTTTGTTCTTTACTTTGTTTCTTTATATATACGTCTCTTTCCCATATGCTTTTAGTTGTAATGTACGATTCTAATGATCTTTTTCCAGCTATGTCCCCAAACATTGTTTGTATTCCCATGTCTTCCAATCTTCTCCTAACTCCTTTACAGAAACCCTTTACATTTTTTTCCCTCATTCTCCAAATTTCCCCCATACCATTGCTTTCCAGGTTATACCTTTGAAATTCTTTTGTTGATATTGTAAGCATTGTCTTAGCAGGTTCTTTTCATCTAGATTATGAATTCTAAACCAAAACTTAAGTGCTCTCTCCATAATCACACCTTTTGTTCCTACTCTGCCCAATTCAATTTGAGCAAATTCCTTTGCTGTGGCGTGTGGTAGTCTCAAAACTTTTCTATAAAAAATCCTGTGTACTGCTTCCACGGCTTCCCATACACCCTCCAGACCACAAATTTCACTCCTATATAGTATTTTTGCTTCCACTACCATGCTGTATATTTTTCTAGCCACCTGGCATTTATACCTGCACCCTCTAACTGCTGCCAATGCTCCTTTCCCTTTAGCAAAAGCCAACTTCTTCTGTTTCTCCCACCCCCCCCCCTCCTCCCCATTCACTCTGATTAATAAACTTTTCAAATTTGGTCAATTTTGCACCTTTCTTGATTACTAATATTTGAGTCTTATCCTCGTTTACCTTCAAATTCCATTCACTGCTGTATTTATCTATTTGCTGCAAGAACTGTTTTAAGCCTATCGGTGTAATAGATCCTACTACTAAATCATCTGCAAACAGTAATCCTGGAATTGTCACATTATTTATTACTGGCCAAAAATTGTTATATTTTCCTATCTCGGTTAGAATATCATCTATAAACAGATTGAATAACACTTGACTTAGTTTACATCCTTGTCGTAGTCCCTTCTTTTGAATTATTTCCTCAGTTACCCATCCCTCCCCTGCTCTTACGCAAATGATATTCATTAGAAAATTACTAATTTATTTCATTTTGCTTCTTAATTGTGTGTTTATGATACGTAAGTAATTTTTTTTATTTCATATGATGTTACAACACACTTAATAAAGGTAGCATTTTCAGTTTCATTAAATGGGTGCCTGAATCGTAACTGAGCATGGATTACCTCTATGCTTCAAAATTAAAATAGAATTCTTTGCTCTATTGTTTCCCCTTTTTTAGTGGGATGAGTCCACATGTCACCCAAGAGTTGATGCCTGCCTATGCTGGCATATTATGCTCCCTGAGTAGATTCCATGAGTGATCCATGGTCCCCTGTTCTCACTATTACACCCAGCTTGTGAAAGTAATATGTGACTCAACTCCAACAGGAACTGAAGTGCAATCCCGGCTGCTGCATAGTGTCAAAACAGAACGTTTTGAGAGAGAAAAAGCGAGACGGCAGAAACTTGCAGAAGAAAGAAAAGCTGAGGAAGATGGCAAGGATTCAGAGATGCTCCATTGGGAACGTGAAGTATTGTTTCAAGGCAATGCCCGAGAGATCATGGCTTCAATGTGGGAGGTAAAGCACAACATAATTCATCTATTATAAATCTATTAAGCAAAAGCTAATTTAATCTCATTTGTAAAAGTTGCAATTTTACCACATGTGAGTAAAGTAGAGAGTAGCAGCTCCACAGTTAAGTTTACTCTTTGACATTTACAGCAGAGAAGTGTGCAAGCATTTTATATTATCTCCACAATAATTTGTTACTCTTTTATCTTGCAAATGAACTGGTTGTGCAGTCTCTCATTTTGCAAAGTCTGGCATGGAGGAATTATGCACAGTTTGTTCCAGTTGCTGTAGCATAATTGTATTTTATATAGACAGATAGCACTAGGCTCTTTATCTCTGGGCCGTATGAATAAGGTAGCAGATAAAGGTGGTAAGGGCTAATGTTTTAATTAAAATTCAGATTCCACCAAAATTAACTTTATTTTAATGACGATAATGTGTAATCATAAGTTATTTCACTCTATAAATATTATAGCAGCAAATATCTGAAATTATTCAGTTATTGTTATATAATTTGCTTTTATGATTTCTTTATACATAGAACTCAAAATGGTGTCACTTTATCTAGGCACTTCATTAACTTCCTTCACCACTCAGTAATTAGCTGTATGTAATATAATAATATCCTATGCGGTAGTTATCACAGTATTTAGTATTCCAATACTTGATTGCAGATTACCCATATATTGTCCGATGCTAGTACGCACACTCATTACAAATCTCCCAGAATATACTTCCTTTTGTAAGATGCTGGGATTGCAAATGTACTGAAGAAGATATATTATTTATTTCACTTGGTTACCTGGTTTACAACCAGTCTCTCTCTTGTCTTTATGCTAATCTTCACTTATGATTGATGTTGGCCATGTTGTATTCCACTAAATAGCTTCAAATTTGATAGTAAAATCTATAAAAAATAAATACAATATTCATATGACGGGAAATTGACATATTTTTGATGGGCATAAATTTGACATAATAAATATTAGCACAAATTTTCCTATTAATTTCCTTGGTTACACAATTTCTGTCAGAGCATAAGCAATTGAATATTAAGTGCAAACCTTGTGAAGCTATGTAGTGTCGTTTAGTAAGTATTGGTTTTAAAATTGTTAATCTTTCTGCTGTTATTCTTCCTTGTATAGATTACTAACAGTTAAAGTATTGTTTGAGGCCATTTTGAGACACTTTTTTTACACTCACCTTCACTTAAATTGTTTTAAAAACTGGAAACGTTTTCAAGACCATTTGGTCTTATCATCAGCCATTGGGTGACTGACCCTATACTCTGTAGTCGGAGTCAACCATTTCCTAATGAGTATAGGTATTTTTTTCCACCGGGATGCTAGTAAAAAGATTTAACATCGAAAGTAACCATTATGTGGCCTTCAGGAATATTGTAGTTCTGTAGGTATTTTATGAGTTCCAAGGAGTTCTCAATTCTTAAACTTTCTAATTTTGTGTAAGATTTTAGCTTGTTTACTGTCCATTTAGCAATGTGGCAAGTAGGTAAATTGATGCCATTAATATGGGTTTATGCTATTGTCTTGTTTGTGTACTTTTGGTAGGCAATATAACCGTGGCAGTATGGGATTAGAAGATTTTAGACTAAATTTTTCATGTGCTATTAATGTTACTTGTAGGACTTTATTAATTGATGTGGTGTATGTGGTTAAAGGATTTTTCGGGATTTCTTCATATGCAGGACTTTCTAGCATGACGGTTGTATTCTTCAATCTCCAAAATAACCAGGAAATTGCCTTTGTCCGCTTTTAGAAACACCACTGGTTTCTTGTTTAGGTTTTCCATCATTTTGTTGTTGTAGTAGTTCAGTTTTGGGAGTAATTGTTTTAAAATCTCTGGGCATTCAATTTTGGCTTTTAATGTGTCTTCATTTTTTAGGTTATGTGTGACTGTTTCAATGTCGGCAATAAAATATTCTTTGATCTGTAAGAAGTTTACACAGATTTTGAAACCTTTTTGTAGTAGTCTCATTTCTTCGGTTGTGAATCGAGTCTGGCATGCTTTTAATTGTTTTAAATTAAAAGCACGCCAATTAAACAATCAAAAGCATGCCAGATTGGATTTTTTCAACAATACAAAAGCTGGAATATTAAACAACAGAAAAATGTAATTAACCTATTGCAACAACAGTTCTGTTGGTCCAACAGAAAAATAGCAAATAAACTGGGCATTTCTGGTTGTAATGTTTGCTCTGCATTGAAGTCCAGAGAAGAAACTGGTTCTTATGCTGACCTGTATGCACATACCATTGCTCTTCTTTTTCTCCACTCACATTTACTCTTTCATCCATTCTTGTTTATTTGGGACACTTATTGCTATACTAATATGCTTACTGTGCAATTAATAGTTGGGCTGTCACAGAACTGGTCACCTTACTATTGAAACCACTCTGATTACACCACAAGCATTGGGAAGAGCTCTGGGACACTCCAAACTAAACATTTCTCCATGAATAACTGAGTAGAATGTAAACAGGGTGACATAAATATAAAATAATATGTTTATGTTAAACATGATACCAGAGGATATTCAAGACAAACATGACACCAAAAGATAACATTCAGAAGCATGTTGCAATCGTGCATTGATATGATTTCATAAGTTGAATGCAATATAAAAATATTGTTAGGAGGTTCAGACCACTGGTAATGAAGCATACTTTAATTTGCCTTCAAATATTTAAAAGAATATATTAATTCAGAATTAATAATTTTGGTGGAATCAATAACAATACACACACAAACCAAAATACAGTTGGTAAGTTTAAAGTTTCTGTCGCTAGTGTAGATTGTTCCTCTTTCTTATATCTACATCATATTCCTCAATAGTACCATAAGAATATTTTATGAAATATTTAAATGGTCATCTTTTTAACCTCTTCAGCAATATGGACGTGAAATCACGTCCATTTAAAATGACGGATGGGCGATACGGGCGTGTATACACGTCCTGTGCGTTTGTGCATTTAACCCTTATTTATCCCTTATTTAGCTTAACTTGTTTTAATTTTCCTTTATAAAACATTTAAGTAAAGTCTATATACTTTACTGGCTTACCTTTATATGTTCCTTGTGCAGTGATATGCCTCAAAACTTGGATAAACACACAAGGGTACACCTCCACATTCGCGAATTCCCTTCTTGCTGCACACAAAACACTTTTGAGATGGGCGGGACTTCTTTGCTGTTGGTGGTATCCTTTTAGGATAAAGTTTTCCTTGAAGTCTGAGGGGTGCAGGGGTTCTGGATTTTCTACCCCCAACGTGGTATTGTTCAATTAGGCTGTGAGCTATTGATAGTCAGAAGTCCAGGTAGGTCATTGTCCTGTGTGGGTTTAGAGCTCTCCAAATTACCAAACAATTGTATATGGTTATATCCAGTTGGTGCAAAAATACCTTTTTATACCACTTCTCACTTCAGCTACAGGCAGGAAAGTATATGTATGTATTTCAACAAAGAAAGAAATGGAGTCTACCAAGTTACGAAACATGCGTAAGGAAAAGTTGCAATGTTGCTGTATTCTGATGGCTCAGAGACCACGCGTGCACTAGTGCTTTATTTCACAGTATGCTGACGCACAAGCCACACATATAATGGGTCGACTACTGTTTCTTTCAGAAAATTTATATTAGATGCGTTCGACAGAGCAAAGTTAACTTTTGACCACACTGAAACAAAATAGTGCCATTTCAACGTTTTGTAAATGCAGTTCAACTTTGCTGATGTTGTACATGTATACTGCATATAACGAGTTTTATACCAGTTTTTGTTTCATTAAAATAACTTAATATTTACACAAAATACAGCTGTGTATATACGAAGCACTTTTAGCGCATTTAACAATTTAAATGACCTGCGCTGGATATTGGGTAGCAGTTCTCGACTCGCAGACGTTTTAAATGGCCATTGCTCAAGAGGTTAACCATTATGTGTACTACTTTACTAATTAGCACTTATGCTTATTTTCAGATGTTGTCCTTCTGGTTATGTTTTTCACCAATAAGTCAGTGCTTACAAACATATCTAGTTCTTTTTACTAGGTCTATCCATTAATATAACTAAAAACAAAAGAAATAGCCTTTTCTTTTTTTCAATCAAGGTGTGAAAAGGTCTGCTAGCCTGATTTTGCAGTAATAAATTTGATAAAAAGAAAAGCAACATTAAATTGAAAGCGTATCTTGTCACGCAGGGTACTGTAATGTTAGCCACAGAAGATAGTTTGAACCCTCTCCAATAGACGGCAGTGTATAACTAATTTTTTTTCAATTTTGATGGTTAGCCCCTTTTTGCAGGTACCCATTCAATTATTCTTCTGTGCATCATCTCAATTGTTTTTGTGAAGAACATCAAAAACTTATCTTGAGTATACAAATACTTTCTGCTAGTTGATGCTTCAAAAACTTTAAAAGATATATTCTACATGGGTTTCTAGCAGAAAAGTAGTTCATTCTTTTTAACTTGACTTATAGAAAATATTCTTTCTGTTCCTACAGTTGCCAGTGATAGGACATTTTGTTCTCCTTGGTCTTGAACACTTGAACATTGAAGAAATACCCCAGTTTGAGATAGAGCGAATCTTTCTTATGCCACAGGCTTCAAAATCCCTCAGCATTATTATGACTACTCTACTCAGGTAAGATCCATAGACATTCATGATAGCTGTATGACCAAAGATACATCTTGTGGGAAATTGCCATAGAATGTTGTATGTTTCAGCCCACCAATGATGCGAATGAAATTGTCAACCAAACCACCAATGCCTTACAAAATCTGGACCAGGAAATTGAAACTGAAGATTGCCCTTTGGTACAAAATGTATGCCAAATCAGACAACAATGCTAATCTAGTAAGTTTCTATTAATATTTATTGAAACACTTTTAGTACAGGTCATTAGAAAGGTTATTCTTTTTTCTCTCTTATGAGTAATAAGGGTCATAAAGAAGTCAGTCCTACATCTCTTGTGTAAGCAAGGTTCCCCTAAAGATGGGAATTCTGATGGAAGCACTGCCTGCTGCAAGCATATGATTATAACTAGGGATCGAACCTTCATACAGGAAGCAACAAGGCTAGGTACAGTCAACGCTTGAATGTTGTAGATAATGTTGCACAACTTATATTCCATGCTGTCACCATTTGCAGTAAAATATTCACTCCCAAATTCTTGTACAAGTTCGTGAATATTTTGATTTTTGTGCTGGGGGCATTTTAATGTGTGAAATAGTGAGAGACAGTTGTGTTTTGTGCTGTGATTGTCCCTGTGCAATGATGTCATGCTCTGTCGTGTGGCTGGCAACTTGCAACCACCCCATTTTGTGATAGCTGTGTAAAGGTTCGAAGCCTAATTATAACATGCTGCTAATTAAGAAATCTGCTAGGATCACGTATATCATGCATGAAAGGTAATGTAAGTAATGCAAAACTCACCTGTTCAAAAATAATGTTGAAATTGTGTACCATTTTCTTGAAGACACAGATTTATTTGCTTTAATTTATTTTGAAACATTATAATTAGGTCTCTTTCATTACAATGAATCTGTAATGAATAATTAACAATAATTATCATTATATTATATTATATTATATTATATTATATTATATTATATTATATTATATTATATTATATTATATTATATTATATTATATTATATTATATTATATTATATTATATTATATTATATTATATTATATTATATTATATTATATTATATTATATTATATTATATTATATTATATTATATTATATTATATTATATTATATTATATTATATTATATTATATTATATTATATTATATTATATTATATTATATTATATTATATTATATTATATTATATTATATTATATTATATTATATTATATTATATTATATTATATTATATTATATATTATATTATTATATTATTATATTATTATATTATTATTATATTATTATATTATTACTGTATTATTACTGTATTATTACTGTATTATTACTGTATTATTACTGTATTATACTATATTATATAGAATATTGCAGCAATCTGTGATTTCTGTTGCAGCACTTCATTTGTTTCGGAATTGTCTTTGTAGATTGAAGCTTTGCACTTCTATTCATAAACAGTACTTTCAATCTGGACTTTTCAGACACTGCTTTGTTAGGAAAATGTAACTTTCCTGAAAGTCTTATTTACAGACATCAATTTAGATACTTTAACTTTGACTTCGTAAAGTTCAGATTTCATTATCCAATGTTGGCTAAACCGATTTTCAAAACCACAGCCCTCTATAGGATTTAAATCTATATAGATCTAGAATTTACTGACATTGACCAAAGCGTTTGCATTTCCCTCCTCTGTTTCAACTTTCTTTTCAAGTCATGTGGCGTTGATAACAAGTGTATTTGCTATTGTTTCTTCTGGGTTTTATGTTTTCGGCGATGAATGATAAAAGAATGGTGCCAATCGGCTAATATGAGAGAGATGTGTTAATAGAATTAGTTGATTGCTATTCAGTATAAATGAGAACAATAATGGGTTATTAGCAGGCCCGAATTTAGGACCTCTGATGCCCCTAGGCAAAAAAAAAAAAAAAAAAAAAAAAAATTGCTGCCGCCCCCCCCCCCCTCCCCCGCAACTTGTCAATACATATATTACTTCAATTTTCACAACATAGAGAATGGTTTCACTAGTTTGGATACTTAAGTATGAGTGGCAAACACCAAAAGTGAGGTTATTAAAATTTAAGTAGGAACATCTTAATAGAAAGAACTTACAGTAAGGAGGCATCACCGTATATTAGATGTCAAAACGTATACTGTTTAAGTAACAAGAGGCTTCCTCCTTGCCCTGTCATTTGCAAACAAGTTTATGAGTTCGTTATAGTCCATTTTCACTGGTAAGTCAGATTCAATTGCAACAACACCAAGATAACTAAGACGATCCTTCACTTGTGATGTTCTTATTTATGCGTCTTAGAGCAGAAGATGATTTCTCAGTCGAGCAGTTGGAAGCAGGAGTGCTCAAGTATATTTGTAGAGCTATGTTTAAGTTTGGGTAAACACTCTCTAGACAGTTACCTTACAGCTGTGTAGGAGAGTGCGTCGCATTTTCATTCTTCTCTATGTAGCTTCTGAAGTGTAAGCATTCAAGTACAAATGCTGAATCTTTAAGATCCGAACTGTAGACTTTCTGAAGTATGGATGATGCTTCCTGAATTTCAAGTGAACTAAGCATCTTTAGGTTTGTCAAAAACATAAATAAATGGTTCACTGAATTCCTTGTAGGAAGAAACTCTGTTGTCCAGTTCTTCAATCAATTTATCCAGAATCAAAAGGAACTTGATGTTTCATGTCTATACTTTTTTTTTTTTTGGTGCAGCTTTCCAGTAATTTTGCCGCCCCCTAAAATGTGCCGCCCTGGGCAGTTGCCCGGTTTGCCCTTACGTAAATACGGCCCTGGTTACTAGTATGAATAGACAGAATTACCTTCTCATTTCATCATAGTGAAAATTATTTTAATCTTTCGATGTGAATCCTCACTTGGTATGGGATCAAGATTAATGCAGCAGAAAGGTGCCTCAAATTAGGAATGTACAATATAACCTAACCCTCATTTTAACGAAAGTAATGTGCAATGATTAGAGTTTATTTGAAACTATTAGAAAATCAACTAACTCTTTCTTGTAATGCAGTATCGCAGTGCAACTAACAATTATATTATCCGAGGAACAGGCAGTCCTCTTGCAATTTCTTTAATGATGTGTGCAAACATCACCAGCATATCCACCACGGTCTGTTTATCAAATCTATATCTAGATCTGGATTCATTGGCCCCATAAAGCTCAAACGAGTTTTATGCACCTCTTATAATACACCAAGGAATATAAACTCCGCCTTGGCTATGCTGGATTTGTTCCATATTTCGCCAAATATGCCAGAATGTCAACCATTACACAAAGTTAAGGTAAGGATAAAATTCAAGAAAATCGGCAACTTCAAAGTAAAGTCTCAATCGACACTATGGTTCTGGAAAGTCTTATTCTTGAATAACAAATTGACAATTCTGTACTTTCAAATCTCTGCTTTCATCCAAAGTCTTATTCATGAATACAAGCCTCAGTGATTCCCCAAAGCAAGTAATCAGGAGGGGTCAGATCAGCAGAACTTGTTGGTCATAGACCTTGAGAAATTAGTCTTTCCCCAAAAATTTGTACTAATAGCTCCATATTTTCATGTGATGTATAAGCAGTGGCGTTGTCTTGTTAAAAAATTCACCTTTCACCTCATCTTCATTTAGCTGTGCAATAAATGGAAAAAGAGTACCCAAGCAGTAAACATAGCAATTAACTGAGACGCGTGAAAAAAAGAATTGGCCCAATAATTTGCAGGGGTTTCCTGAATGGCATTAGGATTTTTAGTACACCACATTCGTGTATTTATTGAATTTATGTGTCTGAATAAGTAAAACAAGCTTCATTATCAAAAAGTTCGCAAAAGCATTTGAGTGCTAAAAAAATCAAACACCATTCAAATGCATGCGTGCACAGAGAGAGAGAGACAAACACTATGTATTTGTGTGTACATTTAGTCTGATGTATTCTGCAGTTTCTTTCTACTTAAGACAAATTATTTATTGGTAATTAAGCATTATCCTTAAAACTATGTGAATACTATCCAGACAAAATCTTTTACTTTATACGAGGTGCATCCAGAAAGTAAGTCCCGATCGCATCCAGAGATGGCACCACCAGATGGGTAGGAATGCACGTGTGCAGGAGAAGAGAGGAAGTATGTGGTAACATTGCAGTAAAGTTTAAGTTTTGTGACAGCAGTAGTTACTGCTCTGTGCTAGGAGAAAATGGCTTCTCAAATATTGTCTCCCTCCAAATGCAAGGTTCGTGCAGTCATCCGATTTTTGCATGCGCAAAAGCAATCTCCAGCAGAAATCCATCGTCAATTGTGTCACGTGTATGGACAGGGCATTATGTGTGACAGTATGGTAAAACAATGGTGCAGGCAATTCACGGAAGGAAGAACCAAGATTTAGAACGAAGACCACAATGGCTGAGTGTCCCTGGTGACGCCAGAGGCATTACGCTTGTGCATGGCAATGCAAGACCCATACAGCCAACGCCACACGAAATGTGTTGAATAAGTTTGGATGGGAGGTCTTCGAACATCCACTCTACAGACCCGATCTTGCTCCAAGTGACTTCCATCTCTTCCGCCTCATGAAGCGTTTTCTGGCAGGAAAACGTTTTCACAGTAACGCTGAGGTGCAGAATGAAGTGACTTTGTGGCTGCAGACATTGGTGGCAGAATCCTATGAGTTGGGCATACAATTAATGGTGTACCGTTACAATAAATGACTCAACAATGGTGGTGACTATGTTGAAATGTAGCCAGTGAGTCTATGTAATTATTCCAATAAATATTTCTTACTTAGTGATGTTCTTGTTCTCTTTATCGGTCATTGGGACTTACTTTCTGGATGCACCTCGTATTTGAACCTGCTTAATGGGCTCAGTGCTTGTTCTAAATTTTAGAGAGGGAACATAATGTTTCACTTTCCTAATAATGCTGAATTATCTTGCAGATGTTTGAAAAGTTGGGCATTGAGCATCAGTTCTGGAAAATCCTTGGCAGTGTAAATCCTTTGGAGGAATATGAGTTTCATGAATTAACTTTTCACCAGAGGGTTTGGTTGATAAAGACACTATGTGACTACCTGCTGGTAAGTGAACATACGAGTATTTACAGATTCAAGTAAAAGAAAAGAGATTTATAATTTTAGATACAGCAAAGGATCACCCTAGATTAAAGATTAATGATGGCCAGAAGCAATCAATTCAGACTTCATTTTTGAGCTGTGATGCTAAAAATATCACTAAAAGGTAAGTTTTATCTGCAAATGATTCGAGGTGTGTTCACCTCATTGTCAACATTCTCAAACTAATGTAGCATTGAGATTACCTGTAATAGTGGTTGCATTATGAATTTCTGGTGGGTACTGCATGGTGAGAAATCAAAATTTGGTATGTTGTGTCACAATTCTAATTCAAACTCATCACAGTATTTAGCTTCTGTACACAAGTATGGCAAACAAATCAACTCCAGAAGAACTTCAATAAGGAACACATGGCAAGAGACAACAATGGTGGTAAGACTAAAAGTTCCACATTTTAAAACAGAATGCACACAGTTCAACAGAGTTTGCAGGATAGAAACCAACATTAAACATATTTAAGACTAGAAGAAAAACAAATATGTATGTATCCAATTGTTAAACTTTTGTCTATTTCACTATATCACTCCAAACTATGTCAGGAGAAACAATAAACAACAGAAACCAGCAGATAAAAAAAATTCTAATCTGCTTCAAAATGGAACACCTTTTCCTTTCTCCCGTTCCTTAGATTATGAACTATTTTGGTAATTTTAATTATTAGTTTGATACAGGGACAGTTCCTCTGTATGTGCCACCATGTTGCAGCACGCTAAACAGTTTCAGAAATAACCAACTTTAAATATTTGACAACACTTTAGTTGTAAATGAGCTTCGATAATGTATATTATGAGTTATAGTGTGCTGGACAGATGCAGCGTGCGTTGTCCACAGCAGCACAGAAGAGCGTTATAAGATAGCAATGTGATAGGTTCGTCCCTCCTCTCACTTTTCCCGTGTCCTCTTCCTTTGCACACTGTACCGTGCTGCAGTTAGTGGCGCATGTTCCACTATCAGCTTCTTGCACATGTGCAATATGTTATTCTACTCTCAAGGACCCGTGTTAAATGGAACTCATGGAAATGAATTCTGTGGCTCTCTATTAATAAATCCATTCTTTACTTGATCCTTTGAAGAAAAAATTCACGTTAAAACACTTGGAAGACCTACTCATGATATTAGCATTATTCAGACAGTCAAGGGAAGAAAAGCTACTGGTACTTACATAAGATATTTTCATAGTGACATTTTTGCAAAATATTCGTGGATATGTGGTTGCAAAATTTGAAGTGCCCTTTTCTGTTTTCCTTGCCTGTTGTTCAGAAGTAATGATTTTTGGTTGAAAAGTGCAGTAAAGGATCTAGGCCATGTAAATGAACATGTAAATAAGCATATATTGACTAGGAAACAATGTACTGGATGTCACTAGTCTTGGTGCAGTAAATATTGGTGTACAGCTCAGTTCTGCATATAGTGAGTCTGTTAAACTAAAAAAGGAGGAAATCAAAACAAATAGATATATTTCATCGAGAATAATAGACTGCATTAAACTGTGTGGTCCATTTGAATTGGCATTAAGGGGACACAACGAGAAAAAAGAATTTGAAAATTCTGGATAATTTTTAGAACTTGTACTAGCTAGTGTCAACAGTGCTGTAAAAAATCACATGGAGACAAGTGCTGCTGCTAAATGGACGTCAAAAACAACACAAAATGAACTGTAACCATGCATGCCGAATGTCTGCCACAAGAAAGGAGACAAAATTTATAGAGTTAATGGCAGATGAGACTACAGATGTTTCAGAGCATCAGCAGTTGGTTCTCGAGTATGATATGAGATTAACGGTGACATGGGTTTTTTTTTTAGCCTAATGGTTAGACTGCCATAGAATTATCCTAGCGTCTGCTTACAGAGTTAAACAGTCATTTCAAGTCAACACCAAACAAAATCATTGCACAAACTTTTGATGGCACCACTGTCATGAGGGGAATAACAAATGGTGTACAATCTAAAATAAGGGAACATTATCCTCTGGTACACTACGTACACTGTTATCCCATCAGTTAAATCTCCTAATGGAGAAAGCTGCTTCGCAAAACAAATCAGCAAGAGTGTTTTTCTCCATCCTGTCAGGATTCCCTGCTTTCTTCTCATGCTTGCTCCAGCATATGTTCTCCAAAAAATTTGTGAACGTCATATTGCTGCTGGTTCTGCCACTAAATGGAATTTTATGTCCTGGACAGTAAGTTGTATTTTTGAAAATAGAGAAGCACTTATTGAATGTCTTCTTGCACTTGAGGCTTCTTTTTCAAAAGACATGGGATGGGAAACAAGAGGGTTAAGACACAACTTACAAGACAGTGAATTTGTGTTCTTGTCAGATTTTGTTTTTGCCGTTTGATGCCTTATGTTATCCTCTGCAACCAACTGCAGATGAAGAAAACTGATTGCATTAAAGTTAGCCGCTTGGTGAAAAACTTTGTGCAGGCGATCAATGGACTATGCAAGAACTTGGATACTGCCTTCACCAATGAAGATGAACATGGGTTTAAGCAGAAGCGATGGGATTGCAACAAAATCACTGACAAACACGTGTGTGATCACATCACAATAGAGGCAAAATGCCGGTTTGAGTCAATATCTCATCTTGAGCTCTTGTATGCTCTTAGACAGAAAATTTTGAAGAATATTTGAGAAATTTTCCAGAGCATATTCTAGACTTGACTGTAATGACGTATCTCATGCTAAACAGGGAAAAACTAAAATCAGAGCTTTTAATCATTTATGAAAGGCCAGATTTCATCATGGGAGTAGGGCATTACCCCTATTTAAAATGCTCTATTCAAACAATCTGGTTGAAGCTTTTGATGAAATAGCAAATCTCCTGAGGATTATCGTCATGATCCTTATGACTATGGCAGAACCAGAGCATTGCTTTCCTTTGCTAAAGTTGATCAAGTGCTTCCTAAGGAATACAATGAAGCAGGACCGACTCACAGCATTCGCCATGCTCTCTGTAGAAAAGGATCTAGTTTCAAGCATCAAAGACTTCAACACCAATGTCATCAACATGTTTGCCGGCATGAAAAATTGTTGAGCCGATTTACTACTATAATCAGAAACAGGTGAGTACATTTACATTACCACTGTATGAGCATGCAGGATGCTATCCGTTAAATCCACAAGCTGCCACTGGTTTGTATCTAGATAAGAAGGTGCTCCCCTAGGTTAATTTCTATGTTTTAATGTCTGAGATTGTTATTGAAAACTTTCTATTAGGATAATTATGGGACACTCCAAGGATTTTGACTATATTAAGGATCATAGACTAATTCTCCAGAGTTGAAAATGTTACCAAAGAAGAATTCATTGAAGTAGAAAAAATTCACTAAAAATGTATAAATAACTACAATCTCACAATGAATGAAACCAAAAAATGTCAAAAAATGCAAATCTAAACTAAAACCAGATTATCTAGCAATATTAAAACTTTATACATTTCCAGAAACCCACAAAACAAGAAATACTGTTAAGACCAATAGTGAGCAACATAGATTTGCCCACATATAAACTTTTAAAATAGTTAGTCAAGCCAGATTCAGAGAGCTCTACTCTAAAAATGAACATCTTACTTCTCAGTCAAGAAATCAAAGGCTCCTTCAATAAAAAAGAAGACAATGTATCAGTTTCTATTGATTTCCAAAGTGCATATGATTCTATATACAGAACAAAACTACTAATGAAAGTAAAAAAATAGGGATACAACGTCCAATGTTTTCATGGCTATGTCATTTCCTAACGCAACACTTTATTGCTACCAGATATGGAAAAAATATATCTAAATATAAACAAGTTCACCGTGGCTTACCACAAGGTGCAGTGGCTTACCACAAGAATTAGGCATGAAGTGTGCACTATTTGCTAATGACTTAGCAATGTGAACTTCAAAACCAAAAACCAAACGTACAGAACTAGAAAAAACCATGCAATAATCCTTAACCAACCTACAAAAGTGAACCAAAGAAAATTTAATGACTGTTAAGACAATAAAATCAAACTATCAAATCTTTTCAATAAGGAGGAAAAAAAGCCATTAAAAATTAAACAAAATTTTGAGGGTCAACAATTACCTGAAACAAAGAAAGCAAAATATTTGGGAGTTATATTTGATACCAAACTTACATGGACCAAACAAATAGAAAATGTAATACAAAGAGCAGAAAGGCACCTTTCACTGTTAAAATGTCTAACAGGAATGAAGTGGGGATGTTTCAGAGCAACTATTAACACAACATACAATGTATATGTAAAGCCATTATTTACTTACTGCAGTGAAGTTCTTGTAACAGCAAATACAAAAAAAAATTCAAATCTTTCACAACCAAAGTCTGAGACTAATTACAGGTGCTATCAAAACCACACCAATACCAGCTATGGAAATACTAACCAACCAACACCCCATTGAATATGAAATAGAAAAAGCAGCTCTTATTCAACACGGAAAATTGATCAGACTCCCTTTCAATACATGGAACAAGTGAAATTGTACACATGCACTAAAGACCCAGGAGAGCTTTCTTTCCAAAATTCAAGACTTCAAGAAGAATGTTTGTTGTTGTTAGCTAATGCTGGATTTCTGACAATGAAGTCATTAATCCTCTTGCTCTCCAATATTTGTCACTGATGGATTGGGCACTAGAGGTGGTCTCAATCCATTTCCTGTTGCAGATCACATAGAGGACAGGGGTCTCCGTCTAGGAGATATGTGAATGGCAACCACAAGGTACCCGAGCTGAGCAGAACATTACTTCCACTTACTGGTGTTTTGCTCCTCACTGTCACTTTTCTATCTGACCTTACCTTGGTCATCTCTTGTTCTCTTCTGACCCTGATGCTATTAGGGTTCCCGAGGGCTAGGGAGTCCTTATTTTTCCAACCTCTCCATTTCTCTAAAATATTAACCCCTAACTTGCTGACCTGTCATGGCATGTAATACGTCCTCTGATTGGTAATCAGAGCATATGGTCAGTGAATTTATTTTGATAATTCTCCCAGTCAGGTCGGTGAGACCCGTAAACCAACGACAGGTGTGGTCCTCCAGACATTCTGTGAGAGAGTGATATGACCGCCAAAACATAAAAATATGGTGCTCTCTAAAAAGCGTTTACATTTACTGCTAAATCAAAAAGAATGTAGACATTCCTAATTCAAAGCAAAACTTCATATATAAAGTCAATTGGACATAAACATTAGACATTGCATATTATTTACACCTGACAGAAGAAGTTAAAGAAAAGTGATACTCCAACTAGTGTTCTAAAATTATTGGCGTTAGAGACAACCTATACTAGACTTCCGGAACATGGATGGCTCCATATTTATACTTGGATCACTGATATCAAACCTAGATGGAGCAGGGGCTGGTATCACATGCCACCTCTTTTCCTATTACAAATCTTTAAATTATGGAACTACAAACTTTGATGGAAAAATTGAAGCAATTTGAATGGCCCTTCCATATTTTTTGTATAGAATCTCACATTATAGCCATTACTTCCAAGTGTCGCCAAAAAAACCAAACAATTACAGAATTTTGGAAAATCCTTACCCATCTAACAGCACTTCAAAAACACCCAGTCTTCCAATGGATACCAGCTCACTGTGGACTGAGTGATAATGACAAAGCTGATTTTCTTGCAAAAAAGAGGTACCAGCGGTGTCCAGAAATCTGTAGTTAATCTACCATTTTATGCAGCCAAAGTTTAGTCAACTCAATTCAAAAAAATTATTGCAAAATATGACTATGAAAAGTCAAAAAATTAAAGATGGGAACTATCAAACATTCAAACAGTAATTCCTGAGTATCCCCGAAAAACAGCAGTTGCAACATTCAGGTTGATTACGGACATGATTGTCTGGCAAAACATTTGAACAGAATTGGGATATATTCTTCACCACTCTGTCCTCTATGTGATCTGCAAGAGGAAATGGATCAAGACTACCTTCAAATATGCCCAGCCACTTCTAGCGTCCCATCTATCAGTGAAAAATATTGGAGAGCAAGAGGACTAATGACTTCATTGTCAGAAATCCAGCATTAGCCAACAACAACAATAAAATGGTTAGTACAAAAATTTGCCAAATTGTCAAAATATTCCCACCAATCAGTCCCTTTAAAGATATAAATTTCCTTGAAATATTAGATTGCAAATGAAAATGGGTTGCTTCAATGAGGATTTGATATTTGAAACAAATTACAAGCTTGGAGAGCCTATGTTCTGATTTTTATAGAGTGGTTTTAATTGTGCACTTTGTATCATTCATCATTTTTGCTGCTCTCTATGGGTATCATGTATGCATGGTGATGTTTGCTACAGCAGCACACTGCTGATTATGGCTTGGAGGAACTCGTGTACCTTCTTGTTTCGTACATACTTTAGCATGAGGCATGTGGGAATTTTCTGAGTGTTGCCAATTTCAATCTTATTCATTCAAGGAGAGGATGAAGTTTTCCTTTTTTATTTACTTTTTTATTGTTGCTTAATCAATGTCACATCATGACTACAATCAATTTTAAATTACAGCACTTCGAAACAAATTACAACTGTGATAATACAAAATTATACAATTTAATGCCTTTTATAAACATGACTGTGTTATGACAGACTATTGGATCACTCAAAGCCACCAAGAGAACAGCAGGAACACCGCACTGAAGCCAATAAACATTGTAGAAGGGGCATTTAGTAATGCAATGCTCAAAAAAATTAGAGAAATACATGTTTAAACCAAAGCCAAAAATAAAATACTGAAACAATGCAAATTTTGACAGTCGGACGTTATGTTTTGAAGTATTGTTTAAAACTACAATGGAGTTCTTTTAAAATTTGTTAGCTTTTGTCTGAACAAGTCTGTGAAGTTGAAAAATATGTGGAAGTCAAAGTCAAATGTATTTTGAATTATTGATTTATTATGATTTAAAAGCAGGTTTTAACAGCAATCTGTGGTAGAAAATTGTTATTTTGTGTTTTCTGAAGCAAATACAGAGGAACGAGACATCTGAATGAAATATCTGTCACAAAAGCAGTTAAATGGACTGAAGATAGCCATTCCATTCCCTTTGTCTCCAGGATTCTTCATGTCAGCCCATCTGTCATCCATAGGGTTTGGAGACGATATATGGTGACAGGTGGGTTTAAGAGGCACCATAGCAAGGGATAAGAAGAAGATAACAGGTACAGGATAGACATCTTGTCATATCATCTTTATGTAGATGTAAATTTACAGCCAAAGACCTATAAAATGACATAAAAACAACCACTATGTGATTTCTCATCAGACTATAAGAAACAGGCCGAGAATGCAAGTTTGAGATCTAGAATCCCCGTTAAAGCCTCTTGTTTGACACTTCAGCACAAGGAAGTCCGGTTAAGATTTGCTCAGTATCGTATCAACCGGCAGCTCTGCCAATGGAAGGCTGTTCTCTTCACAGACAAGCCAAGGTTTAATCAACAATTTGGGATGGTCATACACATGTATGGAGACGTGGTGAACGCCTTGCTCCAGCTCTGTTGTTGAACATGATAGAATTGGAGGTGTTCGGTTATGGTTTGGGCTGGTAGAGTCTCGGAAAGAGGTTGTTGTTGTTCCACAACACATGAATGCAAATGTTTACATTAATAACAGTATCCTTCAACATGTTGTACCCTCAGCTCATGGAATGAATCTTAATTTTCTGCTACAGCACAATTATGCTAAACCCCATACAGCACGGAGTACCAAGAATGTGTTACAAGAATGCCAAATTCAAGTAATGAACTGGCCCACACACAGTCCTAAGCTCAATTTGATTGACAATCTGTGGAATAAACTGGAAAAATCTGTTTGCAAATGGCCTGCCATGAGAACCTGGGAGAGCTTGCAAATCCATTCACTGAAGAATGGGAGAAAATCCAACAAACTGCTATTAGGAAGCATGCCACATAGGTGTTTACACAGTCTCACATGAGTACCTAATTACAAAACTAGATTATTATGGTTTCAGAGGGCATGTTAAATTATTAACATCATATCTCACAAATCGTATGCAGTGCACCAAAATAAATTGGAAAAAAGGAAATATTATAGACACTGTCAAATCTGAATACAATTTAGTGAAGTCGGGAGTACCTCAGGGATCAGTACTTGGGCCTACACTCTTTCTGATCTATATTAACTATTTACCTACACTGGGTAAGAGGATAGTAATCTCATATGCTAATGACACATCTTTAATATGTTGGAGTGATAATAGAGATACACTAGAACAAAAAATGATAAATGCAGTTGGGGAAATCTCACAATATCTTTTACATAGCAGATCGAAACTAAACATTGATAAAACTGAAACTATGGTATTTCAAAAGGCTAACAACTGTACAGATAATATAAATATAAAAGTTAACAATGGTTCTTTAGAGCAGGTGAATAACTCCAACCTCCTGGGTTTAAATATTGATGAAGGTTTAACATATAATATACATGTAGATGCTGTTTGCAAAAAGCTTAATTCAGGGCTACTTCTCCTAGGATAACTGGCAAGATACAAGAAAATGTCTATTTTAATTGTAGCTTACTATGGTATAATCTTCCCACATCTAGCCTAAGGAATAGAAATCTGGTGGGGGAGGGGGGGGGGGGTCACTAGTAAATCTAATATTGATGGGATATTAAAATTACAAAAAAAAGTGTATTAGATGTATGTACAATCTCCCCTATAGACAATTCTATAGAGACACATTCATGAAGGAAAACATTGACCGTAGTTTCTCTCTATGTGTGTAAAAGTATTTTACTTGTTAGAAATGAGAAAGAATTTAATGTGCTCAATAAAGACTGCTATAAATATGAAACTATGGGGGTAAATGATTATCATAGGGTGAGCTCAAATAAAAGTCAAACTAATAAAGACCCTTATAGAATTGGAGCGTTATTTTATAATGGATTACCCATACAGGTTAAAAATAATGTAAATAGGAACTTCAAAATTGCTTTAAAATCATATCTAAATTAATTAGTAAGTGTTTGTATTGTGTTGCTGAATTATAATGATTGTATATATATATCTGTAATTAAGATTTATTGTACATGTTCGGAAAATGTCAGATGCTCTTGTAAAGAGTCTATTGATGACAATAAAGATATGTGTTATGCAGTTATTGCAGCTCATGGAGGACACACTAGATACTGTGTGTTGAAATAACCATGGAAACATTGATTAATAAACAATGTAATCTTGTATTTCCACTTTGTTTTGCACATCAGCAATAATTGGGTTGCATTTTCTATCCTGTGAAACAAAAGTTTGTTAGAATGTGTATTATAATTTGACACAATTCTTCAATCTATAATTATCTAATGGCTTCATTGCCAGATGCAAGGCACTAGAAAACATAATTATAAACTGTCAAAAATTGAATAATATCAATATTTGTTTTGGGACACTGGTTTAAACATGTGTTCTTCTAATTTTTTTGAGCAGTGTATATGTTGAGCTGTGAGAATGGAATGACAGTGCTTATATGATAATGATGATAGAATTATAAGCATAATCAGTGGAACAATTATCTGAAATTATTGTATTTGAAGACCTGCTGGATATTGTGTTGCACGTACTTGTACTTCAGTGCAATTTGTCAGTCCTTTTCCAAGAACAGTCAATAACAGAGCCTTCAAATGACGGGGTCTCTGAAGGCTGGAAAACAGATTTGCTCTCACTCATAATACAGAGAGAGCAGTTAAATAATTCTGGCCTTGATATTGTATAGATGGGTATGAATTCTGCAAAGAGCTGAAAACATGCATTCTGTTGAAATGCTAATTGCAACCATTGTCAAAATCAGCTCACTGAACCTTTTCTCTTTTGACAAAGCATTTGTAAGTCCTATAGATTTTTTGCTGCAAAGTGTTAAACAAAGAATTGTACTATTGGGAAAAAATCTGATGAAAAAAACCATATACAAAAATCTAAAATCAAAGCTCAAAAGAGAGTGGTATTATCCTATGGCACAGCCTTGTACTATCTTGTGCCTTTAGCTACCGACACTGACTGAAAGAAATTGACAAGTTAAGTTTTTTGGTGAAAAATGACATGCCATTCAATCTCAATTGTTCCATCTGTTGGCAGCTGCTTCATTTTACCTTGTTATTAAGAGCTTTTGTTCGTTTTGGTATTTTGTGATTTTGCAAAAAAGTGAAGATGATTGTAATTGCCTGAAGAAACATGTGGCATTGTTAAACATGACTAGTTGAGTGTTGCAAAACCAAATTAAGCTTGTGAGTTTAACAGTGGAAAAACCTGGCCACATATATTTTTCTTGAATTATCATTTTTAAACCACTGTGCTCACAACCAACATGGTAGCCTCATAATAAGTTTCTGCCTTGAGTTTATTACCACATATTTTAAATTCCTGCATGTGATCAAATAAACCCTTGGACACACTATCTGCTCTGTGGTCACTACTTACATCACAAAATTATACAGGGTGTCCCAATAAGACACTGACAATGCTTAATATTCTACTTAACTGATGAAATTATGCTCAAATGAGCCTGAGGTCCATGGAGCTTTAAGTTACTCAACATTCGTCTTCTCAGGATAAGGGAAAACCTCGGAATAAAACCTTACCCGGATAACTTACCCTAAGAGAGATTCAAACTCACGACCTCTTGAACGTGAGGCAGACATGCTAACCATCACGCTATTGAGGCAGGCATTCCGCTTAACATATACGAAGTGATATAAACAGTGAAATTGTTCAATGATTTTGTAGAAGTGTTTGAGTCGACCTATAAACACTTTTAGTTTCACTTAAGTTACTTTTTATCTGGATGTGTTTCAAAGACTCTAAACTAAGTGTCTATAGGTCAACTTCAACATTTGTACAAAATCAATGCTTAGTATGTTGTACGGGATGGCAAACTGATTGGTTTTCAAGAAGGAACCCTGTCTGGATGCTGTAGTGCATTGAACTGTGAGATGGGTGTGCATTCACATTTTGTCAATAAGTCCAACATGAGTAGCACATTGAGCTGTCTACATTACAAAAGGGCTTTGAGCTGTGTACCTCATACGTCATTGCAGAGCCTATATTGGTGGTGCTGAATCACGTGCACATGACCCAATACATGCGGTTGTCTGAAGATTTTCAATCACTCCATAGACTTGAGCAATATGATCCTCCACTGACATTACAGGAGTGCCATACACCATGCTCTTCATACAACTCCACAGAAAATAGTCAAGAGGTGTCAGATCTGGTGACCTTGCTGGCCATGGAACTGGTCCACCTCTACCAATCCATGGATTTGGATATGTGAGTTTTAGATGATTCCACACGTTTACATCATTGAGCTCATGTCAGCTATTTCCACAGCTGTGTACTGGTACATGTCGCACTCCTCATAAAACGTTAATGTACTGGAAATTACACAAGTAATGCAGTAGGATGCACACCAAGGACTCCATGGAGGAATTTAACAGGAATGTTACTATGCTGAGGTTGTTCATCTACAGTATACAGATGGCTAAAGGATTGCATACCTTCTGTGTTAAGATACCAAAATGAATTTTAACAAATTGTCACAATTGTATGTTCCCAAACTTCAACGCTTTCCAAACTTCTTTCTCCTCCTGCTTTATATTGCAATAATGTTAATGTTCTTTAGCTGTTTTAACATAATGGTTGGGGAATTTATTGTTATACTGGCAAGTTGGCCATGGTAGCTCAGTGATTAGAGCAGCCACGTTTGAAGTGGAATATCCGTGGTTCAAATCCCAGCTTTGGCATTGAATTTTTCAGTCCTGATTCTAGCTCTTTAATAATTTTATTCATAATCTGTTTCCGTTTCCAAGCAATACCAATATCTCGGTTTTGATGTTGGGAAATACAGTGTCACAACTTATGTATATCTTGACACCTTTGACAGTGTGATATTCAATGAATAAATATTAATGATTTTATATATAAATACTTTCCAGCAACATCAGAGGATTTTGCGTGATTTGGTAGCAGGACAGCCAGAAGAGTTTGGCAGCTGCCTAGGAATGGACAGGCTTGGGGCAAAGTTTCTCTATTTCCGGCAATTCTTTGGACAGGATGTGAGAGTTTATCGACAGGCACCTCACCCTCCAAGTTGGATTGAGAGAGATCTAGAGTATCAGGCAGAATTTGAAGCTGCTTCTACATTGGATGGCGCACCAAAAATAAAAAAAATTAGAAGGAAAAAGAAGGTTTGTATTAAGTTTATATGATAGTTTTCAAATTGGAATAAATTGAAGTAGCCATTTTTGCTGATATTTTATAAGCAGCCTATATAGGCCACTGCAAAATGTCACTTTATTGTTTCAATCACAGCAGAATTCATGCTTGGTTATCATACCTAGAAGAGGAACCATGGTCATGAAAGCTACTCCTGAAGTAGTAAAACAGAGAATTCTATTAAATTCAAAAGTAAGTCGATTAATAACACTAAATGACACTTTAGAATTTCCCACAACATGTTTCAGAGGCTTATTTTCCTCAATTATCAACTGATTTGTGTAAACCCTAAAGATAACTAATTGGCAATGCTAAGTAAAAAAAATGAAAGCAAAAACATTGAAACTCAAATACAAACTGGACAAATTGTGCAGTGATTCTCCAAAATTTGCACACTAATATCCTACTGGGAAAAAGTTAAAAAATAAGAAACAATGGAAATCATAGATTGCATTCATCAGCAATCAGTGTACATATATCCAAATAGCACAACAGAAATAAGTGGTGGAAACGAGTATGCACATCTTTGAGAATGTGGTAAATCTGTCTGAGACAGGATATTGTAAGACCCCAAAAGAAAATCATTTATGTGAATATTTGTTAAGAGTGCAATTTGTTTTTGGTGTTGGTACGAGTTGGTTAAATGACGAAAACGTGTTACTATTGTTCATTGTTACAAACAATTAAGTTTGTTTAAAGACGTCATAAATATTCCCATATTTAATTTTAATTTTTATGTATAAATAAAAGAATTATATGTGTTCAATATTAAAAGCGAAGGGAGAATAGCTAAAGATCGCTTCCCTAACAATACGGGAACTATTTGATGGACACATACGCGGATGTACACAAAAAGAAGGTAGCATCATGTGAAGAGGCACCTAGTTAATAGCGTCCATGTCTTTGGTATGAAAAGACGTGTTTTTACAGTGCTCTCAGATGTGAGTAGAAAATTGATTAAACATTCACTATCAAAATAATATAAATTGGTGCGACGAAAATGTAAAAACTTGGAAAAGTGTTAATAAAGTAATGTAGTGAAATAAACATTGAGTATATGTTCATTCCATCCAGTACCACGACCCGAGATAACAAAAGAGTCAAAAGCTTATCACCATCACCTTCGTAATAATTATAAAAACAGCACCATGTCTAACCAAAATATCCAAAAAAGAAATGGATCTTCTCAACCAAGGTTTAAAACCTTGAGTCCAATTTGCAACTGAAATTGAAGATTACATTGCAGATATCAACATTTCTACACAGTGTTTACCATTATCCTAACAAAACATAGTGAAAAGGCACTGTGAAAAGATTTTGGAGGAAGTAAAAACTAGATCCATTCTCAAAAACAAACAAAACATTATCCATTCTTTGATGCAGAAAAATGTAATATACACCAAGGCAGACAAAGGAAACAAAATAGTCATAATGAATAAATCTGATTATATAGACAAAATGGAAGAAATGCTAAATGACTGAATATGAAGCTATCAATAAAAACCCTCTAACCACTTGCATACAAACCATAGCAAACTCAAGCATAATACCAAGCAAATATACCAGGTGACTCACTCCAGCCAACATTGAGGTAAGTAGATAACCCTTTGTGCATTAAAAGAGTTGCAGAAATCGCAGAGGAAATCCAGTCAGTGGCATGCATGAACTTTGTTCTGCATGTAAGAGAAGTGGACAGGATGCCAGGCTAGCGTGTGTAGCATATGATAATAGACAAGAATACTCTTAGAATATTTTCCACTTCACTTTCAAGGACTTTATTTTTCAGGGAATAAACTCATACCTGTGTATGCTGCTATTGTCTAACATTACGGATTACAGATTCTAAATTGCTGTAACAAAATCCATACAAACATGAGGGCACGTAGTGTTTCATTGGCATTTCTTTGTTTCTTATTAATGTTATTGTTGTATTATATTATTATTTTAGTTATTGTTATTATTGCTGTTGTTATTATTACCTTTATTCTTCTATTCTCATTAGTTTATAATCACCATTATTATTTGAATGCCACCATGAAATTTTTCTGCACTATCAACAACAAAGTTTTCTTACATCTAATTGTTGATGTAAAATGTTTTGGATTTGACTTATACCAATGCCCAATGTCACCAGAGTAAATGCATAAGATTGATCCTCTTCAAGCATTGCTAAAACAATGGCAATATTTTCATCAGTAACACCAATTCTGGAGTATCCACAAAATTCATCACTAAGAAAAAACCGATCTCTTTAGAATTTGCTGTACCAGTTATAAATTGTTATCTTAGATGGATCTTCTTTGCAAATGCATTTCTAAGCCAATCTTTATATTGTTTAGGTGTTAATGACAATTTAAAATTATAAAAAATCATAGCATGGAAATGTTCTGTAGCCAAATTAATTTTTAGATGAACACAAAATCTTCAAACAATGATGATAATTAACGATCAACTCACAAAAACATTAGAAAGTAGCTGTCGAATATAAATAAACTTCATTTGTTCTTAGAAACATGGCATACTAAAATATTTCAGTGTTGCCCTGGTATTTTGGCTTTATCAGCAGATTCCAAGTCTTACAGGTTTTTACTGTGAACATGACAAAGCAGTAATTTCTGTTGCGTTATATTGTAATTTGTTGATGATAATGTTGAGACTTCTAACTTAGAATTACATTCCTTTTTTTTTAAATTTATTTTTGTTTTTTTTAACATCTTCCAACATAATGATGGTGAATGAATGAAATGGCTGAAATGATGCTCAAATGAACCCGAAGTACATAGAGCTTTAAGTTATCTGACATTTGTCTTCTCAGGATAAGGGAAAGCCTCAGTAAAAACTTTATCCAGATAATTCACCGTAAGCGAAATTCGAGCTCGCAACCTCTTAAAAGTGAGCTAGATACACTACCACCTTGCTACAGAGGCAGGCCTTAGAATTACAGCCTGAATGTACCACACTAATTGATATACAGTGCTATGATAGGCCAGATCTTATTTGTGCATCTGTCTTTATTCACAATCACGGTCCTCTTGTATTGAGCTGCATAGCATACAGACTTTGTTTTACAAAATTTAAAATTTTATTGCAACATTAGTACCTATGAGAAGTGAATGGTCACAAACATTCAGCAATGAATGAGTTGTAAATTCTACTACCTCATTTAAATAATTTGTTTTCTTCATGTTCTATGGCAGCAGGATATAAGCTTCCTATTTTGGTTTGAGCAGCCTAAGAAGTGGTTTCCTTGCTACCATTTAATATGTATATGTATGGAATGAAAAAATTTCAACATGTACCAGGTGAGTTTTCTCACCCTGCAGATTGGTAACTAGGCAACCTACATTATACAGATGATGCAAAATACGGGTGCTGACACTGCATTCACCTGCTCGCTCATTAGGGCCACGGTGGTGTTCCTTGTTAATGTGCTCTAGTGAGACAACCATTAACAAACTGAAAAGTCATGTTGGAGGTCACAAGTCAAATCATGTCTACAAATAAACAGGTTGTTTATTCATTTCTTTTTATACTTTGAGAATGTTCTAGTAAATCATGTATTCTTTCTGAATGCACTAAAAAGTGGATTTGGCTATAAATAAGTTCCAGCCGCTGGTGCTCACTGTGGCACAATGTTTTTGAATAGAAAGCAGTTCCAACACCTATTACAGTCATGTGGAGGAAACAGATAAATTGTAAAGGTTTATCTGTGTGATGGTCTGGCATGATGACATAGTCACTGTTTAATGTACTACTTTGGGAATCAGAGTTCACAATGATCATAATACAGGCTTGCATATAAGTTGGTACACTAGCAATAGAAAGTTTAAACTCACCAACTGTATTTGGGTATGTTGTTGTTAGCTAATGCTGGATTTCTGACAATGAAGTCATTAATCCTCGTGCTCTCCAATATTTTTCACTGATGATATTGAAGAGAGCAATAGCAGTAATAGTAATCGCTTTTTAGAGAGCACCATATTTTGTATTTTGGTATGTGTGTTTATTCTGATTGATTACAACAAAATTATTAATTCTAAATTAATATATTCTTTAAATATTTGAAGGCAAATTACAGTATGCTTCAGTACTGGTGGTTTGAACCTTCTCACAATATTCTTATATTGCATTTAACTTATGAAATCATATCAATGCAGGACTCTTAACATACTTCTGAACATTATACTTTGGTGTCATGTTTGTATTGAATGATATTTTCTGGTGTGATGTTAACATAAATATGCTAGTTTATTATTATTTATTTATGCCAACAAACTTATTACGGGCATTTTTAAGCACACAAGTCATGTGTGGGTAATGTTTGAAAGGTAGAATTGGAAGTGAAAAATTCAAAGCCAGGATTTGAACCACAGACCTTCTACTTTATGTACATACACTCCAACCATTAAGCTACCGTGACAACCTGCCAGAATGACATTGAATTCTCCAACCAATTCGTATTTCTCTGGTAGACCACAAAGGGAGTCTGACATTAGAAACAAATACCCCAAGGGCGACTTACTATCATAAGTACTTTATGTTCCAGGATTAAATAACCTTGAGAAATTTGGTTCATATCATCGGCAGTATGTCCGCTGTTGCCCTGGGGAGAAAATGCTTGAAGCTTTTCTCACCCCCTCTGTGAAACAAGGAGGTGAAAGTATAATTGTGTGGGGGTGTTTCAGGAACAATGAAGTTGGAGACTTGGTGAAAGTGGATGGTATTTTGGAGAAAAAAACAGTACCATCAGATTCTTTCATGCCATATGTGCCATCTGATATGAGACTTATTGGACATTGTTCTGTTCTTCAACAAGATAGCGACCCTAAACACACATCGAAGTTGTGTAAGAGCCATGTAAATAGTAAAGAAGAGGTGGGAGTGCTAAAATCCATGACTTGGCCTGCACAATTTCCAGATCTATCCCCAATTGAACTTCTTTGGGAGAAGCTTGACAGGAAAGCAAAACAGATGATTCCTAACAGTATAAGCTGTGGCAGTGTATTTGGCAAGCCTGGAGATTCCAGAGGTGGTACAAAAATTGAACTTCAAGGATGCCCCGAATTTGTAAAGCAGTGTCATCAAAGCAAGAGGTGGTCATTTTGATGAACAAAAACTTTGAACAATTTCCTTACAAGATATAAAAAAAGACTACAGAGAGTATAAAAACATATTTAATGTGAGTGATTTTCATTTATTTCATAGATGCATTGAAGTTTGTTACAGAATAAAATAAATATTTGATCTCAACTATGTTTACAAGTACAGCACCTAAGAAGTGTCTAAGGTTTTGGATGGTGAGTTAAAACTTTCTGTTGCTAGTGTATGTATGCACTGCCTTTTATAAATTCTCAGAACAGTTTATTGGCTTTCTTTTTAAGAAACAAAGGCTTTAAATAGCGAAATATTGTTAAATTTATTAAACATAAAAAGTAGCTTCAAGTGACAGTATTTGAACCTGGGACCTGTGCCCCTGAAGACCAATGTGCAAACTGTTGTGCTACGAGAGCAAGTCACTTCATGCACAGTGGTACAAAGCAATCATTTCAGCCGAAATTGATATGACACGATGCAATGGACAATGTTTACGGCATGGCTTGTAAAATGCTGGGACTGCATAACTTTTAAATCTGCAGGATGAGAAGACTCACCTGGTATGACAGAAAGAGGCAGTAGTACCAGATCTTCATGGATTCTTATAAAATGAAATTTACTTTTACTTTTAAATCAGATTAGGGGACAAATTTTGCATTTTGATCTCATCATTGGAAGTAGCGAAAGATGTTAGGGTTAAGAAGCAAAGGATTTTAGCACTTCTGCAAAGGCCTATTGCATCTACTAGACCTCTGGGACAACAGTGATCAGGCAAGAGAGTTTGAAGGCTGGTGCAATGCTGGGGCATCCCTGATGTCTTCAGATAGTTCTCCCAGGAGAACAGAAGACAGGTTTGGACAGAAGGATGTATGCATGGGAAGAAACAGTTCTCTCCTTAAAGCACATCAACTGCATGTGCTATACACCTCCATACTTCACATGTGCAATCCCAGAAATAAGGAAATGATAATAAAATATGTGGTAGTTTAAAATCCACCCCATTGTTTGCCTACCAACCTAGAAAAAACTCCAAAGTCAGAGTAGCCAATCCTATGGGAATCTTCAGAATCTTTGGAATGTGATTCCACTTGTTAGAGAAGATATTAAATGCCTTGTGAAAAAGAATACCATCATATTTAGGTTTCTTATGTCTAGTAAGACATAATCAATTTCTTGGTTGTAATGCAGCAGCGCTGCTGTAAGCAATGAACAGAGTTTCAAAACAGACTTCTTGAAAAGAGATAAAAAAGCTACAGCAGAAACTCTAAAAATGTTCAGCATTTACTGCTACAACGTTAAACTTAACTCTACATGCCATGATGTGTAAATAACGCGATCAGTTGTCTAGTTTTGTGAATATTAATGTTTTATAGACATATAACCTGATATCCACAATCTACACCATGTGTATGTACTACAGCTATCTTCTGCTTGAAGTTTAGTGAATGCTTTATTCTTAATATTAAGGAAAGAAAGGGGGAATATTGCACAGGGACTTTTCCTCCAATGTAATTTTGTTACATTTACTGCATTGAACGTTTTTCTCTTTCTAAATTTCTTGTATCACATTTCTATGCTATGCTGGACAAGGAAAAGTTTTATTTATTTAAATTTCAAGTTATTGACAAGTATTTACATAATTTCACAGATGTCATGTCTATTATGGAGCAATTTTGGGATCCTAATCTCTTCAATAATTAGGATTTTTAATGCAGAACTCCTGTTTTGCAAAGGAACACTTTTGAAAGATATTTTGGATTAAACTTTAAGAGAAATTTATAAAAAAATTTATTTAAGCTGTGGAGATAGTTTATGAAACTATCAGTACAGTAGAGTCTGCTAATCTGAGGTAATGGGGTTAGGGTACCTTGGATTTGAGATAACTCAGACTATACAGATAAGAGTATTTATAGATAAAATCTTAAAAGATGAACTGAAACTAATTACAACTTGAGGTAAATTTATCTTTTGTAAGGTTTTAAAGTATGTCTGTTTTATATGTAAAGAAATAGCGGAACATATATTTTGAATTTTTTTGTTCTTTTTTTAAGAAATCTTTAGGTGTCTATTTGTTGTTGCTTGTGACTGTTCCATATAGTGCAATGCTGACTCCAATGCAACAAAATGTTCACTATCACATATCTTCCTCCTCACATTCTTCAGTCAGTTCATTCAACATTTCAACAAAATGCCTCAGGTATAAACTAGTTGGATATTGTAGAGACTGCCAGTGAAGGGCAAATCAGCCTTAAAAAATTGAATTTTCAAGTCTCGGATTATACAGAACCTTGGATTTGCCAGACTATACTGTAATGTGAAGCAAAGTTTCCCTGGTGACATGCCAGTTTCATTCCTTTGCCTCTCATTAAAGCCATGCAAAGAGTACACTAGAACCCCGCTAATCCAAATTGATTGGGGGAGTGGTCTGTTAAGATTCAGAAATGCTTGGATTATCCGGAAAAGAAAAAAGAATGTATATAAATTCAGCCATAGCTCTGTATAACAGCATGCTGCTGCCACACCAAAAAACGTGATGTTCATGCAATGCTGGTGTAACATTGCATCTTCTAGCAGATATAGTTCTGTATGCAGAAGAAGATTGCCTATTTTGCAAGCTAAGCAAAAATTGCTGCTTCATAAACGTGATAGTTGCCAGTATGGTACTTAAGTAAATGTGAAAATGTTGTTTAACACTGGCACTAAATGCATTATGTACAAACACATTGTCTATAGCAAAGTTAAGTAAAACTTTTGTATGCAATAAACATTTCGCTCCGATGTGTGTATTTTCAATAATGAGTTTGTCATTTCTACCTATATAATAAAAATGCTTTCTCTACACTACAAATAAGCTTTTTATTGTTTTTTTAATTAAGAATTTTGTTTTCAGATTATCTGGAATTTTGGATTTGCATGGTTCCAGTTAGTGGGTTCAACTGTATTCAAAATATCAAATATAACATACTTATAACAAGCTTCTTTTTAAATATTTGAGTATCATATTTGTTTGTATATAGCTACAACAAAATGTATGTTGAAACCATTTCAGAAAACATTAAGGAATTAACAAGAAAAACAATTTTTTTGTAAATAATTTGCAGAGTATGACAGTAAACTCTAATATGCATAGGAAGTTGTGTGATTGTAACACACTTTTTTTTAAAATGAGACTGTAATTGGCTTATTGCTTAGGTACCAATAAGGGTTACCAATTTTTTGAATATGTTTTAGAAGCAGAATTAAAATATTTGATATCTACATAAGTATATGACAGTATTTGTTTATAACTTGATTATAACTAATTGCAACTTCATTTTGCTTATTTTAGCGAAGAGGTGTTGTTGCAAACAAAGCCTCAGGAGGACAGAACACTACTTCAAATACAAGAAAAATTGTTAAAAGAGGCAGGAAGGTTGGGAAGCTAAAACAGTGTAACAAAGGTTCATCTGATAACCAAAGTTCATCATCTCAAACACAAAAAAATAATGATTCTCCTCCAGTGCTGACAAACTCTGAGACTGGTGAATTGGAGCAACCAGATTTGGATCTTTCTCCTCCAGTGCTGCAAAAAGAAACTTCCTTCTCCAAAACCTCTAGTCTCAGCTCCCCAGTTAATGGTGACAAAGAATCCAACGTGTATAATGATCTTGAACAGTGTGATACAAATAATAAAGTTCAAGAAAAGAAGACATGTGATATAATTAATAAAGTTGACGAAGATAACAAAACATGTTATTGTGATAAGGTAGAAGAAGGTAAGGACAAAATTATTAATAATGTTGAAGAAGGTAAGGAGAAAATAATTAATAATGTTGAAGAAGATAAGGAGAAATGTGATATAATTATTAAAAATGAAGAAAATGAGGTGAATAGTGTTAAGTGTGTGAATGGGATTGATGCCATACAGAACATTACTGACATAGAAAAGCTGGAAACAGAGCGGACTGAAGAATCAATTGGCTCAGAAGCAAACGCAAAAAGTGATTCACAAACTGATGTAGCAGATAATAAAGAAATGGAAATAAAAGCCCAGCGAAAGCCACTGTATGATCCACATTGGTTAAGGCCTAGTCCAGATGATTTCCTGTTGGTGGCAGATTCTGTGGATGGAATACGTGAGCTCCTGGCAAAGTACTGCGATGATGATTTAGAACTCATTCAAAGAATAAATAATGTTAAGGTAAGTATCTTGTTATCATTCTACTAATACATCATCATCATCATCATCACCATCATCAACCACAAGGATTAGGCCTTTCAACCTGTACCGTCCTTTTCAAAGAAATTACACTATTGGTTTTAAAATCATTGGAGCTGTCTCTCAGGGAAGCAAGTAATTAAATGATAGGAAATGAATTTACATTAAAACATTCTTATTGTTCAACTTAACAAATTATTGGTGGGAAATGTTTCGATAACCTTGTGGCAGCTTTTTATAAAAGGAGCAATGAGTTCTTTGTTTGTGGTGGGTGACAGGTAAAGAACAAGGTGGCGAAGGCTAAGGTTTTTTCAATTAAAGTTCACATTTCACCAAATTAACTTTATTTGAGTTAATTTAACATGTATTCATAAATCACTTCACTTTTTATCATGTTCTTGAAGCCTTTCGAAAACTATTTGGGTTATTCTTGTCTCGACAAAGTTTTCCATTTATAATTGTTTCTTACATGAAGCTCAAATAGCATTACTTTTATGACAAACTTGATTTTTCTTTCACTATTTATATCTGTGGTTATTTATTATGTAATATTTCTTCTCTGTGCGATTGCCACCGAGTTGTTTAATATTTCTTCTTATAATTTTGGATTACCAATGCATTTTCTGTTTATTGTGATGCACATTTGTCACTATTTGCACAAAATTCCACGTCTTTACTGTATGATGCCATTACTGCAACTCTTCTGTAAAAGATTCACTGTTTATTTTCCTTGGTTATGGGGCCTAGCAATGACTGTTTTTCCTTTATTTTTCCCTCAATTTGCACTTGTAATCAGTGTTGGTCATGTTCCACGAGTGGTTTTGGACGCAACAATAAAGTTTATAAAATAAAAATGTAACATTCATATAACTGAAAATTTACATATTTTTGTTGAACATAAAATAAACACAACAAATAACAGCATGGATCACCCATTCCTGTTATTCCAGATTAAATATCCTGTGCTTACAATTTCTCCTATAACCTTTTGTCTTCACTTTCAGCTGCTGGATCATCAAACCATTTGGTTCCTCTTATACAAAATTTCACATAGAAGTGCAGTTCTATTATAAATTTAAACCAATATGTAGCAGATAACCAGAACCTATATTTTAAAATATAAGTGCAAAATGTGATTTTTCATAATTTACAGAACAAAAAGGAGAGGTAGCAAAGACAACTGTGATAAATTTTTAACATCTTTACTTCTTAGCCAACTGTTTTAAAAATTAATGGTAATTAATCTGTGAAGCTTATTTTATAATGATAGTTGCTGGCCAACTGAGGTCTTGATTCATTGAAACAGTGAGGTAGTGATGAGGGAATAGGAGGAGCAAGGCATGTTATGGTAATTATGGGATTGAATAAGGTGTGGGAGAAGTTGAGGCAACTGTTCAGTATGGAATCGGGAATAGTACTGTGTGTTTGTAAATTTTGAATTGTTTGACTATTTAGTTTCTAACTTTTCTGCATAATGTGCACTATTTCCAAGCCTGAATTTATATGCACCTTAGCTGTAATCTAAAAGTATGTGCTCTGTACAATTTGATTTGTTGTCTGCTCGATGACTGGTTTTTACATATTCTTTACACCTAATGTTGAGTGACCATGTTTGACATATTTAGAAGTGGAGCAGTCCTGTGCATTTTCATTGTTTGTATGGCTCTGTTTATCACTTGTGTGTTATTTGCTTTGTATACTATTTTGTATTTGAGTTTCTTGAATGAGATGGCAGGTTTATAAATGTTTTTATTTCTTGTAGCTGAGCATCATAAATACCTGTGTGTTGTGGGATGGTTTTGTTGTTTAATTTCTTTGTGACTGTTCAGTATCACATTTATTATTTCCAGATGTTTGATGGTGTTCATCTCATTGAGTAGTCTGCTCTGCTTTGTCCATTGGTATGTTGTATGTTTATGAGCCTGTGAATCATTGAATGGATGGTTTGATGTGAAGTGTATGAGGGCTTTTATTGTTGGGGGTTTCTTGTATATTTTGAGCTTGTTTTATTTTTAGTTTTGGTAATAGACTTATTTTGTTTAGTTTTGAATGATAATTTTATTTTGGGTACTGCTTGTTCATATAGCTTGCTCGGTGTTGTCACTGTTTTGAATAATATGCCATATTACATATCTTAGTTTACTCAGGGGTCTCCGTCTAGGGAATATGTGAATAGCGACCACAAGGTACCCAAGCTGAACAGAACATTACTTCCACTTACTGGTGTTTTGCTCCTCACTGTAACTTTTCTATCTGACCTTACCTTGGTCATCTCTTGTTCTCTTCCGACCCCGATGCTATTAGGGTTCCTGAGGGCTAGGGAGTCTTTATTTTTCCAACCTTTCCATTTCTCTATAATTTCTCTATAAAACCTTAACCCCTAACATGCTGACCTGTCATGGCATGTAATACGTCCTCTGATTGGTAATCAGAGGATATGGTTGGTGAATTTATTTTGATAATTCTCCCGGTCAGGTCGGTGAGACCCGTAAACCAGCGACAGGTGTGGTCCTCCAGACATTCTGGGGCTTGTGAGAGAGCGATGTGATCGCCAAAACATAAAAATATGGTGCTCTCTAAAAAGCGGTTACTATTACTGCTATTGCTCTCTTCAATATCATCAGTGAAAAATATTGGAGAGCAAGAGGATTAATGACTTCATTGTCAGAAATCCAGCATTAGCTAATAACAGCATATTTTAAAATTACTAGCTTTAAGAGAACATCATGGGAGAATAAGATAAGATGGTTTATTGTCACATACGCTTACAAAGTTTTGAGCAGAAGCTCAGTAAACTGGTTACTCGTCAAGTAGGAGTATTAACAATGTTTACATAAACAAAATTAGGATAAAGTGTACAATATATATGTCTATAGTACTTTCCATAGATAACAAGTTAATACATATAAACAACTATAAAAGTTTTCCAAGATAGGTTGCAAAAAGGCAATATGGGAACTAAGGCTCTAGCTCATCATTCATATATTTCTCGACTGAGTAGTAAGCCTTGTCCATTAATGGACGTTTTAGTATTTTGCTAAAATATCTTGTGTCTTCAGTTGCTCTGATATTGCTGGGCAATTTATTGTAGACTTTTATTCCAGCATATAGTGGGCTTTTCTCATACAGTGCCAGTGCTAAAGTTCAACTTGTTTTTAGTTCTTGTTCTGTGACAGGGATGATTTTGTGAATTATATAATGTTTCATACATTTATTTAATTCTTATGCATATTGTGATGGTAGGGTTAGGATTTTTAGTTTTTGAACATATTTCTACAAGATTCTTTAGGTTTAGTTCGTATCATTATGCAGATTATTTTCTTGTCTTTTAAAAATGATTTCCCAGCCCATGGTATTTCCTCCTGTATGTCATTATGGAATGAAAGTAACTGAAGTACACAATTTTTCTTGTTTGTAAGTCAGTTATTTTTTGCCATGCAGCTCATATTGAAACATGCACTATTTAATTCTTTAGGTATGTTTTGGACGTGTTCTTCCCATTTTAATTGCTTATTTAAGTAGACGCCCAAAATTTTTCAAATATGTGCATGATTTACTGAATCTGTAAGGATGTTGTTATAACAGTTTTTACACTGGGTATTGAATTGCATATTGGATGTTTTAGTAGTGTTTAGTTTTAACCCGTTGCTGTGGAACCATTTTTTAAAATGATTTAGTGTTTCTTTTGCATTTTGTTGTAGTTCCTCACAGTTTTGCTCTTTTAGCAAGATAGATATGTCATCAGACCGCCTCCGTAGCACAGTTGGTAGCTCGCTTGCCTCTGGTGCTATCCCCTCTGGGAGGTTTGGCATGGGATGCACTTAGCTCATTAGGTCCCAGGGGGACCAATTGAGGAGCTACCTGATGGAGAAGTGGCGGCTCCAGGTTGAGAAGACTGTATAACTAGCCGGGAGGGCTTGGGGCGCTGACCACGTCCCACCCTCCAGTACTGCACCTCACCAATGACACCTGTAGTGGGCAGAGGTGGGGGACGCAGCAGCTGGGTGGCAAGCCTTGGACCTTCATAGGCTGTTGCGCTAGGGGTTTAGATGTGTTATCGGCATACATAATTGTTTTCCCAGTTAGACAATTTGGAAGGTCATTGGTATATAATATGTATAGTAGAGGCCCCAAGACACTTCCCTAAGGTACTCCTGTTTTTATTAGTTTCCAGTTTGATTTAACTGTACCTGTTTGGCTATTTGCAGTAATTCTTTGTTTTTGATTTTGAAGATAATTCTCAAACCATTTTAATTCGGTGTTTCTTATGCCATAAAATGCTAATTTGTCTAGCAGTATGTCATGTGCAATGCAGTCAAATGCTTCAGAGTTGTCACATATTAGTATGGCTGTATGTTGTTTTTTGTCGATCATTTTAGAGGCATCATTTACCAGATTTATTAGGGCAGTAATTTTTTAGCATTTTTTTTATGGAACCCATGTTGGGAACTATTTAACTTGGCAAAGTATTCAAGATATAAAGTAAGTTGGGGGTGCACAATTTTTTCCAAAATGGTGGAGAAGGTAGGAAGAATGGAGGTCGGTTGGTAGTTTTTTAATTCTTTTTCCCCACCTTTGTGAATGGGCTTTACCTGTGCATACTTCATTCTCTCTATAAAAGTACCTGTTGCAAGGGAATGATTTATTAATTGGCAGAGTGGGCTGCTAATTTCCTGCTTTATTTCTCTGATAAGGAGTGGGGGTTAGTTCATCCCACCCATAGGATGGTTTGGGTTTAAGTTGTGTTATTACTTTCTTAACTTCATCTGGAGTGACACTTGAAAATTGAAATGACAGCATTAACAGAAGGCAGTTATTATTATATAATCCCTTTACCAACTCCCACCTGGATTATGGACCTTCTTGAATTTGATCTCCTATTTTGACAAAATTATTAGTTAAGGATCCGACAGTTTCTTTATCCATATATCTACCCTGTCTATGTTATTTAATTCTAATTCCCCTTCTATTACTCTCCATGCGGCTTTGTTTTTATTGTCTGCATTTTTTATGACTTTCCCTATAGCAATTTGTTTTGCCTTCTTAATTACATGTTTATATATTTTACAGTAATTGGCAACAAGAATACTTCATTTGGTCTTAGATTAAAAATTTTTAGAGTAGAATGATAAATATTTACATTACTTCAAAACTTTCTATAGTAACATGCAAATTTGCCAACTTTTATGGTTTGTCTATAATATGTACTGAGATGGCTATATATGACCCCGGAGATGATCAAACGAAACATAAACTTGACTTTCTTTATGCCTGAGATTATTGCAGCACGTGAAATATGACAGAAGTTTGATGCCGTATTTAGCAAAATTGTGCTAAAACATACAATATATCATTTCGAACATGCCAAAGCTTATGAAGCAGGGAAGAAAAGTATTGATATTGTATTAAGACACAATACTTGTGTTAATTTACAATGGTGTGAGTAAATATTTCAATAACCTTAAAAATAGAGTCCAATGATGTCTTGCCCTGTACCGTGCCCAGAGGTGGTATGTCTTCATAGCTACAACTACATAGTAACATTTAATCGTAAAAAAACTGCACCAGTACAATGGAAGCTATATATTTTTATAGCTTTTTAGGTAAGCTCAAAGTTATAAATTTTTACTACAGACATGACAAAGCATTAAATTTTATTTACATTATATCATAACTTAAGATTACAGACTGAATGCACCCCAATTAGGCCTTTTGGATCAAGCAGTCCTTAGTGCTATAAGGACTGCTCGATCCTAAAGGCCGGTTTCACCCACTCGGCATTCATTCTTACCATATATTTTATTTGTTAGTATATGAGCTATGCATGTTGTAGATGTCCTAGTGACTCAAGTGGGGAGAGTACGTCTAAAATGTAGTCCATAGGAATTGACAACACTGATGTACATGTCAGTAAGTTTGGTATTATTTTGTTTCACCTCAGGAATATTGATTTTTGGTTTTTCATCATGATTTAATATAGTTTTAAAGAGATCAGTATTGCAATCCATGGTAATTATTTGTTTTTTCTTTTTGTCTTTTTGTAGCTTATTAGCAGATTTTCTAAACTAGTAAGGAATGGTTTGAGTGTGTTCTACTCTGTATACAGAAATCACTACTAGGTTAAGGCAACTAATTTCAATGGCAGATATTTCAAAACTATTCTCTGAGCTTAATGCTTTTTAACCATTTCTCTGCAAAGCTAGTTGGCTCTAAATAATGGAATAAAAGTGCATCCCATTTTGAGAACAGTTTTATGAAAATGATATTTATTTGGTTTAGTGAGCATTGTGTGGGTGACTTTAGACCAGATGATGATTTAATTTCTTTTACTTCCCTCTATGTTCATCATGAAATTATTGTACAGAAATGTGGAAGATTAAAGGTAAATCTTCACCTTCATGCCTTACAAGTATTAATAACATATGCAAATTCCTTTCATATTCATACCAATGGGTATGAGATATTGACAGATATTACATTTTGGATTTCCGTAACCTGTTATATTCTTCAGAATAATCACAGCAGAGGCAACTTTAAACCTTTCTACCTTCTCTTTGGCGTAGTTAGTTAATGTAAAGGTTAAAAACCTCTCACATAATACAAAATCCATGACATGAATATTCAATACCACAGGGTGAAACTGATAGAAATGAAAATTCTCCATCAAGTTAAACATTAAGAAATGGTAACCACTGAAAAAAATATCTGCTCAATTCATTTTAAATATGAATTGAGAAATTTCTGATGTTTTCAGGACAAGTGTTCGCTGTTTATGTTTATTTAGCATTAACTGGCAATGAATGCAACATATAGAGGAAAGTCAACAAAACTTCTATGAGAATAAGGACTGAAAAATTTAATGCCATAACCGGGATTTGAACCATGGATCTTATTCTTCATGTATGGGTGCTCTAACCACTGAGCTACCATAGCAACTCACCAGTATGACATTAAATTCCCCAAAAGATTTGCATTTTCCTGGTAGACCACAACGTGAATCTCACATACATCTGAGATAAGTACCCCAAGGGCAACTTACAATCGTAAGTACTTTATGTCCTGGGTTTAAATAACCTCTAGACGGTAATTGTTATTTTTTTATGCCAACCAACTTACTGCTGGTTGTATTTGTGATTATGTATACAAATGCAAGTGGTGATTAAAGACATAGCCTATTTGTGTGCCCTACAGACAATAACATGGAACAGAGACCATCAATAAACTCAGCTGCATGTTGGAAACATAGACTTGTATAAACCACGCTGAAACACAACATAATATTCTGCTTTCTTAAAGCGCTCAATAATTTTTTCCATGGCTGTACATATGTTGTTAGTAGGTTTTTGTTAAATGTTTCAAACTCATTATTGTTTAACACTGGACCTATTGATCTCATCAATGAGCCCTTAAAACTCACTCACTCCCTCACTCACTCACTCACTCCCTCACTCACTCCCTCACTCACTCACTCACTCACTCACTCACTCTCATATAACATTTGTTCTACTTCGATCATGTAATCTGTTTTTGGCATTATGACTATTTTGTTTCCATCAGCATTTGTGCATCTGATGCATTTCTTGTTTTAAAGCATGTATAGTGTCGTGTTAATTTTCTGGTGGGATCTAGGATTGATTTCTTCTAATATCTTCTCGCATTTGTTTTACACTATTGTTTTCTTTTTGTTACTTTCTTTTTTTACTCATTTCTTGTTGCTGCTGGTAAGGTCTGTATTGAAATGTTTATATTGGCAATATGATCTTCAACTTCTGTTGAGAAATTAACATATATTTCCAACCCATGATTAAAAAATTCCATTTCCCATACAGAAAAAGATGTTTTGAGAGGTTCACAATGCCATCAAATTTATCTATTTTTGAAATCCTTTTTGTCAGTACCTATTGGTTTCCATTTGTTTATATTATCATGCTGTTAAGTGGTTTTTGGTGTAAAATTGGCTCTACCATTTCAATTGTTGAAATTACTTTGTTTTGATTTCTTGTTGATGTTTAAAATTCTTTAAAACTCTAATGGGTGTGTTGTAGTGTTTAATGCCCGCTTTTACTACTACGGCACCGCAGGCGGTGACACTTATGATACATGAAGATGGAGCACCGGTGGAATGAGATGGCGGGGGAAACCGGAGCACCCAGAGAAAACCCGCCCTGATGCCGCTTCGTCCACCACGAATACCACATGCGGGTCCCTGGGATCGAACCCGGGCCGCCTAGGTGGTAGGCGAGCATGCAAAACTCTAATGGGATTATTTCTAACGTTTGCATAAATTGCTATGTAAGTTTCCTTTTTAGTTCTAATGTTTCCATGCTCATTTTCCTTCTTACGATTGTCAAATAATTGTTTCAAAGTTTTTTGGACAAAGTCAGAATATAAATAAGTGCATGTGCAGTGTGGAACCTTATGATTGTAAGTTTTATTGTGTCCATATTCTTGACAGTTCAAGCACCATATTGTGCAATGCTGGGTTTGGGTGGTTCAAGTTTTGCTGTTGATTGTCCACTGTCTTGCAAGGGACTGTAAATATTGTCATTTCTTTTAATTGTTCCATGTGTATAGCTTCCTTTTTAACTTTCTTGGCCATAATCCCAATATCATATCATCACAACCACTACCGACACCGCCACTGCCACTGTCACCACCACCACCACCACTGCCACCGCCACCGCCACTGCCACTGCCACCACCACCGCCATCATCATCATCATTATATGGGGTTTTGACCTGAGAAGCAACTGATGGTGTTATAACTCAAACTTAAGGTTTCTTTTAATGTGGTTTTATCAGTTTTTATGATGGAACACACTACTCACATTCACTCGTGCATTCATCTAGACTCTGCAGAGTGTAGGGAATAGCTCTTATTTAGGAAAAATTCTCCTGGTTAAGCCAGGAATCATATCCAGGACCTCTGGATTGAGAAACAGAACTTTAACCACTTGACCACACAGAGAGTGTAGAGTTGAACTTTATGCCGAGAGTGGTATGTTTGAAATGTATGTTTTGGTTATACGTATTGTCACAACAGGTTGTAATTGGGGACATAGCTCTGTGAAGCAGATGGTAAAGCAAAGATCCTGTTTGGCTTGAATGATCTCTATTTGTTATTAATATTAAAACAACAGTAAAGCAGTGTTGGTTTACAATAAAGGGGGATACTATCAATTATCATTTAGACTTACACTCTAGGGTTGAATAGGCTTACCATTACAGGCGATGTCAAGTTGCCATTGAAGTACAGAGCCGAGATGGATCAACATGGTTAACCCGTTGGATGGCGACCGCCACCAAAGTGGTGTGGAGCAGAGCACAGCAAGTCATGAAACTGACTCCCATGAGCTGACTCTAATCACTCTGTTATACCGAGTCTAGTGTTCTATGGGGGTCTTGTAATTGTAATGGTGGATTTTACCATAATTGGTATGCCACTGCCCGAGTGAACAAGATATTCTGGAACATGACATGTGACCTCTCTCATGTTGCATGATGCAACATGATTCCACCAGTTACTATGCGTAAGGATGACATCATAGAAAAGTCCATAGGAACTACCATAGGAAGTGGTAAACCATTTATGTCATATCACGTATACATCTTCACAAAAATGCAGCAAGTTAAAAGAGTTATAAAATGTGATTTCTAACAAATTTAGAAGCTTAATAAAATGTTGTTTTCTAGTGCCTTGCATCTGGCAATGAAGCCATTAGCATGCTTAATAAAATGTTATAACTTAATATAAAATAGGTACTTCTCAATAACATATGACAGTAGAATACTGTTCTTATTCATACCTACAAAATCAATGATAAAATTTATTTATTAAATTATTTATTTATTTATTATTGTGCTTTTAACTGGATGGTGATTGAATGAAATGGGTAAAATGGTGCTCAAATGAGTCAGGGGTTCCTTAGAGCTTAGAGTTACCTAGCTTTGGTCATCTGAAGATGATAGAGAATCCTAGGGAGTAAAAAAAAAGAAAACAAACTATACAGGTAACTCACCCCCACCAAGATAGGAACGTGGTACCACTTGAATTAGAAGATAGTGAAGAAATGTGTTGCTAGAACTAAATTACTGAAGATAAACTTTTAATGCTTAAATTTCAAGGAGCTTGGAACTCTAGCTCTCCACTGCATCCTGAAGTTAATATACTGCATGGTCACTCAGTGTGCTATTAATAATAGGATTATATATCTTATGCCTTAATAACTTTTCTCCGCATGAAACAGTGTAATTCTCAAAAGTTTCCATAATAATTATGAAGTCACTCTGTAGTGACCTTTTTGGTGGGCCCTTGAACTCCACTCACTCACTCACGGTAAAATGTAATATTTTTTGAATTCCATGCTCCATACAATAAGTGTAGAATATTTGTGTACTCTATACTTATGAGGGTATTTGGTTTAACTTGTCTCATGCCTAAAGAAAGAGAAAAAGACGTGTTGAAAAGAGACGCAGGTACCCACCCCTCTATGTATGTTGTGAAGGTGCAAGAAGGTTCTACTCCTATGCAATCAATGCTGGATTGAAGAGCAAGTATCATTTGACTTCCAGTGTTTCTCCCGCAAAACATATTTTTTACCCCCTGCTCCTAACTTGCTTGGTGACCTTCCACTTTTATGTTCCTTGGAACAAGCTAAGCCACTGAAACTGTAACTTAGTAAAATTGAAATCTGTTTGTAAAAGTGAAAGATGACAAACTCTGTGTAAGACAGCAAAATAATTCATAATTGCATTTTATATTATAACTGTTAAAGAATTAAATATGCTTCCAATAAAATTATGTAACAATTATTTTCTGCATCTTGTAAATTATTTTGCATGTAAAGAGCTGTCTGGTTTATTACGTATATTTATAGATTTTTGTCTCTTGAGGGGCATGTTTACAGGGTTAATTGTATTTGAAATAACTCAAAACAGTGCATTTTTTTCTGTTCCTAAGAAGTTCATATGCTTTTCTTCACTTAAGATGATTGGTTGTGTTATTCTGCATGTTTAACATAGTTAAATGAAGTATTAATGTACTTGAGAGGTGGAACTGGAACTTAAAAATTCAATGTCACAGCTGGGATTTGAAGCATAGACCCTCAGCTTACTAGGCGGGTGCTCTAATCATTAAGCTACTGTGACAACCTGCCAGAATGATATTGAGTTCTCAACCAGTTCGTATTTCTCCCAGTAAACCACAAAGGCAGTCTCACATCAGAGACAATTACCCCAATGGTAACTTACTATTGCAAGTACTTCATGTCCCGGGATTAAATAACCTTCAGGTGGTAATTATTTATTTATGCCAACAAACTTGCCTACAAGTGGCTTGTGTGTTTAAAAACACCAACAGTAAGTTTGTTGGCATAAATAAATAATATTAATATACTATTAATAAAGCATTCTGTAAGCAATGTATTCTGTATTTGAAAGTAATGAATCCCTGTTTGTTCACAGTGTTAAATTATAATTTAAGTCAGATAAGTTATAGTATAGCTAAACAGTGTATGTTAGTTGAAAACATAGAACATCTACTTTAGCTAATATATAAATGATAAATGTCAAATATCTTTACCAAAACATAACCTAGTTTAGATTGGCAAAATCCATAGAAATTTCTGTGTTTAGCTATATTAAGGAGCTTATAATAAAGTTTTATTGAAATTTCCATAAGATTTATTCTAGTACTTTTTGCTGGAGAACTTTATTTATGTTTCATAGACTGGAAGAGGTAGCCGGCCAAGCTGTGAAATCAAGCTTGCAAAGCGCCTTAATGAACTCATTATAGAATTGGAGCCTTGTGAGTTAAAGTCAGTTACAGACACAAAGAAATGCCGCAGGAAGCTCTATGATGAGTGGTACGCCTTTCAGAACAGGTAACAAAATCATAATCTGTTTTTTTCCCCACTGTTTAGTTTCTTTCAGTGGAATATAGAGAATAGTTCTGTATTTTAGATTTTTGCCTTCAGGAGAAGTACAGCATGAAAAGACATATTCACAGTAGTACACAAAATGTGACAAAAGGATTAATCAAATTTAATGATAGTATAACACAGTATTACAAAATAGAGCTCAAAATTTTCATTGATCTGGCAAATTGTATATAAGTGTTCAGTATTATTACTTAAAGATATTTTGTATTTTATCACATGTGATGTATATTTTTGTTCTCATTATGCTTAAAGAATACCTCCTGTTGGTCTTTTTTATATCCAGTAAAGAAACAATGTGCTGGATTGGGATAATTTGGTTGTAAATAGCAATTTAGAGAATAATTCTTGACATAATTTTCATTCATATAGCAGTTTAACATACATAATGCATTTCTTAGGTGGGTATAACACAAATATAGCATAAAAGGGAGTAGACACTTTCATTCACATTTTTAAGTGTCTTCTCAAAATGACTTTGATGGAATAAAACTTATGTAAGAGGCTTGGCAAAGACAGCTTCAACAAAACCATTCACATTCTATAATAGGTAAGACCATTGCCATTAGATGACGGAATTAGTTTTCTTGCTTTATCATCAAGCATAATAGCAACAATCACTAGTCTTGAATGAAGCCTATCCTGAATAAGATCTGACCAGAAATGATTTAGCTTCACAGTTTTGATTTCACGTTTATTCCTGGAACATCCTTTCTAATATTCCTCTCAGCATTTTGAGTTTGCTGTCAAGGATTTTCCTTATTTGCCTTTTGATATTTATGTATACCAAACTGGAGTTGCTACTCCGCAACAGACCACAGATTATTCCTTGCATCCAATCAGTGTTATTATATCCAGTTAGTAAAAGCAACTCATGTGTTTGTACTGTAAACAGCAATAAAGCATAACATACAGAAATGAAAGAAAAATTAATTTTCTCCACAGTTAAATAGTTTCAATAAATGTTATCTATTATTGCATGCCACTGAGTGCTATAAATTTACTCAAATCATGAGTTAATAATGGGAATAATGTTATTTTGCACATGTTTTTTAAATGTGGAACATAAGTGACTGAAAGAAGCAAAAATAATCTACAATTGGAATCCAATCCAAAACATTGATTTCTCTAGCTAGCCACAAATGTATTTAAAACCATTCAGTTAGGCTCCTTGTTGAAGGCCTGTGCTATATGTGGTAAAAGCTGTGTGCACTGAAGTTAATACAGTATCACGTATGCTCTGCTTAATTCAGTATGCACCTAACTTGATAGTAGTTCATTTATAGGTCAAGTTGTAAACACTTTTGCAAGAACACTGAGCAAATTTCTTGGGCTATTTCAGGTTTTAAGACATCCTTCTAATTACAGTATTCTTTTAAGTTAAGAGTATAGTGTGTAGAGAATACAAACAACTCACATTTTCCTGTACACAGATCTGAAGATTATGTTGATGCAGATGAGACATTTTGGCTGAATGAGAAAGAACCTGTGGAAGTGACTGAAGAAACACCTATGGAAGAAGCAACTAATGGTCTTCCATTAGATCAAGAAGGTGCTGGTGTTGTTGCTAGCCAGGGAAGCGAAGGAGTTGAAGGTAATACATCTTTTATATTGCAATTTAAGTAATCTTAGTTATGTATAACTACGAGCATACTGATATGATAATTGTAAGGAGCCATCCAGAGTGAAACTTAGACATAAGCATAATATAAGCATGTTCTCTTAATCCATACTTTTACCCTGGCTTACATTAGCATAAATGTGGTGTAAACATAGAAGTTTGCAAGCTCCACACATTCATGTTTATGTGCACATCAGACATAACAAACTAGTCTGTCAGAGAGTGATTCTCATCATATGAACGTTCTGCCATTTCAGCTAAGGTATTCCATCACTATCTCTTGACGCACTAACTCCATTTTGTGTAATATGTTATTTTCTAGTGCCTTACATCTGGCAATGAATTCTTAAAGTATTGGAATTGTGATGAAATTTGCCTAAAGATGTCCCCACCCGGAGATCCGATTGGGGGACAGTTTTAACTCCGGAATATTTATCTTTAGGACTCATATTCATGTATGTGGCTTTCATGTAACTGTTTTCTTAACGGGCACCAGTTTTACAATGTGGCACTAGAAAACAGCAACAACATCTGGCAATGAAGCCATTAGCATTCGTGCTTTCCAATACTTTTGAACTGTAGTTTCTTCTGATCTTAATGCTTCACAGGTCTTCAAGTGGTCTTCGTTAATTTCTGCTGGATCGTTACACAGGACACATATTGGTGAAGCTGAGATACCTATTCTGTAGAGATGACTTGCTAAGCAGTCGTGATTTGTCAGTAGTCGGAAGGCTGCAACCACTGTTTTCCTTGGTCTCTGGGGGATTATATCTGGGTTGGAAAGTAGTGTAATCCATTTTTTATCTTTGGCATATTGTTTCTATTTCTTATAGGTATGAATGAGAAAATTTTTTAATGATCAAGCGTTTTATTGAGAAATATGAGAAATTTAATTTAGACTTTTGTTTTATTGTTGTGCCTTTCTTTGCAAGTGAGTCTGCAGCTTCATTCCTCGTGAGTCCACAGTGTGCTGGAATCCATTGGAGATGAACAGTCTTATTAACTTTTTGGAGTTGTGTTAACATTTTGTAGCATTCTCTAATTTTTGTTGACTTCTTTGTAGTGTTTGAACATATTCCCTGAATTGCAGCTTTAGAATCTGAAAGAATTACTGCCTTGTTAAATTTATCTAAGGGAAGATTTAATAATTGTCGGAGAGCAATGTATATAGCCTCTATTTCTCCATCATAATTTGTTGTGTCTCTGCCAACAGAATGATAAAAGGAAAAATGTGAACACGTAACTCCAGCTCCAGTAAGGTTTTCCTTCGAGGATCCATCAGTATATATGTGCAGCCATTCTTCTGTGGGATATCTAGTATTGATTGTTTCCAGAGCTAGAAGTTTTTGTATTTCTTTTGGTGTGTCTGATTTACTTATTTCCTCTATTAATTCCAAACTGAAGGTAGGTTGCAATAATTCCAATGGATTTTCTCTCATAAGTAGATTTTCTCTGGTGTTAGGAATGTTCAATTTGGATTTAATCTTTGTTACCTTTTCTAGGAAACTACTATGAGTTTTTAGGATTGAAGGGGGGAGGTTCTCTTCTGTCCATTTAGAGTTTGGTAGTCGTAACATTTTCTCATGTTGGAGCAATGCTTGTTCTTCTATTTTTGTTGTTATTGATGGGGTCCGTGTTAAGGCAAGCATGGCATCAATAGGTGTGGATTTAACTGCTCCAGTGATTAGGCGAAGAGCCTGAATGGGTCAGAAATCACTAGGATATCTAAGAAATGCAGTAAAATGTATTGATGACAGTGCTTTTTGTGGGTGTAAAATCCTTTAGCCAGATTTAACCTGTGTTTATTTTGATGCATTAACTTAACCCTTTTTGTCATTTGTATTGTTGCAGTCACTTCACAGGCTGCCACATAGTTCAACTGTTTCATGTACTCTTGTGATTGACTACTGTTTGTTTTCATTTGTTACTGTGAATGACATTCGTTTTCATACAGTAAGAACTGAAGCTATTGACAGTGAAGCAGTATAAATCAATAAATATTAATAAATATTACTGACTAAAACTTCACTTACCTTTTTTAGTTATGTATTATATTCCAATTCCAAACATGTTTTGCAAATCTGCCATTTAGCTACATCATTGGTAGCTTGAATGTTTGTTTCGTTATTATCATTATGTCTGCTAGGTGACAGATTCTTTACTATTGTTCCTATTGATTCCCATAGATTTAATGATTTGGGAAAATATATAAGAATATTTAAAGAATAAGTATTGCATAATAAATTTTGATCTATTTTAGAAGAAATTCAGAAAAACAATTAGTTTAGTATGCATAAGTTTGCCACATGGAAGAAGAAAGACTGCCAAATATGATCATGAAGTGGATCCCAAATGGAAGAAAAGGATGCCCACGTGACACCTGGAAGAAGAGCATCATCAATACTATGTCACAGAGAAATCAAATCTTCAGGAGGATTATTTAGATAGATATAAGTGGCAACTAGGAACTGGAAGGCGACCAGTTTCATTGTAATATTTTTGTTGGCATAAATGAATAATAATTACCATCTAAAGGTGACTGAAACCTGGGACATAAAGTACTTACAATTGTAAGTCGCTCTTGGGGTATTTATCTCTGATGTGAGAATCCCTTGTGGTTAACCGGGAAAAAGTATGAATCAGCTGGGAAATTTAATGTTGCACTGGCAAGTTGGCCATGGTAGCTTAGTGGTTAAAGCAGCCGCTCGAAAAGTGGAAGATCTGTGGTTCAAATCCCGGCTATGGCATTGAATTTTTCAGTTTCTGATTCAATCTCTTCTATATGTACATTTCATTTGTCAAGCAGATATCTCAAATGTGTGGTATTTTAATCAAAATTGTTAAGAACCTTTTTTGAGAAAATAGAACATTTTGGAAAATCTTCCATATAAAGGGTTGGGCTCGAAAGAACCTAGGACATGTATTTCCAGTAATATTTTGACATTTAATTTTTTGATGGTACACATACTTGTACTCACTGTAGGCAGGTGGCAGAGAAGGTAAAAATAAAACTATTAAGTTACTTGAAGCTTATAATTGACCCCATGTACTCTTGCACACTTGCTCTCTCTCTCCCCCTCTCTTTTCTTCCTTCCCTTTAAAGACAGGAAAATGGAAAGATGAGGAGCATTGGCCTTGCCATTTCTTCTCTGGACAATTGCAGCTCATTTGATTGTTCACATACTTAAAGTAAAGCGTTTACTTCCCGTGTGCTTTTTGACACAATACTGCTGCAGCTATAGTTAGGTATGACAATAATTCCAGGATACCTGCTGCTGTGCAGGTATCAGTGCAGTAAAAGAGAAGCGAATAATGAACTCGACTTAAAGAAAGGGATGGCTGGAATTTCTGTCTTTTAAAATTGTTGTATAACATTTATTAAAGTATGGGTATATAACAGGAGAACAAAAAGCTTATGAACTGGCTACGCAGTGTTTTCCCTGTCCACATCCTTGGCACTCGTTGCCATTTGCCCCTGTCATAGAAAGTTATGGATGAAACCATAAAACATTTTTAAAACCACTTTTAAAGGCTTTACTTACCAACTTTATGAAAGAAGATGCCAAAGCCACCGTAGTTGTCCATACATTTTTGCCACCTCTTTTGGAAACTATCAATCACTCGCCGTAGTTCACATTGAGAAATGCTGGCAATTTCCTGGTGGACATTTTGTTTTAATTCTTCCAGGGTGTGTGGGTTTGTCTTGTACACTTTATGTTTTAAGTTACCCCAGAGATAGAAATTGCAGGGATTAGATCGGGAGACTGAAGGGGCTACAAATCTCTACTAATAATTGTGTCCTGAAACACACTATCAATTGTTTTCATCAAAAGATTGACTGTATGAGCTGCTTCAGAGTCTTATTGAAAAAGACAAAGTCACACTCCCTGTCTGTTAATTCTCTAAAAGAAGGGGTATCTACAGGTGTTAACTGCTGACCTGAAAAAAATTGGCTCTATAACTCAGAACATAATATTGTTCATGAAGTAACCCTTCATGATGAAAAAATTGGTGTATGATGTGCCATTATCAGAGAAAGGTTTCTCAGAGGTCCAATAAGCGATTTCTATTTCTGAGGTAACATAAACATGAAATGTACAAGACAAACTCACATACCCTGGAAGAGTTAAAGCAAAAGATCTACCAGGAAATTGCCATCATTTTTCAACATGAACTACAGCAAGTGATAGTTTCCTAAAGAGGTGTCAAAAATGCATGAATAACAACTGTGTTCAGTTTCAGCATCTCCTTTCATAAAGTTGGTAAATAAATTCTTTAAAAGTAGTTTTTAAAAATGTATGGCTTCATCCACGCATTTCTATGATAGCGGTAGACAGCAACGAGTGACAGACAGGCAAAACACTGCACAGCCCATTTGGAACTTTTTTGTTCACCCAGTATTAGAGAGTATACAAATAACCAGTTTGTAAATGATTAACCCTCTATCATAATTGGCACATAACCAAATATAATAAAGTATTAACGGCAATTTCACAAGACTTTATCTGCCCACTAGATAGCATTTATTTTTACATACCTTCTACAAGCTGTTTGTTTGCATACTTATTTTCATGTTTGATTCATTTTGTTCATTAAAGATGTGTAGATACAGTTTCATTACACATTTTGTTGTAGGCACAAGAGGGATAGGGGAAACCAAATCAACAACCAGGTGGCTTGCTACGGATTTAAAGTTCCATACTCTTTCCTGATATTGAGAGAAACAAGTGAATATGGATAGCACCTAAAAAATCACGAAGTAGTGAACAATTGAAATCAATATTAATGCATATCTCAGGAATGGCTGGTGCCACGAAAAATTTGTTTGAAATAAATTGTATGTTTTAGAGAGATCTCTATTGTTTGTTTAGCCATTTTTTTCTATCTCTTAAAGTTTATCAGTTATGCAAAATTCCTTCCTAGTGAATTTGAGGAAATCAAAAATTTGAAAAAGTTCAAATGTGTAGGGTAGTTTGGGGCAGGGGAATTTTCTTGAAAATAACTGTGTTGCATATTTAGAAATACTGAACCTAAAAATAAAGTGTAGTATTTATGCAATTATTTCGTTTTTCAACTATGCTGTTCACACATACCAACACATAGCACACACGCGCATGCACGCACGCGCGCGCACACACACACACACACACACACACACACACACACACACACACACACACACACACACACACGTGCGTGCACTTTTTCTAGAAATATTTTTGGATTCAGAGGCCACAAAACATTTATTTCTAATGAAATATTATTATCAAATTCTTGGGTAGAGTGCAATACCTTCTCTATGTGGTAGAGAAAGTATGTATAGGTATCTGATATGTGGTAAAAAAGTAAAGGGCCTAGAGTAGTGACTAATGAATGTTGATTACACTATTTAGATTCACAAGATATGTGACTGAGAGACGGCAAGAATCTGCCAAGACACAGACAGCATGTTTAGCATTTGGAAAGTATCTTGAAGCTGTAGACATGTATATGTAAACAAGTAATTTTTAAGGGTTTATTTGACCACTTTTAATTTATCATCTCACTACATTAAGTGCTACTTTCAGTTTTGAGTTTTATGCCAACACCAGCACAATGTAATTATATTGCTTTCTGTTTACAGAAGCAGCAAATGAAACACTGGAAATTGCTCCAGAGGAAGTAACGAATGTCATATTGGACTCCACAGGATCAACAGGTAGACAGCGAACGTTACGTAATCGCCGCATCACTGTTAACAACTTCCTAAGTTTATGGGGAGACAAAGAAGAGGAGAGTATAGGGTCAGAATCGGACTCAGGAAATAGTGATTTATGGCAGTTGCCAAAGAAGAAAAAGAAAAGAAAACCAAGATTATCCAAAATCATCACAATAGAAGATGAAGAAATCTGTGATGGAGCAAAGCCAAAAAAACAACAGAAGAAAAAGAACAAAACCCCAAATGAGGGTGTAAGTTATTTTTATGTTAGGAGCTATATTGTATATTATTTAGAGCTATTTTGCATATTATTTAGAGCTGTTTTGCATATTATTTAGCCTATGTGATCCCTTAAGGGCAAAGGCCTCCTACCTTTTGGTAGGGTAGCTCAATAAAAACTCATTAGGGGAGCTAATCCTAAGGAGCACATTCCAGTCCTGTGCTTCTACACATACAGAATTTTGCATTAATATTAACACTATTTGTACATTAACACTTGTGAAAGTTCTACCATACTACTCTGTCTCTGTCCCTTCATCATCATGCATATTTTACACTTTAGGAGTTCATGCCTCACTTCTCTGTCTCTTAAACACCTTGATCACAAATCTCCCACTTTCTTTTTAAAGAAGTCTGCCCATCTGATCCTCTGCCTGCCCATGCATCTTGTTCCTATTCTGGGATCCCACATGATTGTTCTATAGTTCCATATGTTGTTACACATCCTCGCAATGTGGCCTCCCCATTTCCATTTGAAACACTCCACCATGATAACTGCATCTCCCATACCCATTCGCCTGGTCTCCTTGTGTATTCTGTCTCTGAATGTTACATGAAGTAGTTTCCTTTCCATTTTTCGTTGACACACCTGGATCATTCTCTTCATTTTCTCTTTTAGCGATCATGTTTGACTGCCACACAGTGGAACTGGTAGTACTTCTGTCCTGAGACTCAACTTCAGTGTGTCATCAGTTAGGATATATTTCATGCCCCAGAATTTTTTTCCAGGCCTGTCCAATTCTTCTCTTGATTTGTTTTTCAATATTCATTTGAAACAATAAAGGCAGATATATTCCTGAACATATTCAATTGGTTTGCTGTTTATGTAGACTGAATCCTCTGAGGCGTTGGTCATTAACTTTGTCTTCCTGAGGTTCATTGTCCTGCTTCTGTGCTTTCTGTCTACTCTGTTTAACATGTGTTCCAATTCCTTCGTGAATAGTTTCAATATTGTATATATACAGTGCTAATTAGGAAAAAAGGAAGGACTATTTTGTCATATAACAAGAGCTACCCTTTCAAAAACAGTAAAAATAGTGTAACGGAAACCAGTTAGCTGTCAGTGTCAAAGCTAAGTCACTTTTGAATGTTGAAATTTAGGTATATGATGTAATAAAGTATATACTAGGGCCTGCATTCTAGCCACATAGTCGCACAATCTAAATGGAATGTGATTTTGAAACATATGTGACACAATGCGCATACTGACTCATTGAATGAAAGGTATCATGAGGATTGTTTTGAACATGATGCAAACAAAGAATCTTTCTTTGTGAACAACTGCATTCATACACATACTTCTGCACTGTGTTCTGTCTGTGGGTTGCAAAATACATGGTGTTCATTTTTATTTGTGCCTCCCTTTTCCAATTTATGACATCACTCTTTGAAGCGAGTCTATGGTTACCTAGAAATGCACTTCCACTTTGCACCATTTAGCAATGTATAGTTGTGGTATTTCTATCAGCCTCGGCAGCTGAATCAGTGTCTAGTATCAAGTGCACTTTTTACATTATTTCTCAGTTGGAGTTGCGCCCTAGCAACCGCTCACGGAATTTACAGGACTACATCACCAGAGCGTCATTTGAACCTGTCTGCATGATATGGAAACCAATCTTCAGAGCTTTAAGTACAATCCAGCTTATCATCGCTAGCATAGGGCAACATGAAGCTGACAATGCACCATGTTTACATGTTTGAATGCAATTCAATATGATATAATACACGATTGAATCCAGTCAAAGGTAAACAAGTACATATAAGTAGCAAAAGACAAAATAACAAAACATTAATAATAATAATGCTATTTTAGAACCAGATTGCTGAATGAAGGGGGATATCAGTATGATATGAACCACTGCATTGATGATTTTCTGGACAGGTGTGAGGAATTCCAAGAGACAGTTTGCAGAATTCTAAGATAAATGTTAAATAGTAACTATGGTTATTTTACAGTACTTTACTATAGCATGATGTACATAAGCAGAGATGTACCTACAGGTTCATATTTTGTATCTTTGAGATGCCTAACTAAAAATAAGTTCATTCCTTACTTTCAAAATGTGTCTCAGTGTGGAAGATCAAATACTTAATTAAAAACACCCCTTCTAAACAGTGCTTAAGTTTTTAATATTTTTTCATCTATGGTTATTTTTTACGTAAGGAAATCTAATCCATTAAGCTTTCTATGTAATGCATATTCATTGAAATCTTTCCAGACTTTACCACACTAAGCGTTTTTAAAACTTTACCAATGACCAAGCCACTGCCCTAATATGTACACACATGTTCTTTACTTCTCAATTTCAGTCAGAAAGTCCTCCAATAAACCACCAGAAGAAACGAGTGTTGTGCGCTCTATAAGAAGCTTTGTGAACATCAAACATAGCCTAGCTAAGCACCCCTGTAACATTCAACCTGGGCACTCTCTATGTAGGTATTCTTCAACTTGTAGCTAAATGCTCACCAGCCAGCAGTGATGTAATATGTGACCATTGAAGGCATAAATAAAAATGAACACTGTGTATAAGAGAAAGTACCTGGGTGACCAAGCTTTGCTCATCATCCCCCTCCCCCCCTCTTTTTTGTGAAATGTTTTTTGGGAGAAGATACTTAATGAGATAAACTTGAAAAGGAAAATTTCTAAATAAAAACTGTTGTCGCAATTGTTAAGTCATTTCTGAGATACAAGAGATATAGAGATACATATAAATATTTCATAAGCACCATCATTTCAGCCATAAAATGTAATACGTTGTATTTCTATTTCAAACATATAGATAGGATGAGCTGTAACACACAAACTAATATAGCTAGATCAGCTTTCTTACTTTTTATGCTAGCTCGTTTGCTGAAATTGATTAACAGAGAAATTATGGCTGAAATAAGGTTTAGACTAATTGTGACTGTTACGTGTAGACTAAGATAATAAGTCAACTCTCTTTAGGTTTTCTGAAAGCTCTTGACGAGGCCTTTAATATCCTGGCTTGTTTGTTGAAATTAGCCCATTAACAGAGAAACTATGGCCAAAATAAGGTTTTGACTAATTGTGACTGTTACATGTAGACTAATATAGCTAGGTCAACTTTCTTACTCTTCATTTGTTGAAACCGGTCCATTAGAAGAGAAGTAAAAGCCAAAATAAGGTTCAATTGCTCTGTAGAAGCAGGAATAAAAAATGTTATTTTTTATATAAAATTGCATTTTTCCAGGAATGACACCTATATAGATAAACTTAAAAAGCGAAACCCTATCTGAATACAAAATTTGATCAAAATCATTAGAGCCATGTCCAAGATGTGCAGAATATATACATATATACTAGAATTGCTCGTTTAAATATATAAGACGTAATTCTAAAGTTAAAACTAGACTGCTATAAACAGAGGGGTTCAATTTATATGTGAACAATTCACAACATTTTCTATTTGATTTATTTAATTTTGCCCAATAGATTAACGGAACCAAAAACAAAAAAGAAATAAAAGAAAAAAGAAAGACTAATGAGCTTGGTCAGTTAATACAAATTGCACTATCAAGCATGAAGGTTAGCTCTAAAATCTACAGAGTAACACAAAATAAATGAGCAGCTGCCATAGAGAAGTCAATACATTAGAAGCATTCACTGACTCTGTATTCACAATATTAAATTTCATACTATTCTGTGTTCATTTCAAAGCTACGTGAAAATTATAAAATGCCTTTCAGATTGGTTGTAAGCATGATAGACGAGCGGTGAAATGCATGTCTCATAATTGGAACAACTTGGGTTCCATCCTGGTTAATAGGTTCTCTTTTACTATTTTAATTTGTTAAGCATATGGCAATACTGTATGTTTTCCATGCATAAGGCATTCATGGATAAAAACGACTCACAATTCATGGAGGGGAATTTAGCACGTCAACCAAAAGGCATTCTTTTGTGCCTATACCCCTGACAGTGCCCCTAGGAGGATGGATGAGGCAAATGGATCCTAAGGGCAGCCAGAATATTGCCACTACAGAGCAGGTGGTAGCGTCCCTACATTTTCCTAATGAGACACCCCAGAGGAAGCCGGCTTAGATCCCCTCCCCCACTTGGGCTTAATACCATGCCATGGAGGGCCCGGAAACCAGTGGCCCACCTTCCAATCTGGGGGATGAGATTTCCAGAGTGCATTTGTTCCCTCTGCAAGAACATTTGAAGTCCCTTTATCTATGGCTGCAAGATGAGTGCGTTTATCCAAGGAAGAGATTGTTTTTGTTGACCTGGTTCCAGTCGAAAATGTTTGTCCTCTGCACTACAGCAATCCCTTTCAGCATGAGAATGAGCTGGGACACAGCTTGAAACCCCAGGTTAGCACCAAAACAATAAGATAAGTGAAGTTTTTAGTTTCTAATTTGTTCTTACTTTAGAATGTGTATACAAGTTTATTGTAGCTCAAAGCACATAGCCTTGCATTGACTACATCAGGGCTCTTTGCTCAATCGGCAGCTAAGAATTAGAGTCTTACAGTCAATCACAGATCATATTGCCTTGCAATGGTTAATCTTAACTGGAATAGGGTTATATTCACAGAGGTGACTTTTCATGTCAAAAGGGGGAAAGGTAAATTAGCTACTGTTCCAGAGAAGAATGGTACAGTGCGAAACATGTGTCAAAAATGGGTTACTGAGGTATATCTGTGTTGTGTTCTAGGCAAGTTATGTCAGCTTGGCAGTACATTAAATAGCTGGCAGTACAAAGACACCCTTGAAAACATATTTCCTTTAAGGACTAGATATCCGATGGAATGATTGACTTCCAGCAGGATAACTACTCTGTCTACACAATTCAGCAGGTTTCAAACTGGTTCTCACAAGATATCACAGTGATTGATTGGTCTCCTTGCTCACCAGATTTAAATCTATTGAAAATGTGTGGACAGAGGAGGAAAATAGTTTTGGAGTTAGATTGGCATGCAAGACCAGAAGTCCAGAAATTCCCAGATATGCCTTACATTTAAACCATTCGTCCGGTCTCCAGGGAGAATTTTTGAAAAGTCTCTAACGTCCTATACTTTCAGAAACAAGCAGTGATTGTTGGAAAAGGACCTGGAACCTTGGAAAATAGAAATGAATAATTGGTTATTAGCCACAACTACAACTCGCTATGGCAACATAACTACACAGAGTTATAGCCAAAGAGCTTACTCATGCATTAGTAATATTGAACAAGAGATTGGCAATACAGCATTTACACTTTGAGACAAAAGCTTAGCATTCTGTAAAGAAGGCAAAGAGATGCTTTAGTCTCACTCTTCCATTCATATTTTGGCTATCGAAGAATAAGGAAGTGGGAAGTTAACAGTTAATTTTCAATGCTTTTGTTACAAACTGAAACGAAAATGCAAATTCAATGATGCCTTGTCATTAAAGTGTCAGTATTTCAAGGCAGGAAGAAGCAAACACGAAGCACAATGCCTTATTTGTCCTCCAGCAACATATGCTTTTGTTACACATAAAGGTAAGGTTATAAAATAGTTATGTTTTTCTTTCTAATCTCCCTTAATGTTTGACTTGGATCAGCATGTTCCTATGGCAATTATTTAAAGAGTTTTAATTTATAATAACCAATTTTGGTAGATTATCATTACTTTAATACAACACTTTCTTTTGTAGATGCGCAATAAAACTTCACAAAATTCTGCCAATATTTCAGATATTAAAGGTTTCTTTGCTCAGTTCAGTCAGCATGTTGTGTTAGCACTGCACAGGCAACCCTTGCATTTCTCATTGTTCAGCACCACGCATCATACAAAACCATGGAAACAATATCATCACATGTTTGAGATGCTTTAGTACGGTAATGAATAGAATTAAAATTATATTAATTGCGCAATATTAATTACTGAGAAAAGTATGATGACTGTTGATGATCACATTTAACATTGCATGTTTCAGAATCTTAAGAAAATATAAACGTATATGCCTGTGGGTATATATAAATAACATTTATCTTATCTATAGACTTCATGTACACATTCCTAAGTACATGATAAGTTTCTAAGTACTTTATTTCATTGTAACTTTATTTATTAAACACAGGGAAAAAATCAAACAAATTGTAGTTTCATTAAGTAGGCTCCTCTACCTTATTGTAAACATTAATATGCTAACAACATATCTTCAGAAATTATTTTAACTCCTTTGGCAGCTCTCCATTTTTTAAATAATGAAAATTCCTTGCCATATATGTCCTTTGACTTGCTGGGTAACAAACTAAATACAGCTTTTCTAGCATAGTCTGAGACTTCTTTGGGAATATCCATTTTCATTCATTTATTGATTTGGTGCAGTTTAAATAACAAAAATTGAAACTGTTTATTCTGGAAGTTTTACGTAGCAACGTACCAACAATGCAGTACCTCCATCATGACTAAAATGCAATTCCTCATAATGACAACTCTAATAATATTAATATTCATAAAATATAAGATTATTTCAGTTAATAACAGGAAAAGATAAAATGTACAGTTTGTCCAGATCGTCATGACACTCCCCCACTCCTAAAGCATAGATGCACAATAGAGGAGGTGTGCCCATTTGCATAATACAAGAGATGGGGATTAGTGTATCGCTCTCTCTGGGTTTGATAACTACACAATAATTGTTTACAATATGTAAACATACACTTTGTGCGTGGCTGTCTTGAGTTCTGACATCACTCGCTTGTTCCCCACCACTCCAGTCACTTCTCCTTAGTTTCTCCTCTCTTGCACATGTCGAGTGTCACCACGATCTAGACAAACTGTATGTTACACATGGCTTATCAGACAATTATTTGCTTGTGAGAAATTAGAACACTCTCGCACTTATACACTCATGTACTAAACATCTCACTCACAAATAACAGTCTGGTTAAGTCACTTATAAATAACTATTAAATTGTTGTTGTTTTCTAGTGCCTTGCATCTGGCAATGAAGCCATTAGCATTCGTGCTTTCCAATACTTTTGAACTGTAGTTTCTTCTGATCTTAATGCTTCACATGTCTTCAAGTGGTCTTCGTTCATTTCTGCTGGATCGTTACACAGGACACATATTGGTGAAGCTGAGATACACTATTAAATTGTAGTTTCACATTATTTTTGCAGTGACCAATAATGTCCTACATTTTTGTAAAATGTCCTGCATTTTTACCGTTGTGTCCTACATGTCCCTAAATAATCTGGTAACCATAACAATGCAAGGCAAAAGAGGTTTTATAAAATCAAATACAGGATGCTTGCACGGAAGTATTCTTTCATAAAAATTTGACTAGACATTTGTTATTATTCATTCCCAGTAGAATGAAGGCAGTAATAGAAGCAGAGGTTTTAAATACCCAATATTAAGTTAACTTCTATTTTTATGTGCTTTTTCATTTCAGAATATAATATTTACTTGTTTCATATTTAGTTTGAAAGCCAAAAGGATAACATTTCAGTTTTTATGTGTGAGCATAAATGTCCTGAAATCAAATTAGCATTAGTAATGGGAAATTATAATATATGTGATAAACATTGTTTCCTGCACAAAAAAAAAAATAATTGATCAAATGTGAACCTTGGTAGGCCTCATTGCTATTTACCTGCTTATAACTGCTCAGACTGACTGGGTGGCTCAGTTGGTTAGATGCTGGCCTACTGATCCCAAGATCATGGGTTCAAATCTGGCCCAGACCCATGATTTTTAAGTGTGCTTAAAACCAACAGCTCCATGTCAGTTGATTTACTGGCATGTAAAAAAACTCCTGTGATACAAAATTCTGACACACCGGCGACTGATATGATCCTAGCAATTGAAAGCGCCATTAAACAACAAAATAATTTAATTTCAGCTGTCAGTGCATATTCAATAGTTGGGACTCCATATGAAAGATGAGAATATAGTGAAGTTAAAGGCATGCTTCCTGAGATACATCATGAACTGGCTGCAGAAGTGCTTTACATGTGACAAATATACCCTTCGAGAGTCTGCTCATTTTTTTGATTTAGGGGGTTTGTTCAAACTCTAGCAGAGTTTCATATCCAAAATTAACTGCCATTGCAGGTGGTTAAGACAGGTGTTACTGATATTACTGTAATAAGAAACAGTCATAATCAGAGCACAAAGTGATTCAGAAGTCAAATCAGATTTGAAAAAACTTAGTTCAGTAGCTGGGACTGACATCATGACTTACCAAATTGACACTGTTGAGCTGCTATGCGATGAACATTTTTGAACCTTTCTCATCTGATTACTGTTCATATATAGATGTTTTTATAGCCAAAATAAGTAATTTACTAGATGTAGTGTATACATAGAATGTTGTCATTGTAACGAAGAACGGATTTGAAAAATCTGTTACTATGGCCGGGACTCAAAACACAGACCTTTGCCTTTTGTGTGTTGCAGAAGACAAATGACCAGAATTCGAATACTGGAACATCTCCAGCTCCTGGTTTTGAGGGAGCATATAGTGCTTGGATTGGTGATAGCAAAAAGGAGAATGATAAAGCAGAATCTAAGAAAAGCACTGTAAGTATTGATTTTGTGGTCAGAAACTTGAAACAGTGAAGTGAAACAATACTTGGAAGATTGTTAAGGCAGATTTGTGAGATTAACTTTGTTTACTTAAATTTAAAAGTGGAACATGTTTTAGAAGCTTTGATTCCGTCCTGAGCCTGAGTCTTACTGGCAATACTAGAGACAGGATTACAGGTGGTGGTTGCAGAAGTGGTGCCATCTGGTCTTGTGATGAAACTATTGTGGTTGTTCAATGGTGGGATTTCAAAATTCACAACATGCCTTCCTTTTGATGATGATGTTTTCACAGACTTCAAGTTCTACAGACCTACTGATGTTTCTGAGTAGAGTCACTTCAGGATTAATATTGTGATTTGCAGCCCAAAAATGGTTTGCTGCAGGTGATTTTTTTAGAAAAGAAACATTGAAACCAGGAAGAAGAAAACACTTTAGTTGTATTTTCAATAAACAGCTATAGCAAACCATTTTTGGACTGCAAACACAATATTAATCCTGAAGCGACTATTGAGAAATTTCATTGGGTTTGCAGAACTGTAAGTCTGGGAAAGCATGTACATCATCAAAAGGAAGGAATACTTATGTAGGTACTTTGAAACCCTGCTATTGAGTCACCTCCATAGTTTCATTGCAAGAAGACCAACCACCACCTGTAAGCCTGTCTCCAGTGTTGCCAGTCAGATCCAAGTTGAGGATGGAAGCCAGTAGCTTCTGAAATAGGCCCAACTTTTAAATTTAATTAAGTGAAGTTAAGTGTCACAAATTTGGCTTAACAATTTTTCAAACAATGCAAATATGTTTTAAATGAAGTATTAAGCAAGCAGTAGGAGGGAGTGGTTGTGTAGCAATGACGCTCCTGAGAGTAGGAAGAAAAAGTAGCTAAGTGACAACGGCAACCAAAGTGATAGAAGAAAGAGGTAGGATTGATGCAAGACAGGAGATGCATGAGTTGCTGGAAAGACAATAATTGAAGTTAAGTATAAGAAACTGTGTGATCTGTGAGGCCTTTAGATTTGGGAAAGGAAGTGGGAAACAAACCATACTAGCAAAGTTTACAAGCATTTAACTGGGAAATAAAGTGTTAAGACGGGCAAGGAAACTAGAAGGGTCAGATATTTACGTAAGTAAGGACTTACTGTATGAGCAGAGGGAAATAATGAGGCAACTAATTGAATAAAGAAGACAAGAGTGTAATCAAGGAAAAAGGGCATACATCCATAATTGTGAGTTGTGAATAGATGATCGAAAAGAAATGCAAGCAAGTGGAAGAGTGAAAACAGGGTGAATGAATGGAGTGCATCGAAATTTGAGGTGACAACAGTGAATACATCAGCAAAAACATGTTAGCATGCAGGCTGAATGACCAGCTGAAAGAAGAGAAACTAATAGCAGAGAGGGAGGTTGGGAGAGAAGAGGGGAGGCAGAAGAAAAGTGTAGTGTAGTGCAGTGAGGGAAATGATAAATGGGGTCAGTGAGAGAAGTGAGGGGGCGATTCCTAATAAATCAGGTGAACAAATAGAGTGAAACTGAAGATTCGGATCAGGACATAATTATATTATGTGCATGTAGAAGATATGAGGTTAATTTATGTGTATGAATCCAAAGAGGTAAGCGAAAAGTAAACAGAAAAGTAATGAAGGAAATGATATGCTACAACGTGAAACTAGGCTTAGTAAATGGTTAGAGAGGTTGAAGGAGATGAAAAAGGGAGGGAAAGGGAAAGATTAGAATTAACTGGAAAAGTATAAGAGTGAACGAAATAGGAGAAAAGTGAACAAAGGAAGTAAACAAAAGTGATGTAAGCAGGTAGGTTTAAATTAGGAGGGGAAAATTAGCAAGGGAGGAGAAGAATACCACCACAAATACCACATGTGGGTCGCCTAGGTGGCAGGTGAGCGGTCTAACCACTCAGTCACGGTGCCGCCATTATACTTCCAGACTCAGGGAAGAATGAGGAATAATCTTGGCTGGAAAAATTCCTACTCCCCTGCCGGGAATCGAACCTGGAACCCCCTGCACAGCAGGCAAGTGCTCTAAGGAGTAGTTTTTTTTTTTTCCCCCTTCCCTAAGGAGTAACAAAACATTTAATTTTTGTTACATAACTGTGAAATCAGCACAGCCTGTGTATCTGCAAAACTTAGTTGCAGCTATTTCTAATTCAATGGTTGACTCAATCAGTTGAGTTGATCACTTTTTGTTTTTATAAGTAGTCAATTTCATACTTAAGGGATAATTATTTGTAGGCTATTAATCAGAATGAAGTGCTTAACGAACTGTGAAGGTAGTAGTTATTTGCAAGAAACATTTTGGAGAAGAATATCATAAAACCTGTCAATTCTAGCCAGGTTGATAATATTCCTTGTTTCTGCCAATAGGTAAGTGGTAGTGAAACAAAGTATTATTTGGCCCCTACTGTATTAATCTTTTGATTCTTTTGTTACAGAAGTTCCTATCTTAGACCCTTGAATAGGGTATATAAAATACAAGGTGTATTGTATTGTTCCATGACATTAGAGCAAATGTTCTTCCGATGTCTTTTTGTTCCTGGGAAAGGTTTTTCGGAACCAGTTTTGCACAAACCTTTGTGACATTTAATTCATCATGGAAAATTTGTCTTACTGTCTCTTTGCTCATGTTCACCATGTCAGCAATCATCCAAATGCTCAGAAGTCAGTCTTTTCACACAATTGTATTTATTTTCAGAACCTTTACTTCACTTCTTGAACTCACTGATTGACCTGCATGTTCATCTCAATCTCTTCGCGATCATCTGAAAACTGCTTGTGTCATTCAAACACTTGCGCACATGACATAGCATTATCACCAAGCACCTTCTTTAATAAATGAAAGCATTCCATTGGAGATTTTTTTAATTTCACGAGGAATGTGAGGTTAATGTGCTGCTTGATTTTTAAGTTCACCGTGCTCACGGCACTACTACAAAACAACATCCTCTACAACCAAGGCTCAAAGGCAAACTAAAGCAGACAGAAAGACGAAACAAATGTTGGTTGGTCTTGAAGGTTCAAGGTCAACTGCATTCCAATACTAACCTCCCACCATGAACCTGTGCAATAGGAGATGCGAAGTCTCATTATTTGCCACAACTCATATCTTTTCTGTAGACAGACTTTTGCTTGGGAATGTCAAACACCACTATTTTTATAATGAACAGTTTACATTTTAAGCTTATTCTGAGTTTGTCGAACTTGTGAGTGGTTTTCATCTGTAGTAAAATTATGAAAGAATATTGAAATTTTACTAAATTTACATCCACACTTGTTTGTTTCAGGAGTCATGTGAGAATGCAAATTCATCAATTGCAGCATCAAAAGCAGACAAACATCCAGCAAATGCAGCTAATGTGAGGAAAAAACTGTTTAACGAAAGTACAAGCCCTAAAACATTGTCTACACCTACTAGTACTACAGTATTCACAACTGTTTCAAATGCAGAATCTTCTACTAAAGTATCATCTAGTACCAGCATTGTGTTGAAACACATGGCTCAAAATTTTGCTGGAACAGCAAATCCAACACGAGCTGCACCAAGGGCATCAACTGCATCAACAACAACAACAAAGACTAGTGCATCAAAGACTTCTGCAGCAGTAGAAGAAGTGGTGATTCTGAGTGATAGTGATGATGAAATTCAGTTTGTTGGTGTACACAATCCACCTCCAGCTAAAACCAAACCTCCACGTACTAAGCTAGTTCTCCAACATTATCCATCATCAACATTGCTACAGAGGAATATACCTCAGTTAGCAGCAACAGCACGGCCGGCACTCCCGGCTGGTACCCAGCTTGGTGCAGTCATTCAGAACAGTCAGAATTCTCCATTGCCAAGGATTGCCACAGTAGAGTCCATTGCTTCACCCACTGCTACAGTGCGATATACCCAACAGGCAAGGCGTAACACCCCAACATCTGCTTCTTCACAGCAACATTCCATGCAGAGTCCTACTGCTCTTAAACCAAGTACAAATGCTGTATTTAGCACACCACCAAGTAAAGTTGTTCAGCCAGTAGTTGTTGGTACAATTGGTAACAGTAGCATATTGCTGAGAAGTCCTCAGCCGTCTCCACCTGCAGCCTCACAGAGAAAGCAAAGGACACAGCCTGCATTACGTTCACCAGTGGCTACAGTGGTTCTACCTACACCAGCAACATTTCATTCACCCTCGCAAACAACAGTTCATATACAATCGCCGATGACAATGAGGTCGCCAACAGTGACAATGCGATCACCATTACAAGCATCAGTTCGCTCACCAGCTACTACTGTGTTGCCTGCAGATACAGAAATTACATTACGGCCATCACCTGTGCATTCCCAAGTTCAAGTTTCCTCTCCTCTTCAAGCAACAAGATTTCCTTCACCAAGTGGAAGAATAGCAACTTCTCCTGCTGCAGCACCGGCTAATGTTGGCAACATAGCACAAGCAGCTAGTGGCACAAGGGCAACTCTTGTAGTTGTTCCTGGGGATGGGAACACGGCCAGTAATTATGCTTTGGCATTCTCAAATGGAACAAGAATGATCTTGACTCCAGAACAAGTAGCACAAATGCGTGCAGAGAACAATGGAGTCTTAGGAACTGGAAGTCTCAGTGGTATATTTGGTCAATAGCACTGAAGTATTTTGGGAGGGGTTGTGCAGCATTGAACATAAACTATATCCACATCCTCAATCTTATGTGGAGTTAAATTATACAGCACGTTTACTACAAAACTTGGTCGGCAGGTGCTTGGCCCTTCTCCCAGTCACACATGCATGCACATGTAATTAAATCTTATATAACATTAACATTTACCAGAATAAACACAAAAAATGCCTTATCACAGCAGATGTTGGAAATGCCATCCATTTGCATCAATACATCTATGGCATCTTCTGAGAAAATTTTCATTCACATGCATTAGTTCACTTCTGAAATAGCATTAATTTCTCTCCTGATATTTTGTTTCAATTTTGTGCGAGGCACAAGATTTTCAAGGTGACCATTCCAATCTTTCTCAAATTTCATCTAATTTCTGTTCTGTAAGCACACACCGGTTTACCTTTCTTTTCCTATCACAAATTATTCCCTGAGTTCATTTACACACAAACAAATGATATCTTTACTTGGAACATGCATGCCAGGAAGTTGAGTTCCAAGTTGCCTTACAACTTCCCTACAAGATAATATACTACATATCATACACACACTCTTTGTTGTAGTGTATACTGCAGTCGATTCATTTTGAAAACACTTCAAGGAAAACTAAACACTTCTAAACATTCCTAATGTTATTCATGTGTGAACTGAACTAGAACAGCACTTAACACCTACCTAACAGAAGTAACACTGGCATACATATGATTAGCATGTGCATGCAGGGAAACGTAGTGAAGGTCACACAGGCTGCACACCTGCCGGCCAAGTTTTATAGTAAATGTACTGTGTTTAAAGCAGAAAGTGTGCAAGCTACAGGATGTGTATTATACTGATGAAGCATGTGAGAAAGTGCTTAATGTTCCCCCAATTTCTTTATGTTTTATAATATGCTGTATGTACAAGTAAATGCCACCACTCTCTGCTTGCAGCCAAAATCTCAGTTGGCACACGTGAAAATACACTATGTTTTAAATTTAATCTTGTGGACCTTTCATGCATGCAGATTTGCAATTAGCATTATGTTAATTTATTGTATGTTCTGAATAAGATTGATCTTCACATTCAGAGCTATCTGTCAACTCTTAATATTATTTTACAATTATTGTAAAATATTTTTTTTTAAAAAAAATACTAGCTATAATGAAAATAAAACAAATGATTTATACTGTTAGTTTAAAATTTGGACATTTCTATGAAAGTTCAACACAATAAAATATTTGCAATAGAATTTGAATGAATTTAAAAGTGTAGGAGGGTAAATATGTAGAGTACATAAAGATACCTACCTCCTGCCTTCTTTTAATGTATTTAAAGATGTAAGACAGATGCCATTTTACATAGCTTTTATTGAGAAAGATAATAAGTATTATTCCTGAAATTTGTTGTGGTTCTTATAAAAAAGGGAATACAATTAACAGTTTATTTATATTTCTTTCTCTGATCCCATGTTCCTAACATGTTCATGAAGGGGATAATGAGTGAAACTTTTATATTGAAATAACAGGAGAACAAAAACTACCAACCGGCCAGTGGTGGTTCCTGGGGGATCGCATACTCGCAACTGCTCACCCACTAATTTTTTCCGCATGTGAATGTGTATTTACCTTTATAGACATGCATATGAGAAAGTCGAATGTATAACTTTCTTTTGTATGAACTTGCTCGTTTAATTTCCCTGCGCTCTCTGTACCAAATGGCACTGCAATCAGTCAACAAGCTGAGACCCATAAACCCGATTTTTCGACTGGCAAAGGTAGCTTTTGGGGGAGGGGTATGCGGGGAGAGGTGCAAAGCTTGCATTTAAGAGTACGGTGAGTTAAGGCAGCATAATCAACAAGGTCAACACATGCAATTCTTACTGCGCAAGCGCACTACATTCTCGTACAAGTCCCTCCGTTTTCCTTGCTATGAGCATTTCTCTCCCGTTGTTTAGCAGAGCCTACTAGGCAGCCAAAATGACGATTCTAAACATAATGTAGCCATCTTCTATATTAAAATGACAGTTATATTAATGTTATAAACACAATTACATCTAGTCTTACTAAGTGATTATAAATGCATATAATTACTCTTCATGTCGTAATTTACTAAGGCCAATACTTCAGTTCGGAATAGTTATTTTGTTACAGTTTTTATTACTGTTTGCTATGTTTGCATTCTGGCAGCAAATTGCATGCAGTTGTATCTGCGCATAGCGGCAAAGTTGAATCTGTGAAAGTGTTGAAATGAATAACACAGCGAAACTGAAGGAGATAAATCTTTTTCTTAGAAGAGAAGCTGTTTTCCATGCTTATTGTTTGTGAGTGAGAGAAATGGCATCTGGACAAATAATAGTTCTTGGATATTGGTCATTTAAAAAAGAATAGCAAAACATAGAGCTCAATTAGTCCTGTACCATGGCATAGTGGGCTAGGGCGTCATGCCTTGGTTCCCTGCCACGGAACGTGACCCGGGTTCGATCCCACCCCTGGCGGTACGGACTTTAAATCCCGGGCATAAGACCAGTGCCCATTTAGCATCGTGAGGAAATTGAGGAGCTTGCGATAGGTAAGTGGCCCTGGTCATGAAAGCCAACTTTCTGGCTGGGGTTGTCGAGATGCTGACCTGTATCGGTTGGATGATCGCCCACATCTACCTTGCATATGTGGGCATGAGGCCCGCAGTCGAGTTGGCCAGCCCTGGTCTGATATGGATTGTAGTGCTCTAAGAGCTCAATTGCCCATATGAAATGCGAATTAGAATTGTGTGATGTGTGTCAGAGAAAGAAAGGGAGTAAAAGTGGAGAGGATGTAATATACTGCACACCCACTGTGACAAGTCACGAGCGGCCACTGCAACCAGCTACGCAGTGTTTTGCCTGTCTGCATCCTTGATGTTCATGGCCGTCTGCTGCTATTATAGAAAGGTACAGATGAAACCATACAACATTTTTAAAAATACTTTTAAAGGCTTTACTTACCAACTTAGTGAAAGGAGATGCTGAAACTGGTCACTGTGATTGTTCATATATTTGTGGCACCTCTTTAGGAAACTATCAATCACTCACTGTAGTTCACATTGAGAAATGCTGGCAATTTCCTGGGGGATATTTTAAGTCAATTCTTCCAAGGTGTGTGGGTTTATCTTGTACACTTTATGTAGGGATAGGTCAGGGAACTGAGAGGGCCACAAATCTCAACTAATAATTCTGTTCTAAAACACACTTTTAATTGTTCTCATCGAAAGATTGGCTGTATGAGATGTTGCAGAGTCTTATTGAAAAAAGGTAAAATCACACTCCCTGTTATCTAAAAACAGAGGCAAAATTATATTCACATATGAACAGGTGTCAACTGTTCGACTCAAAAAAAATTGGCGCTATAACTCAGAAGCTAATATTGTTCATGTAGTACCCCTTCATGATGAAAAAATTAGTGTATGGTGTACCAATAGTGTATGAAGGTTTCTCAGAGCTCCAATAAGTAATTTCTATTTCTGGGGTAGCTTAAAACATAAAGTATACAAGACAAACCTACACACCCTGGAAGAATTAAAACAAAATATCCACCGGGAAATTGCCAGCCTAAAGAGGTGTCAAAAATGTATGGTTAAAATGGTGGCTGTTTCAGCATCTCCTTTCATAAAGGATGTAAGTAAAGCCTTTAAAAGTAGTTTTAAAAATTTTGTATGGTTTCATCTGCATCTTTCTATGATAACAGCAGTGAGTGCCAAGGAGGCCAAACCCACGCAGCCAGTTAAGTTTTTTGTTTTCCCAGTATCTGAAGTGTAACATACACCTGACTTTTGTTACCCATCACAAATTCACAAATATCCCTTAGTATACTACTTTATTCATCTAAAAAGCATTCTTCTGTGTTTATGGTAAATGTTGGCCTCAAAATGATTTCAATATAAGCAATAGGGTCTGACTAATAACAGCTTCTCGGGTAATCAGCCGTGTCAGATCTATAAAATTTGAGCTTTCGGCCATTTTACAGTCTATGACCATCAGGAACTAATGCCAGGCTCTGAATTACATATATGTGGACTAAATAATTGCGGTAACAGGTTTATCAAAGGAAAAGAAAACCTTGTGTGCCGTCAGATGACTTACATTTTGGAATATGTAATCTAGAAGTAGAAAGTTTAGTCTATCTTTTACAGTTTCTCAGTTACACAAAATATAATAACAATGAGGTCTTATCAAGCTATTTACAGAAAATTTGTGATAGAGTGTCGTATTTTATTGCATAATCACTGCCATCGCATAATGGTTGCACCTTAATTCAAGACAAACAATTGGGAACTTAAGCATTTCACCACACAATCGTCGCACTAATATCCCAGGTGTTCACTATCAAGAAATGTTGAAAAATAATGTGCTGTTGCTGTAACTTTAAATACCATTAGTCCTGTTAGGTTCATGGGTAAGTATGCAGCGTATTCTGATGCTCAACACTGAGACACCATTCTTATTTCCAAAGTCATTGACATGCCATTAAAGATACATTGATGCCATCAGCTTGTTGAGATGTTAGCCATCTCATCAATGAATTTCATTGGTTCAAGCACCTAAAGAACAGGAATGAAAATCGGCGCCAATCAAGAAAGGGATTGACAGTTCGCAGCCAGAGAGAGGCAACATTGCTGCTTATTACGATCATGTGGAGAACGCAGGAGGATTATGTGTACAAAGATGTTTGGGTTGCGCTTGGAATGTAGAGCATGTGTTATATTCATATTCGAAGACAATAGTAAATAGTGAATCTACATGCAAAGCATACAATATGCAACTATGTACCAACCTAAAGATTTACATTAACGAAAGAGACATACCTGTGAAATATTGTAACGGCAAAATGACAGTGATATCCCAATTGCTTCAACATTGCTGTTGTTACTAGAATTTCCTGTGGAAATGACAAGCTGTTGTATTCTTTCTTCCAAAACTTCTTCAATTTCCCATGTTGGACTTACTATGCCCATTTTATGGGTAACCAGTGAGATCTTAGTTGTTTTGTTTAACATGACTCTTTACTTTGACCCAAATTAATTCAGTCGGGTTAAGCTAGCAAAGGGGGAAGCCAAACTATTTTGTTATCATGTACTGCATCAATACAATCGACTGCATAATCCTTCAACTAGGATATGTACCTTTACCAAACACAATTTTATTTACTTCCCAAGTAGACTCAGGTTTCATTTGGTTGCACCATCTTGGACATAGTTAAATATTCATTAAAAGTGCAAGACAAATTGCAAATGCTTACAACATACAGACATACACACTCAGACACACATAAATACAAGGCAAATAACCACATAGAATGATGCAAACAAACTTGTCAGCATACACGTAGTCTAACTGATCCAAGCATTGCAAGCTGGCGCTACAGGAAAGCATTATATATATATTGCAGCAAAAACAGAAGATAGATGCACAGTTTGTGTTATTGCTGAATTGGTCATCAGGCTCATGCCAATTACGTGTTAAAACCAGTAACACAGGTTTTGCTTCTACCGTTGTTCTGGAAACATCTTAGCTCTAATTATTTATCCTTTTTGATGCTATGATGACCACAATGATGTATCCATCCCCTCCTATTCATTTAGACAATTCTGACATGTGGTTAGGAACTGTCAATCCCCTTCTTGATTGGCACCGAGTATAGCAGAGTAGCAAGCAAATGGAGTGGTGAGGTATGCAAATTTTTTTACATGTGGTTAGCATGCACCAAGTCGATAACCATTTTATTCTTCAGTTGTGTACAGCAGTGTGTTTCTATAATTACTCTAATGAGTGCTTATTTTGTGAAACACGATTATGGGGAAACATAGAAATTATATGACAGATTTTAACTAGAAGTGATTGCATTTGCAGAACATAATGGTAATCAAGCTGCAGAAAGAGAATTTTCAATGAGTGAAAAACTTGTAAGAGATTGGTGCAGAATAAAAGTGCAACTATTGTACAAGCTATTCAACACACCTTTTTCGTGGTTCTAAAACCTGAAAGTTACTTGAAATTGATACCAAGATGCTAGTGTATAAGAGTTGCACAATAATGGATGTTGTGTTTCATAATCAGCAATCTGATAATATCGACTCCAGTTAAAAAGTAAATGTGTTTAAAGAGTATTGTAAATGCTTTTGTAAATAAAAGATGAGTTTTAGTTCATTAAATACAAAGCCATCATTATTTATTTACTTTTTATTAAAGTAGCTGTTTATATTGCAATTTCAGTGTTACACGGTGTGTTTGTTTCCCCTCCTTCCCCCCTTCTTTCTTTCAAACTTTGAACAGCGTAATGTGGCCATGCTTGAATACATTCTTACTCCTCTAACTGTACACTTCTCACTGAAGGCTAACAGGGCAGTATTAAATAGTTTACTCTTTGCATAATAGTCATGGTGTTCTTTTACTTAAAAATAAAGTATAAAAAATGCAATGACTATGTGATGAAATACAGTGTTCTTTCTTCATTATTGGTGTCTCAAAATTATTAATCATTTTTGAGAAATAAGAAATTTTTCATGTGGTATGAAAAATTTCATGAAAATCTTTGGGTTGCTTCCTTGGAAAATTTGGTGTTCACTCCCCACCTTCCCCATTTTCACACACATTTTTACAAGAATTCTTGTTGAATCAAGCGACCTCAAAATGGGCATTTCCAATGAAATCTCAAAATCAAATTTTTGTGTGGAATACAATACTACTTCTACCTTCATATTATGTAATCAGCAGAGAAAGTGAAAACGCTGAGCAGTTCAAAGTACAAAGATACAAGCTTTCAAATACATCAGCAGCTTCAAGTTTCTGTAATTAAATTTGAGGTCTGTACCTATTTACTATTTGGCGGTATGTGTATCTTTAAAGCCATTTCCCATGTTTTAATTTTCAGTTCATAGTGCACCTCAAAACTGATTGGGATCTGCAGATCTGATAATAGAATCCTAGTTTTTCTAATGACCTGTAAAGCGTCAAAGCAACTAAAGCATGTAATTTATCAATTAGATTGTGGGCAGGACTCAAATACAGTGATCTCATTTAAAATTAACATTTGACTTGACATCCATATCAATTGTAAATCTTTTTGGGGAAAATTCAGCAGGCCTTTTTTTTTTAACTTAGATGTCCCATGTGAAAAGGATCTTATTGTATGGATACTTGCAGCCAAAAAATGCCATCTGCAAGTTACAGGAGGAAGTGGGGCAGTGAATCTGGCTGATAAAGACAACAGTCTCTGCAGCATGTCCCAGTAAGTTCTAGAATAGGAAGTGTGAGTTGTGCTTATAAATCAGGGATCAGCAAATTTGTACCGGCTGATGATATGACATAATATCACCGTCAGGGGCAAGCAATATGTCACCCTGTTTCAACCCTCTCTCCTTCACTCAGCAGGCATTCAAAGGAAAATAAGCAGTGGTGGACACCACATAAATAGACATGGTTCTGTTGAAACCATTAAAAGGCAAATGAACCTTCCTATTCCAAGAGGAGTGGGAAGAACAATATTTTTGCTGCTGCACTATGGGTGTAGATGTGAAATGTCTTGTGTTTGAAAGTTTTGATTTGTGTTTACAAGTCAAACATTAAACGAATTATGAACGTTGACACAAAGACTATAACCAAGTCACAAGTACAAAATCTTAAATATTTTAAACTAAATAATAAAACCAGTCTTTGTCAGTAAATATAACAATTTTAAATATTCAATGAAGCTTCGCAGTCTAGTGAAGAAGTGGATTACAACATACCTATACTGAGTTTATGAAACCTTAAAGGTCGTGTAAAACCACAGTTACAAACGAATAGAATTTTAAAATCACAATTACAAAACAGGGCTGGTTTTTCTATGTAGAGAACTTAATATGACATTTCCATCTCTCCATTCATTTGCTGTGCATAGTAGTACTACATGTGAGCAATTTTGTTCTAAACTGAAGACTGTAAAAGCAGATTGCGATTGACAGATAACTACATATGTGCTCTGTTGTTTGTCAGTATTTATGAATTAGCATTAGATATAAAACCAAACATACTTTAAATAAGTTCCTTTATATCACCACTGCAGCTTTCAAACTCCCTCCTTTTGAACCATACATCATGTGCGTGCTGGGTTGTATTCCCTGACATCACAATTTGGAAATTGCGATGACCAGTTTGCCAACTCCTGATATAAATTACTTATACATCACTTACTTAGCACATATCTATGTATTTTTCAATTCATCATCAGCTTTTTGTCAACTCCTGGGTTTAATTCAGTTTTTGTTCTTCCAGATGTGTACCATATTTTCCTGGGTGTTAAGAGTGGTTCACAACCACCCGACAGTGCAAACCATAATGACAATGACAATGGGAAGCAAGGCAGCACTCAATAGTTTGATTCATAAGAGTCCAGGAATGAGAACAACAAGATATGCTATTGATCAGCTTATAGACAGAAAGTGGAGGACGATATTGTGCATTGGAAATTCATTTGTTTCTAACTCACCAGTGATAATTTTTCTAGCTTGCAACTAGAGAGCACTATACCGGCTGCTTCATGCCACGGCCGCCTTAAGTAATTTTTACAGCTAAAAGTCTAATACACAGAATATGAATCTAACATGCCATACCTAGTAACAGGAACAGAAAGTTAAAACTTGGCCAAATCTTCTTTTCCATTCCCGGGGGCCCAGAAAGCTTCCCGTCAGTTGTGAATACTTCCATTTAAATACATGTATTTCAACTTTCTCATTCTGGTTATTGTTATTGTTGGTGGTTGTGAACCAGTCTTTATAGTGATCCTGCCAAAGACACCATGCTATTACCTATTTGTCCTGTTTCATTCTTATATTTCATAATTCCTTTGTTCTGGTTTGTAGACTTGTTTTTGTCTTTCTTATGTAAATCTTGTTAAAGTTCTTGCAGACATCTATTGTATTCCTCATCTCTTGGCAATTCTATCTTTTAATTTTGAGTTTATTGGAACTGTTGACAATTTTATGGAACATTGTTCTTGGATGCCAGGATGATGTGGTGTTTTTTGACATTTGTTTACTTTCTCTAGTTTGTATAATAAGCAGGGGAAGAATTGCATTCCACTCAAAAACTTGACATTGAGATCTCACTGAAGATACATGTTTTGTGAACCTCTGAATCTAAAACAAGCATTTTTAGAAAAATCTCCATGTGTCTTTGAACAGCATAACTCAGAAATGAAAAGTTGGTTAAACATCATATTTGTTACTTAAATTCATCATCTTCCAAATATACAACATGGAGATTCTCAACAAATCCCCTTGCCCCAGATGGAACATTTTTCCAAAATTCTGATTTTATCAAAAATGGCTCTGATGATATGTCAAAGACATTTTTATGGCAAATGAAACGTATATATCAAGAATGTCCTTGGAATTCCTCTTCATTTTGAGCGACTTTTGCATATCTGGTACGCCATAAGAGAGAGACAGTCTTACAACATAAAAATGTAGATGTTAAAATACAATTTATGTCTGATGGATTTTTTCTTTCTTTTTGTGGTGTGAATCATTTTGGAGATATTCCTTATTTGTCTGAATTTTCCAATACTTACACTTTTCTCAAATGAGAAGTTATTATACACTTTTTATCTCTTGAATGGAATTTCAAAGCCATCATATAGGGACTAGCTCTCAAAACTTTTGAACTATCGCTAAAGCCTACTGTATTATCTATTCCCCTTGCACTTACAAGAAAATTACCATAAGATGATTTCTGCAAATGTTTATCTCGACTGGCATGAAGATGGAGGAATAAATGTTTGTAAGAATAGTTTGAACAAAAGAAGAGAAAATCATGTAAGTGTAACACTACAGATTTTGTTTTAGTTTTGTTGAGTGCTAGAGATCTTATTTTCTTCTGTAATTGTGCTGAAGGTGTTGGTCTTTTTGATTTGCTTATTTATTTTGGGCTTATGTACTTTCTTGTAGACTGTTGACTGCTGAAATCAATTATTTCTGCAATCTCTATGACGGTTTATACCTCTTTGTTGCTTTAAGGAACTTAACATCACCCTGGCAGCAAAGGACAAACATTCTATAGAAAAACTTATAAACTCAAAACTTAATGAAATTGTTTCACAAATTGGAGCCAGGAATATACCAGATTGAATGCAAGGATGGAACAAGATTTCAGTAGTATAAGATGAAACAGGAAAACAAATTGGCAATAACATGGCATTGTTGATAGGAACACCTTAACATCCAAGAAAATCTATATCTATTAAAAATGAAACAGGTGCAGCAGAATCAGATACTTGGGAAATCATGGTACATATCTGGAAGAACAAAGACAGAATTGCAAACTTTGAAATCCTGCTAGGCACTGTCCAACTAAGAAGATTTGTGCATTCTCCATCAGGGAGAACTACGTTCACTTCTAACAGTACTGGCAGTTGGTGAAAGCGAGGGCTTTTGAAATATGTTCTGAATGAATGCAAAGTAAGTGATGTATAAGGGTTACAAATCAACTCAAATGTTGTTGTTTTCTAGTGCCTTGCATCTGGCAATGAAGCCATTAGCATTCGAGCTTTCCAATACTTTTGAACTGTAGTTTCTTCTGATCTTAATGCTTCACAGGTCTTCAAGTGGTCTTCATTCATTTCTGCTGGATCGTTACACAGGACACATATTGGTGAAGCTGAGATCCTATTCTGTAGTATATATATTTCACAAACAAAAATTGTGACATCTGCCTGACATTGCAGGTGACCATAAAGATCCAGAATACAGAGATATATGACAAAGTCAATTTTAAGAAGAAGAAAAAAAAATGATTGAAATTAATATTCAAAATATCTAAAACATTAAAAGATTATAACAAGAAGATAACAGTTAACACATTGAATACAAGTGATTATTTAAAATATATAAAGAGTCTTTTAGGACATGTAAACATATATTTACAATTTCGGACCATTGCACACCCAGTGCTTTGAGGCAGGTACTTGTGAATTTAAAACATGTTCCGCGGGCACCAAAGAGTAGTCCTTTTACCTCCCATGCATTTTCAGGTACATTATATCTCTCACTAAGGTGAGGAATGCATGGTTGGTAGATGGCTTCCTTTTCCTCGTTCACCTGTGTCGCCTGCTGTAAATGTTGCTCCATTCTGACTGTTGGATCAAGAATGAGACCCTTTCCTGCATCTCTCTTGATGGCTACGATATCTGCTCTTCGATGGCTACCATCCTCAGACAGGCAATGGACCTCTTCATAGACCTCCCAATTGGCTCTACGAAGGGCTGTAGAAATTGATGAACGCACACGGTGGTGACGAGTGTTGCGAAGTAATTCTCCCTTTGGGCAATATCCTAGTACATGCCCAAGGGTTTCCACTTCTTTACAATGTGAGTGCCGACATAGTGTTGTTCGCTGATTTCTTCCAGGCACAGATCTTAGTGCTGACGTGTTACATGACATTTTGATGGCATTAGTCCATTCAGAACATGACAGGATTTTTCTGTTGCTCATCCACAAATTGGCTCTGGGATTCTCTTTATATGTCTCAATCCCCTTTCCCTTGTGAGGTAGCTGACACCATGCATCAAACGATTTAAGTTGTAATTGTTTTCGAAGCCATCGTCCTGATTTTGACATGATTTCATCGTTAATGTCAATGTTCAAATTGGAAAGGGCTTCTTTCTTCTCTTTCTGAGTATCTCGACACAAGCGTAGATGATCATCTTGTATCTGTGAAAGCTTCTGAGCTATATTGAAATGTTGTATATAAGCCTCCCAACCAGCTCTAATTAGTCCTATTCCTCGAAGATTACGTGGAGCGTATATCATATCATTGGGACAATCATGTGGTAGCCCAACTATTTCTTTGACGGATGTTCTTATTAATTTATCAATATCTTCTAAAAAGGAGGATGGAATCTTATTCAGTGGTGTACTTTGAAGGGAATAAACTAATCCAGGCCAAATATATTGATTAATGATATTTAATTTTTGATCTGCTTTGAGCAAGTTGGAATAAGAAAGTGAATTCAAATCTTTTTCCAAACGTTTGATTATCTTATTCTTATCCAACTGGATTTCATTCGTGAAATTTACACCCAAATATTTTATGTTTTCATTTTCTTTGATTGGCTCTAAAACATTTGAGCCAAATTTTATTTTAGAAGTTTCACTAAGTTTACCATGTTTGATATTTATGACATTGCATTTTAATGGATTGATATGCAAACCAATTGCAGCCAAGTTGCTGGTAGTTAAGTCTAAAAGTGACTGAGCAGATGTTTCGTCCTTTGCTACTAAAACAATATCATCAGCAAAAGCCATGGCCGATACATTTTTTACTTCAGAGCTAAGTTGAAATCCATGCAATTTTGCAATCTCATGGTCCGTTACATCTTTAAATGTGTCATCAATCGCTAAATTAAACAATGTAGGAGAGATGGGTGAACCCTGGGCAACTCCTTTTTGTAGAAAAATAGGCAATGTTTTGTTTATGCCACATTCTACTGCAATGCTATTACCCTGAATGAGATTCAGAACTAATGCTCTCAAATTGTTTGGCATATTGGTGCGCATCAGGCATCTCTTGATATGTTCATGACCTATGCTATCATAAGCCTTGGAGATGTCAAGGAAAACAATGCAGCAGTCCTTCTTGTTAGCTTTACAGTTTGTTAGACATCCATTGATGATTGATGTATTTATATGACAGCCAGGGAGCGCAACAAAGCCACGTTGATAAGCGCAAAAATCGATAAATGATCTCAGTTTTCTGTCAATTACTTTTTCAATAACACGTCTGATTACAGAAAAAATTGATATTGGGCGCCAATTAGTTAGTTCATCAGGGTTTCCTTTTTTGAATATTAGAACTGTTCTTGCAGCCTTAAATACTTCAGGACATTTTCCAAATTTCAGCATCGCATTAGCTAGAAGACACAACAGTTTAGTGGTTTTAAATTCTTTTAAAACTTTTACAATGATTCGATCAGGACCCGGAGACATATCCACTTTAATCTGGCTAAGAGCAGCATTAATTTCTGCTTCCTTTATTTCTATATCATTCTCTGTACATACCGCTGCTATCTCTGGTAAGGGAGTTAGTTCATTCTCCTGTTCAAAAATATTTTGAAAATGTTGGTAAATAGAAGATGTTGGAATGTTACACTGGATACCATTTTGATTTTTCATGATATTCCTAACCACCTTGCGTCGTTGATTATAGTACAGGTACTGAGAGACTTCATATTGATACTTATTTTTGTTGTATTCTCTTTTGCGTTTAGATAGTCTTGCAGGATTTTTGGTATTTGAATATGAATTGCTCTGAGGTATTTGTTTACTTTTTCGTGCATTATAGTATCGGATGGCAGGATGTTTAGGGCCAGAAAGGAAGGATAATGCTGTGACTAAATAGCTGACCACTTCTTGGCATAGCGACTCAAATGATTCTATATCAGATTTTAGTATTATGGTTTTTAATTTTTCCTCAAACTTTGTAATGTCACCTAGTTTTTTATTTATTTGTTCATCCTTATGCAATGTATGAGTTTTTTGGATCTTATCATTTTGAGTGTCCAGCTCATTATTCTCCTCTTGCGTGTAAGAATTCTCTGTTTGCTGCTCATATTTGGAAGCTATCTTTGTTCGATAAGCATCAGGATGTGCTTTACTTATATGAATAGCAACAGATTTAAAGGATTTTCCACAGATATGACAGCATTTTTCTAGTTTGTTGCTATTGCTCATTTTGAGGTTAATACTTGAATCACATGCCACTGAATTGCCAGAATTATTTTATGGCATAAAATCATCTATTTTACTAAGTAAGACGTTCAAAGCAGAATTTTGTTACTATAAACTGCTAATATAAGTAATTAATAAGTATTCCAATAGTAGAAATACCTGGTAACTATGTAAGTAAATAAACCACAGGCCTCCAGTTAGATCCACTATTAAGATCATAAAATTGTGTGATCATGAAGTCTTGTTCCACTAATAATTTAACACTCACAAATAAAGCCTCCTGTGTTTCAAGTACTTAATGCACTTGCTCTGGTATATGGAAGAATAGCTTTCATCACAACACATAATAAATGCCCAGCAAACAAAAGTACACAATACCAGATTAGCAAATTTCTTCTTTGAATATAAATAAAGGCAGAGTATAAAAACTATCAATGTCACACAACCAAAACAGGGAAACTCGGAGCTTTAAACAAGATTTTCTATTAAAACTGATACATAAAAGTCTTAAATCTCAATATTATTCCATAGTTTCTCATATAGAAGATGATACTAATCATCTAATGCTAATGCTAATCTAATACTAATGCTTCACAGGTCTTCAAGTGGTCTTCATTCATTTCTGCTGGATCGTTACACAAGACACCTATTGGTGAAGCTGAGATCCTATTCTGTAGAGATGACTTGCCAAGCAGTCGTGATTTGTCAATAGTCGGAAGGCTGCAACCGCTGTTTTCCTTGGTATCTGGGGGATTATATCTGGGTTGGAAAAGAGTGTAATCCATTTTTTATCTTTGGCATTTGTTTCTATTTCTTGCAGGTATGAATGAGAAAATTTTTTAATGATCAAGTTTTATTGAGGAATATGAGAAATTGAATTTAGACTTTTGTTTTATTGTTGTGCCCTTCTTTGCAAGTGAGTCTGCAGTTTCATTCCCCATGACTCCACAGTGTGCTGGAATCCATTGGAGATGAACAGTCTTATTAACTTGTTGGAGTAGTGTCAACATTTTGTAGCATTCTCTAATTTTTGTTGACTTCTTTGTAGTATTTGAACATATTCCCTGAATTGCAGCTTTAGAATCTGAAAGAATTACCACCTTGTTAAATTTATTTAAGTGAAGATTTAATAATTGTCGGAGAGCAATGTGTATAGCCTCTATTTCTCCATCATAATTTGTTGTGTCTCTGCCAACAGAATGATAAAAGGAAAAATGTGAACACATAACTCCAGCTCCAGTAAGGTTTTCTGTGGAGCATCCATCAGTATATATGTGCAGCCATTCTTCTGTGGGATATCTAGTATTGATTGTTTCCAGTGCTAGGAGCTTTTGTATTTCTTTTGGTGTGTCTGATTTACTTATGTCCTCTATTAATTCCAAACTGAAGGTACGTTGCAATAATTCCAATGGATTTTCTCTTATAAGTAGATTTTCTCTGGTCTTAGGAATGTTCAATTTGGATTTAATCTCAACTCAAATGTTAATTATCGAATTTATAATCTGTTGTTAGCTAATGCTGGATTTCTGACAATGAAGTCATTAATCCTCTTGCTCTCCAATATTTTTCACTGATGATATTGAAGAGAGCAATAGCAGTAATAGTAACCGCTTTTTAGAGAGCACCATATTTTTATGTTTTGGCGGTCACATCGCTCTCTCACAACCCTCAGAATGTCTGGAGGACCACACCTGTCGTTGGTTTACGGGTCTCACCGACCTGACCAGGAGAATTATCAAAATAAATTCACCGACCATATCCTCGGATTACCAATCAGAGGACGTATTACATGCCATGACAGTTCAGCATGTTAGGGGTTAAGAGGTTATAGAGCAATTATAGAAATGGAGAGGTTGGCAAAATAAAGACTCCCTAGCCCTTGGGAACCCTAATAGCATCGGGGTTGGAAGAGAACAAGAGATGACCAAGGTAAGGTCAGATAGAAAAGTTACAGTGAGGAGCAAAACAGCAGTAAGTGGAAGTAATGTTCTGCTCAGCTTGGGTACCCTGTGGTCGCTACTCATATATCCCCTAGACAGAGACCCCTGAGTCACGAATTTATAATCTAATAGCTTTATAAATAAAACAATTTGTGCATAAGCATTAGAATTCTTGAATTTTTTATTATGATGAATATAAAACATTTTCTTCTGGATAGTAAATTATTGAAAAGCCATTATTAAAAAAGTTCTGCCAAACTGTTGCTTATTACTAGGGCTCAGATCTTTATGATGTCATCTTTTTATCCAGGCTTACGTTTCTAGCCTACATTAATTTAAGCATGTTTCCAATATTTGTGAACACGATCAATCAGCTTTTATTGGTCGTATAAATGCATATTTGATCATATTTTAGTGTTAGGTCATATTTTGGCGAAATATATGAATAAGAGCATGCTTTAGTAATATTTTATGTAGTATTTAACACTTCCGCAGATGTTTTTGTAAACATTGTTTCATAATGCTTGTAAAGCTGACAGGAAGGAAGTTCACTCAACAACCGTCATTTGATGGTAACTGGAATTAACAGAAATTTGCTGCCATAGTCTGCAAAAAGCGAAGCTACTTTCACAGTTGCAGTTCCTTAACATAAGCACAGAAATTAATAATTATGTGACATATTAGATGCACTCTTAGAGGATTTTATGGAAGATGTTCAGATTTGGAAGCTGTTAGATCTAAACTGAATCTCTTTTACCTGCCGTATTCTGTTGACCCGAGAATGTTCCAGTTAACTTCAACTAGAACTTACTGATTTATGCTGTGATTCAGACCTAAGAAAGACGTATAGTGATAATAATATTGTCAGCTTTTATCAAGCCCTTGATCCACAAACATATCCAGAATTTTGCAAATTTGCTCAGAAATATGTGTATGTTTGGAATGTACATCTGCAAACATTTTTTGTTTGTTTCATGAACTTGATGAAGTGCCACCTAAGAGCAAAGTTGTCTGATGATAACCTTACTTCTGCCTTGAGACTTGCTTCTGTAGCTAGTGTTTCCCCAAATATTAAAATGTTGGTGGAAAAGCACAAAATAGGCATAATAAATGCATAATTAGGTTCAAAGTGTGACCACAAGAAGAGGCTTTAATGCGGAGCTATTCTTATTTTCTTACAGGAGTAGTTTGTTTTCTTTTGAAATGTAAGGTTAAAAGTTATATAAATATTCTTATCTTTTGCAGTTATAATCTTTTATTTTTGAATAATTACGTTATTATTGTAAATCATATTAAAACCTTATGATCACAAAATCTGTGCAAATAAATACTTCTAAACCAAAGAAGAAGAAACACAATAATAAAAAGAGTTGACTTCACTTTCCCTTTGAACTTTGTACACCCATGTTTTGCTATGTTTTGCTTAATGCTGCTGCTACCTGTGTGTATACCACCATCTTTCTGGGAGTGCCTCATACCCATGAGCACTGCCAAGGTCGCAAAATTGCATTGACATGCCTAACTTAGATTGTAATAAGTAGGGCTCAGATTTTTTACCTAAAAACTCATGAAATATGCATGCATTTATGGCATAAACATTACCAAAATATGACCTAAAACCTTGAAAATATTACTTAAAGAATTTTTTTTTCTTTTTAAGTTTTAAATAATTACAGATGCAAGGTTTCATACCCCTCTTAGCCTTCATTTTCAGCAGAGCTGCACTACATAACGACATGCAGTTTCAAATGGTCAAACTTGAAGGACCTTCAGTTGTCAGCATCTATAACCTCGTACTTGGAGAAACTTCTTTCTACATAACATGATGTAATGGGGGCATACTTGAAATAAGGAAAATGATTAGCAGAAACTTCATTTTCATTGAATTCTGTTTCTGCACCACAAAGAATGTTAGTAATTTACACAATATTGCACTCGTATATCTAGGATTTCTTTCAAGCACACTCTGTAGTTTTTCCCTAACCTTGTCAACTACTTTGTCCTGTGTGCTCAATAAATCACTTTCAGTTTCCTTCGCAATGCTTAATGGGCCACACAATTGCATGACCAGAGTTTCAAGGCAAGTAATGAACTTATACCACAGAGAAATCTGATTTTATATTGGCTGTTTCTTGGCATGGTGGATGAAAATAATTCTTGTATATTTTTGATTGAAGATTTCAGTCTCCCTATAGTTTGTGCAACAATAATTTGCATTATGAAGCCATGTCCCTAATGTGTTACTATCAGCTGAGGCAAAAAGGTTAGGGATGGCACCTCTTCTTTTAAACTTCTGCATTCATAGCCAAGCCTTAATTAAAAGCTTCTTTGCTTTTGCAATGAATTTGTTCACCTTAGGGTACTTCACTTGAACCTTTTAAACCATTCTATGCAGGGTGTGTGCAAGACAAGTTATCTGCATCTTTTTGGGTACAGAATCTGAAGACCTTTTGCGGCTTTTACTGTGTAAGAGGTAGCATCCATAAGAAGACAAGCACATTCTCTTGTTCTACTTTAGCTGGCCACAATAATTCAACGCAGTGCTGAAAACAACAGTAATGGAGGAATTGTTCACCTTATGCAACATTGCACACATCAATAGATATGTTTCTCCAGGCTGGTAATGTGTCAGAGTGCCAACAACAACATTCACGATATACATTGATGGTTTCAACTGATGCGGAAATGTATGTTGGTTCACGTTGGATCGCCATTTGTAGCGGAATGGTGATGTTTGCTCCGGCTAGTTCAACATGAGTTTTCTTTAATCCAGGGTATGCGTAGGTATGTTTTATAGATCACCCCAGAAGAACTTTTGTATATTATTTATTTTTCACTCTTTGACACTTTCGGGAGTTATGCCGACTTTCGATACATATAGATACTCGCAGAGCAATCGCACTCACGTGTGTACACCTCCAAGTCCGCTACCGGTCTGGGGCGAGTGATCACGCTTCCTGGCGTCCCCACGCTAGGAGGAAACGTTCTTTCCAATTTTAAATTTCATGACGTCATCCAAAAGAAAGCCTCGTATCCAAAATGCTATTTCATTCCTTTTCCCAATTTAGAAATGTCCCTTTCTATTATAACATGTTCTTTTTTGAATTCCAAATATATAGTTACCTTTTTATGATTAAACGATGTTTTCTTTATATTCTATTAAACATATCGCGCGACTTTTAAGGTTGGCAGACCTGAATTTTGACCGTGATTTCAAACTATGTGGTATGACGTCATGACTCGTTAATTTCAAACCAATAATGCGTTTATCCTACAAATTTAACGACTATTATTTACTCATATCTTGCTCACCTTAAAACACTTCCTACTCTATTATCTACCTATGTTATTACTCAACACTTATCGCAAATCTCACATTCGGCAATTAAACTAAAACGTATCTTTATCAAGCCCATTCGATTTGAAATCCAAATTTCGGTATCAAATGCCCCCATTTATGTTATTTTATTATTTCATAATAAAATAATGTAAATGTTTTGCCCGAAAGAAAAATTAAAAATTACTCCTGAATTTTGAATAATCGGCAACACTCCCATTATATACAATTTTCAATTACACTGTTTTGAAATTGGTTATTAACATCTTCTCATTAATCTTTATAACACGACAAACAATTGTACACTTGACTTAACATTAATCCTTAAATACTAATTACAATATGTTATGGTTTCTTCTGTAAAAATTTTTATATAAACGTTAAATTTCAAGAGTCTTTCTTTATACTTCCTTCTTTTAGTTCATGTTTGCTCACTTCGCTCTCACTATCACTTGCACTGTGATTTTGCACTTTTGTTATTGTAACACATATCTTTACTAGATCCTTTAAGCACTAAAATGTACGTATATTTATATAAATCCATTACACTCTTCAGACAAGTTCTTTCTTTGCCTTGCTGTGATAACTATCTATACATCTAAATATATTAACAAATGTTTACAAAATAAATATTCGGTTTTCTCTCTATGCGGAGATGAACATTTTAACAATCTTTCTGAAGCTGTTATTGTGAGCTCTATACAATATATTCTTAAGCTCTTTGTAGTATATAGCAATTCACATTCTGCATTTGTCATGAATACGTAAGTACCTGACCAATATATGGTTTTCAAGTAAGCTAAAATTTAAATTTTATCTAAAAGCTGATTGGGCGCCAATAGAACAAATGACACTTCGAATTTTACATGAAATCAAAGTTCCAAGGTACTACACGGTTTCTTGTATGGTCGAAGGAGTTGTTTATGCCACCTTCCCAGACATTTTTCATTTTTAACATCTTTTACTTCATAGGTATGATAACCAAATTTTGATATAATTTCCGCAGGACCTTTATATAACAATTCCATTCTTTTGTTCCTGCCTCGCAATGCACTTGATAACTTATGGTCTTTAACTAATACCCAATTGCCTATCTTAGGTTCCCATTTATGTTTTCTACTGTTTTTCTTTAATTTTCGCTTCTCTGCCTTTTTCTTGATTCGTTCAAAAGCAATTTTCGCTCTTTCTTCTTCACTTAACTGAATGTCATTAATTTTGAGTATTTTTGGTACCCCGCTCAATATTGGTTCTGGTTCAATTCCTAACATTAATTTTATTGGGGCAAACCCAGTAGTTACATTAATGGTGTGATTAATAATCTTTTCTATCAATGGACAATATTTCACCCAATCCTTGTGATTATGATGTGTAAGTACACGTAAATAAATTCCTATATCTCGGAGGACACGTTCTGTTGGATTCCCTGATGGAAAGTATGAGGAACAATGATTTAGTTTTCTCGCGTCTAATCTCACCCTAATCTTTCCATTGGCCTTATTTACAATACATAGGGGATTCACAAATTCTGAATTCGAAATCTCAATAACCTCATCTTCTAACATTGACTTTATAGCTGCGTCTACCTCTTCTCTTATGGTACTAGGGATAGCTCTCGCTTTATGTGTAAAAGGTTTGATGGGTATCATCTCAAACGAATGAGTATAAATATTACATTTACCAGGTTTCTCAGAGAATACTTCTTTATTTCGGATTAATATTTTAAACAGTTTATCCCTCTGTTGTTCATTTAGTTGATCAGCCTGAGTTACCTTTTCCCTCAACAATTCTTCTAAGTCTTCACTACTCTCCCTATCATAGTACCTAGTTGCGTCAGAAAACCTCAAATTGTCTATGAAATCATTTTTATCCCATTCTACATTTTCTTTATTATCGACACTGTACTCTTCGACATTTACTTCAGTTAATTCCATAGCTCCTACTTTAACATATTCTACAAAGAATGTATCCCCTTGGATTTCTTCTTCCTCTTTTTCTCTTACAATAGTTTCTGAACTACTATCTTCCACAAATGGCACTACAATGGCCTCATCTTCAACTTTCATTTCTACAATCATCTTTTTAAAATTCACCACAGCTTCCCAGGCATAAAGACAATCACAACCTATTATAATATCTGTCACAAGTCTTCCTACAATCAGAAATAAAATTCCTAGTATTCTCCCATTTATTTCAATATTTATCATTGCTTGAAATTTTACTCTCTCTTTTCGTTTTCCCACAGCTAGCGAGCAATATATCCCATTAACTGGTAAAGACATTACTTTAAAACCACTACTTTGTAAATTATCATAAAAATGTTGTGAGCATACTGTGCTATTTGATCCCGTATCTATAATTGCATTGTATTGTTTTCCATTTACTCCAATTTTGATTTTAGGTGGATCTCCTACTTTTTCGTTTTCGTCGATTCTATTTTTCCATTCTCTTTTCTTTTGTATCATCATTTGCCTTCCAGGACTATTTATTTCCGAGTACTTATCGCAATCATTACTAGGATACCCAGTTCTCACTGAAGGCGCGTTTGACCGGGTCTGGCGTTTCCCTGATTTTTATGTATGGCTCCTGTACTATTTCCCGAATTGTTACTTCTGTTTTCCTGCATTAAATCGGGGTTACTTCCTACCATGTTTTTGACCGTGTTAATGGCCTCAACCATTTCCGCATTTTCAGGGGAATTTCGTCCATTATAACATCTTTCTCCCTGTCTTGGTGACCTCGGTCTAAACTCATTATCTCTGTTTGTCCAATACCCACCATTTGAATTTCTACTATGTCCAAAATAACGTCCCCGTCTACCTCGATCAAATCTATTTGTATTCATATAATTCACCCTTATATTTCTTCCCCTTAGATTACCATTTCTATTTTGGTGATGCCCTTCCTGGTTACATCTACCTTGATTTTCCCACCGGAACGATTCCATCCTTGGTACTGGTCCTTTATACCTTTCCCTAACCTCACTTCTATTCTGATAATACTGTGCCCCTTGCCCGAAAGAATTTACAGTTTCTTTTTCTTCATATTTATTTCCAAATGCGTGTTTTGGCTTATTGACTTCTAAGGCTGATAATAATTCGATCATAGCTGCAATGCTACCGGGTCGGGCTATGATTAGGTAGTGTTGAAGCGTTTCCGGAAAATGTGGAGTAACTATATTTATTAGATCTTTTTCATCTATGGGAGGATCCAACATCTTCGATTTTCTCGCTATTCTCATAAAATAGTTGACCATCGATTCCTCCAATCTAGGATTAAACTTTCCATTGCTTAATTCGACTCTAATATTAGCCTGCCTACTAGCCCCCCAATATCTGGTTAAAAAGATGTTCCTAAAGGTCCCATAATCATTATTGTTACCCATAGAAAGGCCTAGCCAATTGGCAGCATTACCCTTTAGACATTTTCTTACTATCACCATCTTGTACTCCTCCGGTATACGTTTCACCGTGAAGTACTCTTGTAACCCTTCCATAAAGGCTTTAGGATCATCTGAATCTTCATTTTCAAAAACTGGAGGTGTCATTTCATTTAAGACATGGTTAGGCCAGTGTAAATTTGAATTGTCACTTGTCCCTGAGCTATTTCTGAGATCAGAATGGGAATTACTGTTACCCCTATTTTGCATCGAAATGTCAGCTGATACACCTGATATTGCCTCGTTTCTTGCAGCTTCATTATTAAGATTGTTGTGATTACATGCATTTTCATTTAATTTCAAATTTTCTAGGGCCTCTTTTACATGAGTAATTTCTGTTACTACTCCTTTTATTTGATCTGTAACATCCTCCAAATTTCTAGCCTGCCTTTCACTTTCTACATCAGATCTTTCCATTCTAACTTTACACCCCTGTAATTCTTCTCTAATTTCTTCCCTGTCTTTATCTAACCTTTGTACTACCTCTTCCCTTTGTTTGTCTAATCTATGTGTTACTCTTTCCCTTTCTTTATCTAATTTTTCACTCACTTGTTGACCTAATTTCTTTTCAGAATTCTTTACTTCTTGCCTTATTGTCTCTAATTCTCCCTTAACCTGTTCTCTATTTTCTTTTACTTCACTACTAACTTTATTAATTTCCTCCCTAACTTCTTCCCTAAAGGTTTCTAAAGCTCTCTTCTGATTTTCCAATTGCATTCCCAATTCCTGTTGTCCCTTCTCTAATTTCTGTCCTAACTCTGTTCTTAATTCTTTACTAGTTTCATCTATCTTTTCCATTATCTTTTGAAACATATTCTCTATTCCTGACATAATCGCTGGCCTTTCTGAATTACTACCAAACATTTCTGAGCTACCTCTAGGTGTTTCTCTAATGTTCTTGTGGCAGAAATGTCGTTGTTCGGTTCTCGTTGTGTCGCCATTTGATGCGTAAATGTCGTTGGTCTCGTTGTCGCCCGTTGATTTGGTTCGTTCCCGCCAGCTCAGTATGAGATCTCTTTATTTATCTCGGGTACGCGCAGGTGTTTTATAGACTACCCAAGAAAACCTTTGTATATTGTTTATTACACCTTAGATACTTTCGGGAGTTATGCCGATTCTATATGTAGAGGAATCGCACTCACGTCTGCACAGCATAACTTGCAGTACTGGTCTGGGTTGAGTAGTGACGCTTTCTCGCTTACCCACGCTAAGAAAACGTTCTCTCCAATTTTGAATGTCATGACGTCATCCAAGAAAGCCTCGTATCCAAAATGCTATTTCCTTTTCCCGCAATTTAGAAATGTCCCTTTCTATTATAACATGTTCTTTTATGAATTTCGAATATATAATTACCTTTTTAGGATTAAACGATGTTTACTTTATATTTTATTAAATATATTGCGCGACTTTTAAGATTGGTAGACCTGAATTTCAAACGTGTATTTAAACTATGTAGTATGACGTCATGACTCGTTAATTTCAAACCAATAATGTGTTTATCCTACAAATTTAACGACTATTATTTACTCATATCTTGCTCACCTTAAAACACTTCCTACTCTATTATCTACATATGTTATTACTCAACACTTAACGCAAATCTCACATCTGGCAATTAAATTAAAACGTGTCTTTATCAAGCCCATTCGATTTGAAATCTAAATTTCGGTATCAAATGCCCCCATTTATATTATTTTATTATTTCATAATAAAATAATGTAAATGTCTTGCCCGAAAGAAAAATTAAAAATTACTCCTGTATTTTGAATAATCGGCAACACTCCCATTATATACAATTTTCAATTACACTGTTTTTGAAATTGGTTATTAACATATTTTCTCATTAATCTTTTTAACATGACAAACAATTATACACTTGACTAAACATTAATCCTTAAATACTAATTACAATATGTTATGGTTTCTTCTGTGAAACTTTTATATAAAGGTTAAATTTCAAGAGTCTTTCTTTATACTTCCTTCTTTTAGTTCATGTTTGCTCACTTCGCTCTCACTATCACTTGCACTGTGAATTTTCACTTTTGTTATTGTAACACATATCTTTACTAGATCCTTTAAGCACTAAAATGTACATATATCTATATAAATCCATTACACTCTTCAGACAAGTTCTTTCTTTGTCTTGCTGTGATAACTATCTATACATCTAAATATTTTAACAAATGTTTACAAAGTAAATATTCTGTTTTCTCTCTATGCGGAGATGAACATTTTAACAATCTTTCTGAAGCTGTTATTGTGAGCTCTATACAATATATTCTTAAGCTCTTTGTAGTATATAGCAATTCACATTCTGCATTTTTCATGAATATGTAAGTACCTGACCAATATATGGTTTTCAAGTAAGCTAACATTTAAATTTTATCTCAAAGCTGATTGGGCGCCAATATACAAATGACACTTCGAATTTTACATGAAGTCAAGGTTCCAAGGTACCACACGGTTTCTTGTATGGTCGAAGGAGTTGTTTATGCCATCTTCCCAGACATTTTTCATTTTTAACATCTTTTAATTCATAGGTATGATAACCAAATTTTGATATAATTTCTGCAGGACCTTTATATAACAATTCCATCCTTTTGTTCCTACCTCGCAATGCACTTGATAACTTATGGTCTTTAACTAGTACCCAATTGCCTATCTTAGGTTCCCATTTATGTTTTCTACTCTTTTTCTTTAATTTTCGCTTCTCTGCCTTTTTCTTGATTCGTTCAAAAGCAATTTTCGCTCTTTCTTCTTCACTTAACTGAATGTCATTAATTTTCAGTGTTTTTGGTACCCCGATCAATATTGGTTCTGGTTCAATTCCTAACATTAATTTTATTGGTGCAAACCCAGTAGTTACATTAATGGTGTGATTTATAATCTTTTCTATCAATGGACAATATTTCACCCAATCCTTGTGATTATGATGTGTAAGTACACGTAAATAAATTCCTATATCTCGGAGGACACGTTCTGTTGGATTCCCTGATGGAAAGTATGAGGAACAATGATATAACTTTATCTCATGATTTTCTAGGGTTTCTTTAAAGATTTTGCTCCGATGAACTGTAGCATTATCTGTTAAGATTGCCTGGATCTTGCCATATTTAGGCACATAATCTTTTATTATCTTTCCTACACATGTTTTGCTGCTGATATTCCTAACAGGATAAATTTTAATAAATTTACTAAAAACATCATGAAGAACAAACATATATCTACATCCAAATTGTCCTACTGGTAGCTCCCCATGTGCATCAGCAGTAACTAGTACATTTTTCCCTTCTCTTATGATTGTCTGAGGCTCTATATCAAATTTGATGTTAAATGGTTTGGCCCTTTGACATAAATCACAGCTTGAACATATTTTTCTCACTTTCTTTGCCAAATGTTTTATATAAAAATGGTCACTAATTACCATGATTAGCTTTTCACTACCTGTATGAGCTAGTGTTTTGTGATAAGCAAGTATAAGTTTCTCTTGTAAAGCTTTTGGTACCATTACTTTCCATTTAGGTTCAATTCTTCCATGAAATTTATAGATTTTTCCCTCATAAATACCTATATTATCTTTTAGATTTTCTGTGATTGGTTGTGCCTTTTCTCTCAATTTCTTAAGTTCATCGTCCTCTGTCTGCAATCGTTCCAAATTTTGAAATTCTTTAGCTAATTGAGTCCCTTCTAAGGTTTTCAAATATAGTATGGTTACATCATGTTTGTTGTCACTAATTGTATCTGGTATTGTGTAATTGGTTTTCATCCTTGATAACAAATCACTAAAAATATTTTGACTTCCTGCTATGTGTTTGATTTCTATGTTATGGGATGTGATCTCATGTATATATCTCGAAATATGTGTGCTTGTGAGTTTGCAAGAGTTCATAAATGCCAAACTAACATGATCTGTGTAAACTATTACTGGGTTGTTATATACATATGGCTTAAATTTTACAAGTGCAAAGTAAATAGCTGCTATTTCTTTTTCTGTAGTGCAAGCCTGTGATTCAGTCCTTGAAAGCCCCCTTGAAGCTACAGCAATGAGGTGATCTTTTCCTTCCTCATCTTTTTGTAATATGACACTACCATAACCAAGTCCTGAAGCATCCGTATAAATTATGTAGGGGAGATCTTCCCTAGGTTTTTCCAATAAAATTGACGCTGCAAACAATGTTTTTACCTTTTTGAAAGATTCTTCTTCTACTGATGACCATTGCCATTTTACATCTTTTCTCAAAAGTTGTCTTAATGGGGCTACTACGGTTGCATATTCCAGGATAAATCTTGATTGATAATTTAGAATACCAAGAAATCTTCTCAATTGTTTTATATTTTTAGGAGCTGGTATTTTATTTATGCTTTCAATTCTGTCGGGATTAGGCCTGATTCCCTCATTTGAAATAACATAACCTAAAAATTCTGTCTGTTTCACAAAGAATGCAGTTTTACTTGGCTTTATTGTCATGTTTGCTTTCTTTAACTGACTAAGCACATAATTGATATGATTTAAATGATCCTCTATATTTTCTGAAAAAATTACAAAATCATCCACATACTGAGCTACAAATTTCTTTATGGTTTCTCCAAAAATTTCATACAAAGCTCTTAATAGTGCATTACCACTGGTATTCATACCAAAGGCGCAAACTCGAAACTGATATAATATCCCAGAATGTAAAAACGCTGTATATTTTCCTAAATCTTCTCTAAGTGGGATCTGCCAAAAAGATGCTGTAAGATCTAGAGTAGAAAAAATTTTGCCCTTCTGCAATTTGTTCAATATTACCTCTACACTTTCTGGTCTAAATCTATCAGGTTTACAATGTTGATTTAGTTTTCTCGCGTCTAATGTCACCCTAATCTTTCCATTGGCCTTATTTACAATACATAGGGGATTCACAAATTCTGAATTCGAAATTTCAATAACCTCATCTTCTAACATTGACTTTATAACTGCATCTACCTCTTCTCTTATTGTACTAGGGATAGCTCTCGCTTTATGTGTAAAAGGTTTGATGGTTATCATCTCAAACGAATGAGTATAAATATTACATTTACCAGGTTTCTCAGAGAATACTTCTTTATTTCGGATTAATATTTCAAACAGTTTATCCCTCTGTTGTTCATTTAGTTGATCAGCCTGAGTTACCTTTTCCCTCAACAATTCTTCTAAGTCTTCACTACTCTCCCTATCATAGTACCTAGTTGCGTCAGAAAACCTCAAATTGTCTATGAAATCATTTTTATCCCATTCTACATTTTCTTTATTATCGACACTGTACTCTTCGACATTTACTTCAGTTAATTCCATAGCTCCTACTTTAACATATTCTACAAAGAATGTATCCCCTTGGATTTCTTCTTCCTCTTTTTCTCTTACAATAGTTTCTGAACTACTATCTTCCACAAATGGCACTACAATGGCCTCATCTTCAACTTTCATTTCTACAATCATCTTTTTAAAATTCACCACAGCTTCCCAGGCATAAAGACAATCACAACCTATTATAATATCTGTCACAAGTCTTCCTACAATCAGAAATAAAATTCCTAGTATTCTCCCATTTATTTCAATATTTATCATTGCTTGAAATTTTACTCTCTCTTTTCGTTTTCCCACAGCTAGCGAGCAATATATCCCATTAACTGGTAAAGACATTACTTTAAAACCACTACTTTGTAAATTATCATAAAAATTTTGTGAGCATACTGTGCTATTTGATCCTGTATCTATAATTGCATTGTATTGTTTTCCATTTACTCCAATTTTGATTTTAGGCGGATCTCCTACTTTTTCGTTTTCGTCAATTCTATTTTTCCATTCTCTTTTCTTTTGTATCATCATTTGCCTTCCAGGACTATTTATTTCCGAGTACTTATCACAATCATTACTAGGATACCCAGTTCTCACTGAAGGCGCGTTTAACCGGGTCTGGCGTTTCCCTGATTTTTAGGTATTGCTCCTGTACTATTTCCCGAATTGTTACTTCTGTTTTCCTGCATTAAATCGGGGTTACTTCCTACCATGTTTTTGACCGTGTTAATGGCCTCAACCATTTCCGCATTTTCGGGGGAATTTCGTCCATTAGAATACCTTTCTCCCTGTCTGGGTGACCTCGGTCTAAACTCATTATCTCCGTTTGTCCAATACCCATCATTTGAATTTCTACTATGTCCAAAATAACGACCCCGTCTACCTCGATCAAATCTATTTGTATTCATATAATTCACCCTTATATTTCTTCCCCTTAGATTACCATTTCTATTTTGGTGATGCCCTTCCTGGTTATATCTACCTTGATTTTCCCACCGGAATGATTCCATCCTTGGTACTGGTCCTTTATATCTTTCCCTAATCTCACTTCTATTCTGATAATACTGTGCCCCTTGCCCGAAAGAATTGACAGTTTCTTTTCCTTCATATTTATTTCCAAATGCGTGTTTTGGCTTATTGACTTCTAAGGCTGATAATAATTCGATCATAGCTGCAATGCTATCGGGTCGGGCTATGATTAGGTAGTGTTGAAGCGTTTCCGGAAAATGTGGAGTAACTATATTTATTAGATCTTTTTCATCTAAGGGAGGATCCAACATCTTCGATTTTCTCGCTATTCTCATAAAATAGTTGACCATCGGTTCCTCCGATCTAGGATTAAACTTTCCATTGCTTAATTCAACTCTAATATTAGCCTGCCTACTAGCTCCCCAATATCTGGTTAAAAAGATGTTCCTAAAGGTCCTGTAATCATTATTGTTACCCATAGAAAGGCCTAGCCAATTAGCAGCATTACCCTTTAGGCATTTTCTTACTATCACCATCTTGTACTCCTCTGGTATACGTTTCACCGTGAAGTACTCTTGTAACCCTTCTAAAAAGGCTTTAGGATCATCTGAATCTTCATTTTCAAAAACTGGAGGTGTCATTTCATTTAAGACATGGTTAGGCCAATGTAAATTTGAATTGTCACCTGTCCCTGAACTATTTCCGAGATCAGAATGGGAATTACTGTTACCTCTATTTTGCATCGAAATGTCAGCTGATACACCTGGTATTGCCTCGTTTCTTGCAACTTCATTACTAAGATTGTTGTGATTACATGCATTTTCACTTAATTTCAAATTTTCTAAGGCCTCTTTTACCTGAGTAATTTCTGTTACTACTCCTTTTATTTGGTCTGTAACATCCTCCAAATTTCTAGCCTGCCTTTCACTTTCTACATCAGATCTTTCTATTCTAACTTTACACCCCTGTAACTCTTCTCTAATTTCTTCCCTGTCTTTATCTAACCTTTGTACTACCTCTTCCCTTTGTTTGTCTAAACTATATGTTACTCTTTCCCTTTCTTTATCTAATTTTTCACTAACTTGTTGACCTAATTTCTTTTCAGAATTCTTTACTTCTTGCCTTATTGTCTCTAATTCTCCCTTAACCTGTTCTCTATTTTCTTTTACTTCACTACTGACTTTATTAATTTCCTCCCTAACTTCTTCCCTAAAGGTTTCTAAAGCTCTCTTCTGATTTTCCAATTGAATTCCCAATTCCTGTTGTCCCTTCTCTAATTTCTGTCCTAACTCTGTTCTTAATTCTTTACTAGTTTCATCTATCTTTTGACTTAACTCTGTACTCATCTTTTCCATTATCTTTTGAAACATATTCTCTATTTCTGACATAATTGCTGGCCTTTCTGAATTAGTACTAAACATTTCTGAGCTACCTCTAGGTGTTTCTCTAACGTTCTGATCTTCTACTTCTTGGCATATTCTGCTACTGATTATATTTTGACTATATTCTTCCATCCTAACTACACTTTTCTCAATTTCCGGACTCTCAAAACCTAGAAAATCGCTATCACTGTCTTCCATTTCTAAACTATTTACACGTGTTTTTCTACTCACCAATATTTCACTTTTTTTTTTTTTTTTTTTTTTAACTGCACTTAAACTTGTTCACTACACGTTTCACAGATGTTGACACGCTGGGCACCTTCTTGCTTGCTGGTTCTATGCTGGCTTGGTCGTCTTGGGGTTGGTTTATTCTCTCGACGCCACACGTTGGGTCGCCATTTGAAGCTAATAGTCGTTGTTCACTTCTCGTTGTGTCGCCATTTGATGCGTAAATGTCGTTGGTCTCGTTGTCGCCCGTTGATTTGGTTCGTTCCCGCCAGCTCAGTATGAGATCTCTTTATTTATCTCGGGTACGCGCAGGTGTTTTATAGACTACCCAAGAAAACCTTTGTATATTGTTTATTACACCTTAGATACTTTCGGGAGTTATGCCGATTCTATATGTAGAGGAATCGCACTCACGTCTGCACAGCATAACTTGCAGTACTGGTCTGGGTTGAGTAGTGACGCTTTCTGGCTTACCCACGCTAAGAAAACGTTCTCTCCAATTTTGAATGTCATGACGTCATCCAAGAAAGCCTCGTATCCAAAATGCTATTTCCTTTTCCCGCAATTTAGAAATGTCCCTTTCTATTATAACATGTTCTTTTATGAATTTCGAATATATAATTACCTTTTTAGGATTAAACGATGTTTACTTTATATTTTATTAAATATATCGCGCGACTTTTAAGATTGGTAGACCTGAATTTCAAACGTGTATTTAAACTATGTAGTATGACGTCATGACTCGTTAATTTCAAACCAATAATGTGTTTATCCTACAAATTTAACGACTATTATTTACTCATATCTTGCTCACCTTAAAACACTTCCTACTCTATTATCTACATATGTTATTACTCAACACTTAACGCAAATCTCACATCCGGCAATTAAATTAAAACGTGTCTTTATCAAGCCCATTCGATTTGAAATCTAAATTTCGGTATCATTCTGAACTTCTACTTCTTGGCATATTCTGCTACCGATTATATTTTGATTATATTCTTCCATCCTAACTACACTTTTCTCAATTTCCGGACTCTCAAAACCTAGAAAATCGCTATCACTGTCTTCCATTTCTAAGCTATTTGCATGTGTTATTCTACTCACCAATATTTCACAATTTTCACTATTATGATTTTTTTTTTTTTTTTTTTTTTTTTTTTTAACTGCACTTAAACTTATTCACCACACATTTCACACGATGTTCTCTGACGATGTTGACACGGTGGGCACCTTCTTTCTTGTTTGCTGGTTCGATGCTGGCTTGGTCGTCGTCCTTATTAATCACTGGTTCAATGCTGGTCTAGTTCATTCTTGGGGTTGGTCTATATTTTATTTTTCTCTCGACGCCCCACGTTGGGCGCCATTTGATGCGGAAATGTATGTTGGTTCACGTTGGATCGCCATTTGTAGCGGAATGGTGATGTTTGCTCCGGCTAGTTCAACATGAGTTTTCTTTAATCCAGGGTATGCGTAGGTATGTTTTATAGATCACCCCAGAAGAACTTTTGTATATTATTTATTTTTCACTCTTTGACACTTTCGGGAGTTATGCCGACTTTCGATACATATAGATACTCGCAGAGCAATCGCACTCACGTGTGTACACCTCCAAGTCCGCTACCGGTCTGGGGCGAGTGATCACGCTTCCTGGCGTCCCCACGCTAGGAGAAAATGTTCTTTCCAATTTTAAATTTCATGACGTCATCCAAAAGAAAGCCTCGTATCCAAAATGCTATTTCATTCCTTTTCCCAATTTAGAAATGTCCCTTTCTATTATAACATGTTCTTTTTTGAATTCCAAATATATAGTTACCTTTTTATGATTAAACGATGTTTTCTTTATATTCTATTAAACATATCGCGCGACTTTTAAGGTTGGCAGACCTGAATTTTGACCGTGATTTCAAACTATGTGGTATGACGTCATGACTCGTTAATTTCAAACCAATAATGCGTTTATCCTACAAATTTAACGACTATTATTTACTCATATCTTGCTCACCTTAAAACACTTCCTACTCTATTATCTACCTATGTTATTACTCAACACTTATCGCAAATCTCACATTCGGCAATTAAACTAAAACGTATCTTTATCAAGCCCATTCGATTTGGAATCCAAATTTCGGTATCACAACTATGGAAATTTATCAAATTTTATTATTCATTATATTACAATTGCTGATGATAAAATATTGCTTACATGATTTTGACTGGCACATTCCAAATAAGTTAAATGTTTGTACTACAACAGAAGTCCAGCATAAGCTAAAAAATGTCCTTTTTTCACAACAGGTTATCAGTCACTTAATCATCTTCTTCTTCTTTTCTAAACTTAGTGTTGTAGAAAGGTACATATTGCAGAACGGCCTTCCAGTCTGTGAAGTACAAGAGGCCTAGACCTCCAGCTTCTCCAAACGTAGCTAAAGAAGGTATCCATGCTGTTGCAAGCTCCATATGTTTTTTCCCTATTTGTCGCAGCAGAGACATTATTAACTATTCAGTAAAGCTCGCCTAAAGATGTATCCACGCCTTAGAGCAGTTTTACAGCTTTAATTTCTCTCTGGACAACTCTTTCGCTGGCACACCACCCTTGACTGTTGTAGCAGAAGCTCCTTCAACTATGGAGACCACATTTTGTTGCTGCTAACACTATTTTATATTTTCTTCATTGTATCATTGTAACAAGAAGTCAAATAGTTCTTTCTTAACATGGACTCTAAGGAAATGGCATAAGTCAGGTACTTTTCTATGAACTGTTTGAAAGAGGTAGCTCTACTTTATGTTGGTCGCTAAGGTCTGGGAGACCCCTACATTTATTTGAACATGCTAGTTTTTTAACGAGTGCACTTATGCAACCACCTGAGCAGGACATCTAATATTACACCTTATGTGATTATTTGGTATAAGGACAACCTTATCTGATTATTTCTTTAACTCCAAGAATGACTAATCAGCAGTTATGTGTTGCAGAGGTCAACCAAACTCTGTGCACCTACTCTCATTACACATTACTGACATAGTTTTTCCTCATTAGTTGTGCGATATTGAAATGTGAAGAGCTGTACATTAGCACAATTTTAGCATTTTTTATTTCTACAATATTGCACAATACCTGCCATGATAGGTTGAACCCTGAAGCAACATTACCAAATCATTTTCATACATGTTCATTCAGGCACATTTTAAATAAGATATTAAACACAAATTACTAAAATATACACAATTGTGTTGCTACAGTTGAGATCTATTTTATCAGTCATATTTCTTTGAATGTTTAACAGAAGAAAGGAAGTTGCTCTGATTCTAAATGAGTCTGTGAAAAGCACTGCAACTTATATTTTTCATGCTATACTGAATTTGGAGCATTACATTGACTGAAGTTAATGTCAGCTTGTTCCTTTATTCTGTCCATTGTGCACTCACTAAAGAAAATACTCTCTCCACTTTATCATTATACCCTGGAAAGGAGAAATAGATTACACAGTTGCAAGCAGTTCTGAATATTGCTCTTAAGAAACACAATCTTCAAAAATTTCACCCACTTTTTATGAAAATTAAAGAGAATCAATTATAGTATTGCTTCCGCTGTCACTGTTTGCACAAGGTCGGCGATATATTGATGGTTTTCGCCAGCCATGGTGTTGCCATCTGGAAACTTCTATCGTGAGGAATATTTAAACGACGTTTGGCAGTAAAACTCAAGTTAATAATAAAAACATACTGTTTTAGCACTCACTGCTTTCACGGACTTTTATCTCTTCTTCTTTTAGCATAAAATCACAAATTGTCCATGAAATCTGTGATGTAATGCAACCCTAGGTTTAATGGAATAATTATGTTATTATTGAATCTCCTTGCAATATGAACCCTATTTTACCTTCCAGTATGCTAGGGTTTTAATTACAATACAGTTATATACATTATTTACAATATGCTTAATTTCTGGCATTACATATTAATAATACTATTCTAAATAGAAATAAAAGAAAATTGAACAATTGAAAACTATCTCAAAGTCTCTTTAAAAATATAATTGAGAAAGTTGCACAACTTCTTATAGCAGCATTGCTTATCAAAGGTACTTGACAAAGGCTATTGGAATCTATTTTAACAATAATCTAATTTAGTAATAAGTTCAAATCTTTGGAATTAAAAAATGGGACATTCAAATAGAATACAGCAGAATTAGAAAAAGTTTAAAAGACCATATTTACTAGAGGACTTGTACCTTATTTGAAATGAAACAAAGTATAACGTGTCGGAGACGCTTACACATGAATAGGAATTGATACCTTTTTAAACAGAATGTTGAGGACTGAGTCATAGCTTATGTAAATGTCCTTATCTTATTTTGGAAAGAAATGTAACTTATCTCCTTTTTCAAATGATGAATTTATATATATTTTTTTTTATTTTTTTTTTTTATTTTATTTATTTACTAAGCTATATACATGTGAATATGACCGGTGTTCAGCCCTGGCTCATTGCCAGTCATATTCTTATTCTACAATAATTCCTTAATTCTAACTTATTCTATCACTTATATCTTATTGTTCAACTCTATTTACTGTCCAGATCCATTTATTTTTCACCTTATGTAAAAATCTTCCTACCCTCTTACTGTCTTTATGAAGCATTTCAACTATAGATCTATTTCTATTCATATTCGACCATTTCTTATTAATATATTCTTTTCTCCAACCTTCAGTCCCAATACATTTAAATATTATATGTTCTATGTCTTCATTTCCACCACATATAGGACATTGGTTTTGTGGAATGCCCTTCCTTAGACCCTTTAATCTCCATACTCCTGCTTTCATCCATGCAATGCCTTCTCGCTCCTCTTTATCTGTCACGTCTATATACTTTTCCCTACCCCAAGAGTTTTTCATTTGTACATAAAAAATTAAGGATCTCTTTTCAGCTATCTCACTAAATATGTTTTGTATTTCTATATCGTCAAATCTTTTTCTGGCCAGTTTCCAAAAATTGTGTATATTATTTTCTCTATTCCTCCATACTTCCCCTAAACCACTACTTTCCAAGTTATTTCTGAGACAGTCTGCCCAACTCTTATTCTTTAAGCTTTTTTCTTGATATATTAGGCACTGTTTCAACAGGTTCCTTTCTTCCAAATTCAATATTCTAAACCAGTATTTCAGTGCCCTCTCCATAATCTTTCCCTTACTTGTTACCCTTCCCAGTTCTATTTGTGCTACCTGCCTAACAGTTGCATTTGGTAATCCAAGCAATTCTTTGCAGAAAGTTCTATGCACCTCATCTATGACTTCCCAACCTCCTCCTAATCCCCATACTTCTGTCCCATATAACATCTTTGCTTCAACTACCATATTGTATACATTTTCTAACCATTTAACATTTATATTAGGTACTTTGTATTTGCAGTTTCTGGTTGCTGATAAAGCCCCTTTTCCTTTTGCTAATGCAAATTTCTTTATGAATTTATATACACACTTGCCATTTGCAATTTAAGATCCTAGTATGTTGTTTGCTGTAGTGTAATATTTTGTAATGTGGAAGAAAAGTATCTATCTGCTTTAGTTTATTTTCTGCCTACTATTTGTTTTCGCTTGTCACGACAAAATTATGAAGATATTGCTACATATTAAGTTCTTATTAATAAGGGAGTGTTTTTATTGCCGAGTATTTTATATCATTTAAGAGAATAGTATTATGTTTTACAAAGAGGAGTACGTAATTATAAGAATAATTTTCTAGATTACCAATGCAATTACAATAGCAAAAAGGAACATGTCACATTAAAATTAAAATGATCCGTCCTTTTAAATTGAGTACATATTTTAATTCACATTGATATTGTTTTTAAATTCTAGGTGCTATACAAAGCATGGCATTTGCTGTTATAGGTGCTACTTGGTATTCTGCAATTTGCAGTTATTTTAATGGATATGTATTACCTTTAATGACATTCTATTAAACATAGTAACACTTTTGTCATTTATTTGTATTACTGTTGACATGTTATAATTATTTTTTACCTGTTGACAGGTAAGTATACAGAGTGCCTCAGAAAAACACTGACGATGCTTAGTATGTTGTGCAGGATGGCAAACTGATCGATTTTGTAGATGAAACCCTGTCTGGAAATGCATGGTTTGGACATTGTAACACATTGAAGTGTGAGATGGGTGTGCGCTTACATTTCATCAATAAACCCAACATGAGTAGCACATTGAGCTGCCGATGTTACAAACAAGCTCATACTGTGTACCTTATATGTCATTGCAGAGCCTACATCGGTGGTGTTGGGCCTCATGCACATGACCCAATGGTGCAGTTGCCTGAAGATTTTCAATTGCTCCATGGACTCAAGCAATAAGGTTCTCTGCTGACATTACAGGAGTGCCATACACCATACAATTACACAGAGAATAGATGAGAGGTGTCAGATCTGATGACCATGCTGGGCATGGAACTGGTCCACCTCTACCAATCCATCGAATTGGATATACAATTTAAGGTGCCTCTGCACATTTGCATCGATATGTTCTGGAGCTTGGTCGTGTTGCACCACATTACCTGCCAGACATTTAGTGGTACTACATCCAAAAGTGTAGGTAAAACATCTGTAACAAATGAAAGTACATCAGTTCTATTAGTCTGTTAGAAAGTAGATACACTCAGGTCGCTCATCCACAGTGTACTGGTAACTAAAGGGTTGCATACTGTATTAAGACACAAAAACTAATTGGAACACATTGTCACAATCATTCATTCTCAGACTTTAACACTCTCCAGCACCCAAAAACCTGCATTTCCAGACAGGGATTCCTTCTTGAAAACCAATAGTTTGCCATCCCATACAACATACTATAAGTGTTGTCAGTATTTTTTTGAGATACTTTGTGTGTGTGTGTGGGGGGGGGGGGGCATTGAATCCCAGCTGTGGCATTGAATTTTTAAGTTCCAGTTCTACTTCTCAAGTATTTACAGCTATTATACTCAGTTGTTATTGTTCTATTTTTAATGGTTATGTTCCTATTTTTGCCATTATGTTAATAATTATTTTTCCTGAATTGCTGAGCTGTTTATATTTATATTCAATTTGTCTTGTGTTGCATAAACAGGTCAATATCTGCTATACCAAAGCAAGGAAAAGTTTTCTGTTTATGCTAGCATTGGCGTGAGTTTTATTTTAAGGTGGTTTTTGTTAAGGCCTTGTTCCACATTTTGGAAATGTTATTGTGCCTCGTACATTATTTTATATTAATTTCTCATCTTGTTTTTCTGCACTTCTCTTTCTGAATACTCCTACTAATTAATGATACTTTGTAAGTTTGTGTATAATTACTCATCTTGAATTCCCTACTTTTTTATAGTCCAAGTTGTATTTCTAATTTGCTTAATTGAACACCTACAGTTTTTCAAATTTTTAAAAAAATCTTGCATGTGCTGTTACTGTCTGCATATGCAACATTGTTCCACTCTTTTGTTTCTCTGTGGTCTACCCATAGCACACAAAATGTTTATATAATAATGTCAATGGAAATGCACACCTTTTGGGGTTTCCCTGAGGCCAGTAAAGAAGTGTGAAAGGGTGAGGGAACAAGCATAACTCAAAGGCAAAAAGTGTGTTAAATGTCAAACTTGATATTTAAAGTTCAGCTCTTCCCAGATATAACCAAGATTTTCAAGAAATTTCTCCAGCCCTCACTACAATTTAAATGCTTTTTTATTTTCTCACAAGCAGCACATATTTAACATGTTGACATGAGAAATAAAATATACACCTATCTTGAATTTTCTGTGGATAGCCTGTAAATTTTGCTTTATTTGATTGAATTTTGTATAACAACGAAATCTTATAGACAAAAACTTCCTGCAGCAAACATGTACAGCTCATTAAAATACAAAATTTGTGTCAAATAAGCTTTTCTTTGTAATATTAACTATTTTTGAAATGTTCTGTTTGCAAGTTTCAACAGATATACTTGAAACTTTGCAATTCTTCCTTTTTCTGTTCCTTTCTTTTCTTTCAATTGCAAGAACTTTTACCATAAATAAGCATTTCAATGCTTTTCTCACATTTTACAAGCTTGCTGAGTAAAAATATAATGTAAGTAATGTAATGAGGATAGAAGACTCACTATTTATATGGATAATAGGTATAATGCCTACATAATGAATATATGTGAATTTGACATTGGTAGAGAACCATTGTATTTATGCAATACATCAGATTTTATTTTCTGTTTGCATTGCAGGGAAGGGGTTTTCTGTACAGAAAAGATTAGTAATTATTAAAAACTGTATTTCTCCAGAGTTGAAGGCAAGAATGGTCTGTTTTAGAATTCAGATACAATATCAAATCCTGCTGAAGTGTATTTATTTTCTTTCTTTCCCTGCTTTCACATTGAGGTTTCTTTGTTCAGAAAGATATTTACTGTGGAATATTTTGTTTTTTCTAGTGTCTGTACTCTGAAAAATGCTAGTTATATTCCATTCTTCTAATGGTTTTATGTCTAGCAACGGTTATTCAATCCTTTCTACAAGGGCTCCTTTTTCAAGTAAATGTGTGTATGTATACATTTTGGCACTGTAATAGTTTCACGAAATCTTATTATAGCTTTGCAGATGCTCAAACCTCCAGATTAATACCTTCATCAAGTCAAAAAAAAATTCTTTTTATAGTTAAAAAGTTATTATGTATGTACCTGAAAATCATTAAGGGAGTAGTAGTCCATCATTTCTTTTTACCTGGCATTCTACAAATATTTATTGGGCATGCCAATAATACATCTTTTGTCATTTTCTCTTATTCTGTAAAGCTAGGAAAGGGAAACTAATTATAATTCCAGATGTAAATATGTCAAGTGCAGAAGTGTTGATATTTTACAATAATTTGTTAAAAGTGTTTTGTAAATAAACTGAAACCACTCTTTTTTAATCTAATTATCTAAACCTTAATATTAGAAATAGGAGCAGCATTCACTTCCTAAAAGTAGCTCTTTAGTCCCATGTTCATTTTTGCTTTATAGCCAGGAAACTGTTAAAAATATTAAAAACTTCTAAATCTAGGTTGCTATAGTGTAAATGAATGTGTGATACAACACTGTAGAGAAACTGAAATATACCATTGCATTTTAACAAACAAAAAAAGAATTATTTAAATCTGAATTGAAAGTTGCCACATTTTAGGGGTTACCGTATGATCAAGGGTATAAAAAGGAAAACAAATTTGATGCTATCCACTATAAATGGATAATGCTTGGCTAATGTAACTGTCCAGAAAAGGGCATATATGCCACAATATCAATTTTATATGACTGAATTTTGTCTTTGTCTTCTTCTTTACCTGATTACCCTCTCATTATGTAGGCCTTATATCCTATAGGACTTACAAGATGACTGAATTTCTGTGTCCAAATTTTGTATGATTAATTTATGTCATTTTGAATTCTTGTTTAACATTAATTTTAGGTTTTATGTATTGCTGATCAATCTTACTAAGCAATGACCAACCATATACATTTAATAACTTCCAAGTCTAGATAGCTATTTAAGTAAAATGTAGTGTAATTTAAACAAAAAGCACATTAATAATCATTATTTTACTTGAAGAAGAAAAGCTTAAATGCACATTTAGAATAAGAAGTTTGGAAATGAAAGATCTGTGTAAAGATAATACAAATAGTAGCAATTTTTCAAAATCTGAAATTGTTGAGCTAATGTATGCATACCTACAATTTAACTATTGCTTTTCAGGGTTAAATGCAGTTATAGTGACAGCTTTTACTTTAGAAGCATTTGCCTATTATTAACTCATCATGGGTTTTTTCTCCAAGCTTTATTTGCAGATAATTGATGTAAAACTATGTTAAGTGAATTCATAATTATTGAATAAGAATTACTAATAACTCCACTGATTTAAGTAAGAAAATTTAGAAGTTACAGCACATGCTTTAAGGACACTCACCTTCATCTTCAGTTATAATCAACTTTCAATCCCTAAATCCCTCAGGAGCAGCATTTACTACTGAATAAAAGGCTTGAACACACAATGACTACCTATAAATGAACTTTAGAGCAATGCAAACCAGAGTCGATGTATCATGGATAACTCTGTGTCAGCAACCTAATCACCCTTGTGTAGGTCCTTGGGCATGCAGGTATTGTAGATAAGATGGCAGCCATGCTCATAAAGACGACTTGGGTCTTAATTTTATAGGACCTGAGTTGTTCTGTATGAAACACCAAGTATTAGATAATCCAACTAACAAGTAGGCCTTGCCTTGAATTGCAATAAACAAACTACTACCAGGCAAGATCATAATTAATTTTGTGTCCAGGCATTAAGCAGATTAACACATTTGTAATTTCACTTAATGTAAATTTGGAGGTGGTGTTAGCTAGCTAAAGAGGCATGACACACTGTATAGACATTTGTATATAATGGAACTACAAGATCCCTTATGCAGAAAATGTAGAAGGGAAAATTAAACCATGTGAGTACAAAGGTTTTGCCATGCCTAGTCTTGTTTAGGCTTCTTCTTCTTGGTCTTCGTCTTCTTCTTCATCACTGCCGCCGCCATCACCACCACCACCACCACCACCACCACCACCACCACCACCACCACCACCACCACCATCATCATCACCACCATCATCTTCATCTTCATCTTCATCTTCATCTTCATCACCGTCATCGTCGTCGTCATTGTCGTCATCATCACGGCCCAGGTTCGATCCCAGGCAACGGCATGTGGGATTCATTGTGGACAAAGTGGCACTGGGGCGGGTTTCCTCCGGGTTCCCCCACCATCTCATTCCACCGGTGCTCCATCTTCATTCCATGTATCATCAGTGTCATCGCCTGTGATGCTGTAGTTGTAAAAGCGGGTGTTAAACACAAAATAAGATAATCATCATTTTGATTATCATCACTATCACTATTACTACTACTATTATTATTATCATCACCACCACCACCGCCGCCACCACCACCGCCGCCACCACCGCCGCCACTACCACCACCGCCACCACCATTACCATTATTACTATTATTATTATTATTACTACTACTACTACTACTACTACTACTACTACTACTACTACTATTACTAATACTACTACTACTACTACTACTACTACTACTACTACTACTACTACTACTACTACTACTACTACTAATAATAATAATAATAATAATAATAATAATAATAATAATAATAATAATAATAATAATAATAATAATAATAATAATAACAATAGTAACAATAATAATGTTCTTTTCATATGAAAAATGCAGCCTGGCTTCCATTGAAGTTATTTGGCCGACGGTGGGGGTAAGAAGCATAATACCCAAGCTTCTTTGAAAGAATGGAAATGTTTCAACGGAATATTGATTCCATTTATAGCATAGCATAGAGTTCATTTGCCATCAACTATTTGTATGCATCTATTATATAATAATTATAGTTGTAATGTTTGTATTTACAAGTATTTTACTTTTATTTTTCACTCTTATTATTTTGTTTTAATTTTTATTGATAATAGTTTTGTGTTTACATTGTATGTTCAACTTAAACACAGTCTGATTATTCTGCTTTGTTGCAGTTGACAATCCTTCCTCAGAAAAAGTGGAAAGAACTTATTAGACTGTAGACAAGCATTAGAAGTAGAATCATGTGCATTAGTTTTGGTTGTGCTGGTAGCAGGCTAAAGCGTGGGCATGGGAAGACCAAGATCTGTGGTTCTAATTCCAATATTGGTCTCCATTTTTTCCATAATATCATCATCATTATCATCATCATCACCACCACTGCCACCACCGCCATCATCATTATCTACATTATCATCATCTTCATCACCACCTTCATCATTATCATCGAAACTGTGAATTAAAAATTAAACTCTGTCTAAAATAAGAACTGAAGCTTTCCTGGTGACGAACATATTCAAGCTGTTCTCGGGCTTCGAGCCAGGTGAAGTGATGAAGAGCCATCGACGTTTCGGGAGCGTACATCTCTCCCATCATCAGGATGATGAATGGCTACCAAGGTTGAAGGGACCAGTACATATGTTAGTACGTGCCCAGTAGAAAACACCAAGCCTAGTCTGGAGACGGTTCACGGCTACGCTGGAATCTGTGTTTTCTCAGGCGGTCAATCTCTAACTTTAAAGCTGGTTTCCAGGCAGGACTGAACTGCAAGCGGTGTCTGGGAAAGCAAGGTTAAGGAGGCTCTGTCCATCTCCTCCGAGAGGAACACACTGAACCGTGATGCAGGTTTGCAGTTCAGTCCTGCCTGGAAACCAGCTTTAAAGTTAGAGATTGACCGCCTGAGAAAACACAGATTCCAGCGTAGCCGTGAACCGTCTCTAGACTAGGCTTGGTGTTTTCTACTGGGTATGTACTAACATATGTACTGGTCCCTTCAACCTTGGTAGCCATTCATCATCCTGATGATGGGAGAGATGTACGCTCCCGAAACGTCGATGGCTCTTCATCACTTCACCTGGCTCGAAGCCCGAGAACAGCTTGAATAAACTCTGTCTAATTATAATGTTTAACATTCCTTTGAGACAGGTGGTTGCTAATCCATGGGCCAATACAAAGCAATGACAAATGACACATGATATCGAGGTAATCTGATTTCACCCTACCAGTTTAAAATAAACCATAAGACATTTATCAAAGTTAGCATGTTACTTCTCTGGAGTAATGGTTACAGTGCTGGCTTTCGAAATTAGGATTCTGGGTTCAATTCTTGGATGTAGGAAAAAATTGTTATAACCTTTAATTATTTTTGTTTCATATCCTTCGAAGAGTAAGGAAGAATTAAAGGCAAACATAAATTACTAGTGTTTGAATGAATGAGAAAAGAATGTTGTTTCCTTAATTTGACTATAAACAAGCACCATAGAGTATAATTTAATTAAGTTGTTTCTAAACTTCTACTGCACAAGAAATAAAGAAGGGGAAGACTTGTAGCATCCTAAATATTCTATTCATGGATCCCCGGCATTCCTAGTATATGGATATAGTTCTGAAAAGGAGACACTCAGATGTTTCTAGCGCAAGAGTTTCAAACACCTGAGGTAGCCCAAAATGAGGTCTCCTGAGTGTCAAATGTATCAATGGGAAAAACCAGAGAATGACACCACAGTGGCTCCTCGGTAGAATGCCAGCTTCTAAAACTAAAGTACAGAGGTACAAATACTGACAAGTTTTGTTTTTTCCTTTCCGTATTCTATCTAACACAAAAAATCTGGTTTTCCATATCTTCAATTTTTTTTGACATTTGAAAGGTATATGACAGAATTGTTTAGTTAACTCAAGCTCTTTCATTTTAGAGGCATAAACCAGTTAATATTAATTTGCAAATGGATAGTTAATTATAACCAAATGTAAGTCAAACATTGTTTTCACATCCTATGCCTCATATTACTTCCATTGATGCTAGCTTAGAAAGTTAAAATTGTTGTTCTTAACCTGTTAGTGTGCTATTTAATGCTAGAGTAGTGTGACCTTAAACTATACTTCCATTGCTACTGCCATCAGTTTTGTTACTAACATTTGTTTGTCAAGAGCAAAAAGCCAATATGACCATTCTGTAATTTAATGTTATATTTAAACACAATTTATTTGTAATAATTGATAGGAAAAAGAAGCATTCTAGCAGCAATTATTATCCTTAAAAATCGCCTGTAATACTCTTGTATCATTCAGGGACAACGAGTAATTAACTGACACCGGAAAACCTATGTGTGAAGAATATAAATCGACATAAAACCACACAATGCTGTACAAAGACTTCTGACAACCTAGTGAAAGATGGTCTAAGGTGGCTTCTTGACCACAGCGGCAATGAGGGTGGACCCAGAACAATAACGGAACAAGTAAACGGAAGTGTAGCAATGCCCACAGGCATCCGTGAAAACAGTGAAACGTGACGCGGATAGTGCAAAGACGCAAACCATGAGCAGTTTAAGGACTGTGGGAGTGTAAGAAAACGACAAAAAAAAAATGTTCCGTAGGTGTACAGTCTTCCCACTCCTGGAGCCATTGAGATGGAAGAGATCCCCTGAGAGCGCGTAACAACTCTCGCGGTGGTATTGCGACTTGAAAAATATCACATTAGAGCAATCAGATTTTGCTAAGCGATCCGCTGTCTCGTTACCGAAGATCCCGGAATGATTCGGAATCCAGACAAAGGGCTTCCTCCTAACTCCTAAGGCAAGACTTGAAAGTCTGTACATAACAGGTACGGGGTAGGTAATAACAGAAGATGCTGGAGCGTCTGCAAGACACTCAATGAATCAGTATAAATAACAACCGTTAATTCCATATATCGAAGAGAGTCAAGCACCTTATAGATGGCAAAAACCTCTACAAAATAATTCAAAATTTGCGAATTTTACAGTACTTCTATTTTTCTCAAATGTGAAGTCGTCATACTTTTCCCTTGCGCATGCAAAGAGAACGGGATTTCAACACCATCATAGCGATCGCCCTTAGAACATTTGATTATCGCTTTAAGCTTACAGTACCTAATCCCACTGTAATTACAACGAAATATACAATAAGACAATTTCTGCAAATATGCTTGTCAATTAACGTTAAGTAAATAGAAAAATAAATATTTGTAAGAAAAAGTAGTTTGTACAAGAGTACAGAAAGTTATGTGACAGCAACGCATCTGCTTTTTAACGTTATTTAATCTCGCCCCCTCCTATAAAATCTGCAGCCCCGCCTAACATTCAATCGTGGCTACAGCCTACTAAGGTATCCGGTCGCTTGCTTAATGATCTATCTAGTAATCAAACTAATTTTCTTGTACCGACAAACGTATACATTATAACTTCATGCTACATATTCCTTTGATATTAATATTTAGACTGACTCTTATTGTTCGGCTCCCTTATCAATCCATTATTGGTAATTTATCGTAATTATTATTATTTCTTCATTTATTCCATTTAAATGATCACTTATTTACTGGACCCATAATTTCGGTATCGAAGTATTGGAAAAGTCGGACAAATGGCAAGGAATATGCCCAAAATCGTTCACTAGAAAAAAAAAAAAAAAAAAAAAAAAAAAAAAAAAAAAAAAAGATTTGACATAAAGTATGTAGTTTAACAAGAGCTACATTTTTTGTAGAGTAAGATTTTCTCTACCTCTTACGGATTACCATTTATGCAAAAGTTATCCAGAATGAAGATAATGTTTCCAGAAAATTCAAGATATATATATATATATATATATATATATATATATATATATATATATATATATATTGTTTTTCATGACAGTATCTTAAACATACTCGTATTGTATTTTAAATTACACATGTTCTGTTGTGATCACTAAGCCATTTTTAACAAAATAAAAATGTTCGAAATGTTTTCCATGCAAAGGGTAATCTGGGATGGGTGGATTTTCTTGAAAATCTTTCACGTAATGAATAGTCTGGGGGATTTTCTTGAAAATCTTCGTTTCGCATCCTTTTAAATACCAAGTTTGGTATTTAACCGACCTTTTGTTTTTTGCGCTAAGAAGTTCACACACACCCGTACGCACGCACGCGCGCGCATCATTCGGCAGAGATCTTTCGGGGAGTGCACATCTTCGAGACTGAGCAGCAATAGCACGCTCCAGGAGAAAGACTTCTAAGCAACAACCAAGCAACGCAGCAACTGTGGACGTTGTGGAAGAGAGATAAACAGCTTCTTCGCCGCCACACAAACACAACGGTGTAGCGCAACAGTCCGCTAGCTCCGTCTCTCTCTCGGGAGTGGGCCAGCCAACACACTGCCGCAGCAGCGTGGTAATCGCAGGTGTCCCGCGGGATCTGCAGGCACGCTATGTGCTTGCAGCAACAGTGGCCTTCAACGATGAGGGCCATTCACAACCACTCCGCTCGGGGACCAACACCACTGATCAGAGTAGAGCTAGGCCGACCTGGAAGCTGCCTTGGCCTCGACTCTGCCCTCTTTAGTGTGGACGCTCCGCACCGAGGCTAGTAAATAGGACCGCGTGGCTTCATTCCGCCGCTGCTGTGCCTACGGGCACTCAGAGGACAACTGCACAGCCCCACCCAAGCGTATTGTGGTGCTTCAAGCCTCACTTCGGCCTCCGTCAACACCACTGTTAGTGTGCCAGCTGTGGAGGAACCGGCCACTTTACTGGTCAGGCGCTCTACCCCCTGCATCCTTGCAGGAAGACATCGCCTGTCCCGCCATTGCAACCTCGACGTCAGCCGCGACAGCCGCGCACACCAGCACTAGCCACCGCTTCATCCTCAACACCATCACCTGCAACAACTACCACAGGCCCGACAACAGCTCTACATCTGTAATTCTCCAAAAGCTGGAGGATTTACAGACAGAACTCCTGAACATCACCACAAAGATCGCCACTCAGGAGGAGGAACTGTCCGAATCCAGAGATGTGCTGACTTGCCACACGTCGAGAATGGAGGCTCTCATACCTTCCAAACTCGACATAGGGGGGCTTGCAACACCGAAGGAGCTCAACAGAAGGATGACTACGGCGGACGAACTTCTCATATCAATCCGAAGGCTCGTCGAGGAAGAGGTGGCAGCAATTGAGACGATGCTGGAAGAGCGACTTGGGATACAGGCCACGCCCGATTACCAAGGGCACACTGCAGCACCTCCGCCGGTTCACGCTCGTGGACGTCGGAAATATCACTAACACCCCTAACTACACCAATTACTTCCTTTTTACTATCACACTCGAGTTTCCTAAGACGTAACCAGGGCCTCGGTCATGTTTGCGCCCTGTTATCCTCTTTTACCTGGCCAGTCAATATACCCGCTCCTTGAATTCGCAGGTGCAATAGCGGTACTATTCAAGGTAACTAGAGAAAGAAGGTAGGCCACTCCGGCACAATTCCTGCCATTGGTTGCCGGCAAGATACGTCACACGGAGGTCTCAGAGCGCGCGCAGTTCAGACAGCAATAGAAAGTGAGCGCTTCAAACCCGTTTCGACATATACCATTTAAAGCATTGACTGATAGTTCCAGTGCGTAAACACTTAAGAAATAATTAATAAAGTGTAGAAAAATACAGTGATATGTGATAGAAAAGATACCTTAACTGAAAACACATTAGAAACGTTCACCAACACATTCTACTAATTACAAACCAATTTTACCACCACCACCACCGAAACTGCAATCAAAATAATAACTAACAAATTATTGTTTGATCTTAAAAGTAGACCCACATTTGGTCATGTTGTTGCAGAAGAAGTAGCTGACGCCCACTGCTGACACTTCCTCGCGTTCGTTTTTCTCATACTTACAGCTTTTAGTTTGTTATTTAAATGCCGTATCCTAATGAAAGTGCGGGTTCTAACGTATAGGGAAACAATTCTTTCATCCAATTCAGGAAATTTAGAGCAAATTATGTCAGTAAGCGCTTTCATCATTCCAGCACATTTTGAAACATTAAAGCCATGGAGTCCCGCAAATATAACTTCAAATTCCTTCACTTTTTGGTACCACTGTTCAGTCGGCCGAACAAGTTCGCCCTTTGAAATAACTGTAATCCAGTCCTGTGGCACTTGTTTTGGCAAATTATAGTCACTGTCTTTGCTTCCCAAAGTACCCTCAAAAGGCCGGCATTTGTATGCAATGTAACCCACAAGATACTTTATACCGTCTGTGTTAAAATCTTCCATTTCAGAAGTATCGCTTATACTCGTATCTTCTAGTAGTATTGCCTCCTCATATTCAGTGGGTGCCGAAATTTCTTTAGCAACGTCCATGCACAGCTTGGTAGAAATGAAATCTAAGAACTGAGTGTCACAATCGAAGTCTTGTTTAGACTGGTTTGTCTGATTAATCGCCTCCACTGATGCTCCATCGGAAATTGGAATTGTTGTTGCCTGTAAGAAGCAGTAGGCGTATTCTGTTTCTTACTTCAAAGGGTGAGGGATTGTTATAAAATATACCCAGTCCTCGAATAAGGGAGAAAAAGTTTTCCAGGCAATCTTGGTTAAGCCTAGAGGTCAATATATATGACATGTTTAACTTTTTCATTTCTCCATGTAATCCCAAAAGAGACTTTATGGATGTAATGAAGCCCTTCTGAAATTGGACTAATCCTTTATGACGCCCAATTCTAATTCCGCTCACGATATCCATAAACCGGAGCAGAGTATTCTCCTGGCTTCTTAAATTCAGCCCATATCCACTTCTGAGCATTGTTTTCTCGTCCTTCGGAATCCTAGAATTCAGAACATCGAAGGCATCATTTACTAGTTGAAAGAAAGTGCCTTCTTTTTCCTTATTAAGGCAGTATTTTATTGCCTGAGCTGTTCTTTTAGAAAATAACTGGGCCGCCATTCTGACATTCTGCCTGGATCTGCCAGTTAAACTTAAATGTGCTGGAGTGATATGATAGCTTATAGATAGATCCCCTGTTTTAAGTTCTAAAAGATCTTCTATAAGATTCTTGTTCATTTGAGTTCCATCCGCTAACCGCAAACCATCATCCAGAAAATGGTTTCACAGTAACTTTAAAAGGTGAGGAACATCAAAGAAAACCCACACCTTCCTGGCGTTATCTTTTGGATTAGTGAAAATAGTGAAACGAGTAAGAAATGATACCCTTAATACATTTAAAGTTATTACCGGAAATATAAGTTTTTATTGCAAAACCAAACGAGAAACAAGAGAAGGATATGTATATGCTCTTAATGAGACACATTCATATATTACTTTCAGTAAACATACCCAAATAAACAAATATGTTTTGACATTACATACCTTTTCATTAGTTTGGCTGGTACTTGTGCTGTTTTCTGAACTCGAACCCGGGAGCGTGTCACCATGCCAGTTGGGAATCAGCAAACACGGCACCGCATCGGCACGTAAAATTTTCCTTGTAGGTAATCCTAATAATTCATTCCGAAAGTCCCGTTGATAATCCTCAGGACGAAAATGCACGGAGCACACTCGAGCATTGTTGGCGTTGAACTTATCGCTTCGCTTACAACGAGATATCCACGTACGTCTCACTTTGTCATTTTTTTGAAATCTGTGATACATCACTCCCGAAGTTTTTGTCCCTCTATTGCCACACTGAGCAACAGCACAGTTAAGCTTGCTTTTAGAAACATTCATTTTTAACACGAATTCACACACTTGTATTTCCAAACATGTAGCATCAACAAAGACTACCCTTTTAAGATAAACAGAAAGATAAAAGGAAGCGAAATACAATGACCTTTGTTTTGTCAAAGGGTGCGCACCGTACTGAAATTCAGGTATAACATGAACGAAAGGCTAATGACCCTTCCTGTATAGCTATGAAGTGCTTCTTTCACATTCGGGAAATACGGACAATATTTTCTTTCCCATTTTAAAGAAAAGGAGCAAGATGCTGGAATTACCTTGCAATTATACAATACGTTGATGATATTTCACAAATAAACGTAATTTGCAATTAATCACATTATTTTACAGCCTCAAATCAGATTTTCTCTAGTTTTGATCACTGAGGTCATCTATGAAAACGCGCAGTATGTATAACTAAAATTATTTATAGTTGTTTAATGTATTAAAATATGCACAGCATATATTTCCATGATAAAAATCTGATGTGCTATATACAAATTATTTTCTTTGCTCACTCTTGCGCAAAGTATTCTTACCAAGGCTTATCCTTCTATATATTCATGTTAACATAGATAAAATTTCATTATACATTATAAAGGATTCATAGGTGAAAGCGATAGACAAAACTTCTCCCCCCCCCCCTCTCTCTCTCCGTTTCAAGTATATTGGTATTTTCAAAAATGATAGCTGTCGTAATTGTGTTATTTATTTCATTTTCCTCTGCACTGCATTTTCATATTGTTGAAAACGAGTGGCCACACAGCTATACATAGAAGAACAGCTCAGTCAATAAAATACTGTCTTAATAGGGAAAGAATGTCAGTATCACATTCTGTTTTCGTTTATTACATTATTAAAAGGCCTTCTAGTAAGGGCTGCGTTGTAATTATAACCTAAATCCTAAAGAAAGTGAAAAAAGCGTGTTGAGAGCTCTTAACAAAGTAATAATTGCACGATTATGTGGCACACGGTTGTTCCTTCCACCTACAGATAATTTTCATTTCTGTTTTACAAAATATAACATAATGAGAGCTTTGTTTTGTTCAATTAAAACGCCTGCGTTGACATTTCATGTCAGAAAACAAGGAAAGTAGAGTAGAGATACTTAGATAGTACGATGGGATTTGAATTATATCGTAAAATGTAAGCTGCACGTGTGAATATCGGTACTGCGAGACTCCCGTGTGACGTCATCAGCAGACAGCTCTAGGAAGGGCGATTGCGCGGGAAGCGGGAAGAGGCCCCCCTGGGTACTATTGAACTTTCTCTCTGGTGGAGGTTTTTAATGGGTAGTGCCCTGAGGCATTAGCCATCCCAGCATAGTGGAGCTCCTTAAATGGATTCTTGCTCCACTCGAAACACCCACTCACCCACCCACACCCCCCCCCACACACACACACACAGACACACACACCCCCTCCCCCTCCCCCTCCCCCCCACACACACTTGTTAAGTTTTTTCTTTTATTCAGGGAGTCTCAAACTATGTATTTCCGGTAAAACCTCGACGTCGAGTTTGTAGTTGGAGTACAATACCTCCCCTACTTACAGAAGAGAAAGTAAAAATATTCGCCTCACTGTGTGTTACATGTTCTGTGGGACAACTGTGAAATTGCTTATGTATGAGTGCCAGGGGTGGCCAGGTTTAATCTAGACTTCGGCTTTGTCCGCTTATTATCTTCGGTTTTCCCTGATATTCTGTGTTCAGCCTACTTATAGGTGTTCTGTGATTGGAGAATAATCTGTGGATTGGAGCCTCAGGACGCATTCTGTCTGTAACGTGTTAATCTGTCGCATCGAGCGATGGCCATAATAGCCCATATTTCAGAATTGTAGTACCAATAAACGAAGTGGAGTATGGGTATGGAGTATGATGTTCTGTGTGGAGCATAAATGGAGAAACAGGACTGTCGAATACAAAATTTTACAAACTACATTTTTACATATTTTTAATGTGCAGGAGTGGTGCGGGGCTTACTTGGTCTGTGCTTGGTCTTAAATTCAGGAGATTACCAATTATTTGAATTCCAATTAGGGTGAGTTATGTTTTTTTGGTATTGGAAGTTATTCTTTATCCCCAGCAGACGAATGTTGGGGTAAGTCAAAGCTCTATAAGCCAAAGCCATTTTGACCATGTGACCTATTCAGTTAAAGTAAAATGTGTTGGCACTGTTTCGGCCATGTAGTTTGAAGAAATTTTAAATCGCTAGTAATCTTGGACTATTGACGGCCGTTTAGAGATAAGATATTATGTGTGTTTTCTCATCTTTGGCATTCTGTTAAGATTTCGGATATTCTTTAGGAAGTGTCCCGTGAGAACTTCGTGAGAATTTAGTCTAAGTCCCAGTCGGCAGTTTGCCGGCAAGTGCTACGGGACACTTTCTAAAGATGAGCCAAGATGGATAGGACACTTTCTAAAGATGAGCCAAGGTTTCCTTGATGGTTTTAAGTTTTGTTGGCATTTAGGTGACGGTCTCTGTATTGGGAGGGCAAGCATTGCATTCATTATCAGAGACTGGAGGAATGTGCCTTTTAAGTCATTGGCGAAAAGATTATAAGGAAGTGACTGTGTAAGTAAGGTTTAAAGACAGATAATTTGGGCATTCTTCCTTGCTTGACTTGAAATAATGCAGTGCTTTGTTCTGTCACCACTGTCTCCTTTTTTTTATAGTGTTCACTCACGCCACGGATACAGCTGCCAATATGAGACTAACAAACACTGCCATTCTTATGGGAATAATTAGTGTTTAAGGCCCAAACCCAAATGCCTAGGACTTGGTGGTTGTTAACAGCAAAGTGTAGCTGAAGGATTGAGCCCCCTAAGTCGCAAAAAGGGTAACATGGTATAAGAGGGCAAAGTGTCAAAGCGTAGCCGAAATGTCAGTGAAACAACTCCAGTGATATAGGATAGTGTCGGGAGGGAGGGGGGAAGCCAAAATCAAATGAATAAACAAACTGTAACTGGTAGAGCCAAAAAGTCAATGACAACTCAATATTTATAGGCAATGCAGAGCTAATAAATTCACATGAAATTGTAAATCCATTCAATATATACTTCCTCTTCCTGAATGCTTTGAAGCAAATTTTTCTGTGATGAATCACACCAAAAGTGATCAAAATGTAGGAGCACTAACTTTACTAAAATGCACAAATACTAATATTCAAAATATATTTAGAATAATGCTGGCTACATCCTCAGAAATTGAAAAAATAACAATCTCTGAAGAGTAAAATCTCACATGGATGGGATGGAATAAGTACTAAGCTGTTAACATGCTGCTCACTTGAGAGTAAATTTGTAATTTTTAATCTGTTGTTCTTGTCGGGAATATACCTAGAGGTGTTAGCAATAGTTAAGCCAGGCACTGTCAGAGTTTGCCTGATCGAGCCTTACTTTGGCTTGCTGGTAGCTTAGAGCCTTAGTGTGGTTCTTGGGTTATGTCCGTGGCATACTTTATTGATGACAGAAGCAACCATACAGCAGGTCACATTAACCTGGAAGTCTAATAATAGTGAACCAATATTCCACATTTATGGCATTACAAAATGCATATATGTAATTACAGACATATTCCAATTTGTCAGACAATTTATCATGCATAGTTCTGTGTTAGGTTATTGTTTACAAAATCGGCTGCTCAAGAAAACGAATGAAACATAGTGCAATGGATGCAGTTTTTATTGCTAATTACGATTTTGAAAGTTTTATTATGCTTGCAGCAGAATATTTTCATTCTGTTTATCTACTTGATAAATTTGATTATTTTATACCTATATGTACGACTTAAAAAACAACAGAAATGTCTTTTCTACATTTATACTGATGAACTCTTAAATGTAACAGTAACAAAGTTATATTTGATAATATAAAAACCCAGGACTGATAATACAATCGGAGGAGTTAAAGATCTAGTTGTTGAGAAATTAGGAATAAGTAACTTACATAACTTATGAAATACAAGAAAATAAGCTGCAAATTACATCAGGGTTTTAGTGTTGTTTAGTTTTCTTTGACCAGCCTATGAATATTTGGGGAGGTATTTTGTGCTGTTTGATTCTAAGTACTGCATTAACATTTTCATTAAGAATGCATAATGTATTGGTGTGCCAAACTTGTCAAGGCAGAACCTCAATATCCTTGGGTACTAGCCTTCAGAGCTAGATATCTTGGCCCCACTTATGTTATAGGTAGTCTTCCCAGATGGTTTGACACATGTAAGTGGCATATCCACCTCCGTCCCCTGTGTAACAGCAGGGGGGCGGTGCTTGTGGAATCAAGGTATTGGCCTAATGGAAAGACCCACAGAAGGAGTGGCACTTGGTTGCCACCTTCCCTGGTTTTAGGGGGGAGCTTTGGTTCCTGTGGCCTCATAAGTGTGTCAAACGTTAAGCCTCCATTGCTGTGACTTCACTGGTTGCTGCTCGGCAAGCAAGTTCTTGACTCCATCTACTGACCATTGCTCTAAAGTAGTGTACCTGAGTTAAGCCATTGTTTGAAAAGGATGATGCCCTCTAATTACAGACTAGTTTCATTGCTTACTTCACTATCAAAGATTTTTGAAACAGCAAAGTATAATCATGTTGTGATACTTCTTGATCAAAGTAGCATTGTAACATCATTTTAGTTTGGTCTTAGGAATGTATTATCTACCAACAATGCCACACATAACCTTACCAATGAAATGTTATATGCAATGAATGACAAGGAATTTGTCCTACGTATTTTCTGTGGTTTGGCCAAGGCCTTTGATAGTATTAACAATGATCTGATGCTAAAGAAATTACACTTTTACAGCCCACATAAGCTCTCCATTACCTGGTTTGAATCCTGTTTAATGAATAGCACATAAAAAGCTATTGTCAACAATAAAGAATTGGAGCAGTCAAACTTGTAAGTTCCTCAGGGGTCAATATTGGATCCATTACTCTTTCTTGTTTTCATAAATGATTTACATTTTAATCTCAGTGAACAATCTAAGACAATACTTTTTGCAGACCAGTGTATTTAAACATAACTGTGTTTAAGGAGTTCAAAGCCAACAAATTAATTCTAAATTGTGATAGTTTGGAAATAAGAATAAAATACTTATCGTTATGCTATAATAAGCAATGTAGTTTGTAAGAAATTCCTATGGTTAGAAATTGATGAAAAACTGGAACAAGCGTAACCAGCTATTTCCTAAACTCAGTGCAGCCTGCTTTGCCTTAAAGATCAATGTATAACTTGTTACACCAGAATACCTACTCTTTGAACATTATGCTTCACTTTTTTTAAATTCTGTCATGAGCTATATTATTATTTTCTGGGGTAATTCAGTACACATTAAGGGAATCATCATTCAAAAGACAGCACTACAAATTTTAAGTTGTGTTGGAACTCGGCAATCATACAGGTGATTGTTCAAGGAAAAAGGATTTTGATACTCTTAAGTATTACTTAGTTGGTAACTATAACATCTTTAAATTTAACTCTCTGGTACACCGCCACAGCTCACTAGACACAGGAATGACTTACTCAGGCCATGTAACTCCTTGTATATTTACAAGAAGGTCCCTGCTACTCTGACATACAAGTATATAGTGGTCTTCCTTTATCCAGGAAATTACTGTGTAAATCAAAAGACTGGATTTAGAAAAGAATTGAGAGAGTTCTTGCTCATGCATACTATTTACAACATAAAGGAATATTATAACATAGCTTCCTTATTCTCCTAGTGTTAACCTTCCTCTGTTGTAATGATTGTGCTTAGGTGTTGGGGAAAAAAGAGCTGAGAAATTACCATATTGCATGGTTACATTATGCGCTTTATATCCTTGAACCTGGCTCACTCTAGGATCTAATGACCAGTGACAACTTGCGGAGGGGGACTTCGCACCTGGACCGTAAGGCTATCTTTTGTGTCTATGCCCCTGATGGAGCACCCCTGGGAGGATGGATAAGATGAATGGATCCTAAGGGCAGCCAGAACGTTCCCAAAACAGAGCAGGTGGCAGGGTTTCTACATTTTCCCAATTAGAAGCATCCCAACGGAGGCTGGCTTAGTTGCCACCACTCCCTCCTCCCTCTGCCAGCACAGACTTGTACCATCCCATGTGGGGAGGGAGCTGGAAACTATTCACCTTCCAATCTGGGGAACAAGATTTCCAGAGTGTATTTGTTCCTCCTGCTGCGCTGTTGCCAGATGCTCACCGATACTTCCAATCTAAAAGAAATCTAATGGGATGAAGGGTGAAATGAAATTATGTAATAAAATGCAAGGACAGGAAATTTGGAGGATATGAAAATTCTTCCCAACATTTGCCTGGTGACTCAGGGAAACCTCAGAAAAGACCTATGGTTCAGGAAGGTTGGCCACGGGGATTGAACTTGCGACCTCCCAAAAGTGGGCCACAGACGTTACCACCTGAGCCATCCCACTCAGTCAGGATCTAAAGAACCAGATACAATACAGTAATACACGTTTGAGTTTTTTATTTTGAGTCACTTATTTACACACACCTTCACTACTAACTGCTTTTTTAAGCGGAAACGTTTTCAGGACCATTCGATCCCATCTTCAGCCGTTGGGTGACTGACGTTATCCTCTTGTTCCTTTTCTCTGTTGTCTCTATTCTGCTGCCATCTGGTGTTAGGGTTGCAGAGCTTTAACACTTCATTCAATGCTGGTATTTCGAAATTAATAACTTTATTACTGTTCTTGATTATGTATATTTTTTCCCAAATATTCAGTTCTATTGGTGAATTAATAGATTTTAACAGTTTTATATTAAGGCCGATGTTGTGGTTTTCAGTCCAAAAATGATGTGCCACAGCAGATTTTTCAATTTGTTTTAATTTTATGTTTCTTTGGTGTTCCTTAAGTCTTATATCCAAATTTCTCTTTGTTTTCCCTATGTAGCTTTTGTCACAACTATTACAGTTGATCTGGTAAATCCCCGATTTTTTATTGTATGGGATGGTATTGTTTAGTGGCTTATTAAGCAGGTTTTTTAAACTGTAAAAGAGAAATTTGGATATAAGACTTAAGGAACACCAAAGAAACATAAAATTAAAACAAATTGAAAAATCTGCTGTGGCACATCATTTTTGGACTGAAAACCACAACATCGGCCGTAATATAAAACTGTTAAAATCTATTAATTCACCAATAGAACTGAATATTTGGGAAAAAATATACATAATCAAGAACAGTAATAAAGTTATTAATTTCGAAATACCAGCATTGAATGAAGTGTTAAAGCTCTGCAACCCTAACACCAGATGGCAGCAGAATAGAGACAACAGAGAAAAGGAACAAGAGGATAACGTCAGTCACCCAACGGCTGAAGATGGGATCGAATGGTCCTGAAAACGTTTCCGCTTAAAAAAGCAGTTAGTAGTGAAGGTGTGTATAAATAAGCGACTCAAAATAAAAAACTCAAACTTGAAGAATACTTCACTGTCAATAGTGCTTCTATTTTTAATATTCACAGTAATACACATTTAACTAAGGCAAAGATCACACCAAGCTAGCATATTTCACTCTCTCTGTTAGGTTGGCACTCACCCTGCAAGTGTAGTATTGTTACAACGGTGTGTTTTACTGTCATATTGTGCTATAAAAGAAAACTATACTGGTTGGGTGGTTACAGGATTCCAAAGTGGTAATATCTCCTCTTTAGCAGTTCTTAAGATAATCTTATTAATTTTACTTACCTTTTTTGCACTTCCTTTTCTCTGGCCAGGTAGGGGAAAATATTCTGTAATAATCTTTAAGAAACCTGTAGGTGTTGCTTTTTACCCTGGCACATTTTAACTATTTTTTTGTATTTAATATAAAGTAATGCAATGAATTAAACATTTATTTTATCAGCTTTTCAGTCATTTGATAATTCAGATATACTTGGAATTCAATTAAAGTTAGGTACTCCCTAAAGTATAGCAAAATCATGGTCTTTTATTTCAGTTCGGATTCAGTTTCAGGTCACTTGGTTTATGCTGGCCAAGCCGTAAAAAATGTTTTCCGCATGTTTTAAGTAGGTTTTGAAGTTGGTGAATGTGTTTGAGAAGAATATATTGCAAGATTATAGAAACCATAAAAGTGACTTTGTTGTGTTTTATTATATCACTTTTGCTAAGAAAACAAAATGAAAAGCATGCAGTGTATTATGAGTACAGTAGAAGTTAGCATGTTTGGTGGATTTAAGTCAATTTGAATCCGGTAGGTGCTTCCATGCAACAAAATTTTGATCTGATCCCACCTCTAAGAGGATCGGATCTACGGATTCAGTTCAGACTGAATCCACATTTCCATTCAGTATTCAACCCGGAATGAAAACTCAAATCGATTTGAAATCCCCATGGAAACATAGTACAGAGGTATTTTTTAGAGGTGTCGCGTGACCTTGGTCGGATGTGCACAAGTGACATCACGCAAAGCGATTGTGGGGGTAAGTTTCCACCAGCAGCCTGCTGACTAGTGGGTTAGAAGTCGAAGAGATACTATCCAGACACCCCTTTTATCTTGCAATAGACAAGTGGACTCGACCATGAACTACTGCGCAACATTACGTCACACGCCACCTCTAAAAAATACCTCTGTAGTAACTTTCCCTGGACCGGTTGAGGTACATTTCACTGCTTCTGAAAGGACATACCTCTGAGCCTTAAAAATCAACTAGAACAGACAATTTCTAACATAGCAAGATAAAAAAAATGTGCTGTACAAAAATTCCAGAAAATGACCAAGCTTGAAAAGAAAAATGGGAAGAAATGAAAAAAGATTTGTATTGCTTGCCATTTGAGTTTGTAGAGAAAATTATAATTCTAATCATATGTTTAAATTTATTCAAGAAGCTGTATCGTGTGCATCCTTGTATAAAAACATATTTAACTTCTCTTTTGAGCCTGATGGGCTCATAGTTTTTTCATAAGCATATTACTATTTTCAGAATATCTAAGAGTCATAGGAGTCAAATTTTGGATTATACATTATAAAAAATTCCTTGTCATGAAATTAGTATTTAAAGTTGAGGAGTTTATTCATCTTAACAACAATGCTCTTGCTAATGAACAGAAGCAAGATACAGGATTAAGGCGAAGACACTTATATCTATGCTAAATGCTTCCTTTCAATAATTTGCTGTTTTCAGAGCACCTTGGCAAGTGTTATTCTGAGCCTACTGCAAGTTTCAAATTGAATAATGTAATCAATATCCAATATGAAAATGTATCCAGCTTATAAATAAATAGCACACAAAAAGTGTTATATCAAGCAAACAACAGACCTGAATCTGGCACCAGCAGTTATACCTACTGCAGGTTAACTTGGCCCAAGGATCATAAAGTGTCAAGTTGTTTCCAACAATAGGTTAGGAGTGAAGGTAGAAAACATGTTTTGCAGTCACAAACGCCGGAAATCAGCCTCTCAATTTGTCTTAGGTTGTGTTCAGTGTCAGACTACTGCAGTATGTGTGTCTGTGCGTATATTATTTGAAATTAAAGTTCAACATTATATCATTATTTTTGGAATGGAAGGCATGGTACATACTTTTAAATGTATTTCTTCTTTGAGATTCCAAGGCTTTCACGGCCGGTGTCAATACTAGAAACAATATATTCCGGGCTTATGGGCCATGGTCTACTGTAGCCCACGGCCCATAAGCCTGGAATATATTGTTTCTGTATTTCTTCTATTTATAATTGTGATGGAACTACTGCTAGTTGTTCACAATCCACCACTGATTGCAGGGAAGGGGTCGAACCTCTCCCTTCTTCTCCATAACAACAGAGATAGAGGGATGAGTACTTGCTTCTCTTTTCAACATATCTCTTTCTCTTTCTTTAGGCCAGAGACAAGATAAACCAAGTGAGGTATAAAACAGTATGGCACGGTGATAAAAGAGCTTCACGATTGTACAGTAAATCTCTCGTCATTGTTCAGAAACTGGCAATGTGTGAAAAGAAATGCAAAATTCCTGCTCTATGTATGCAATGCAAGGATAAGGTTTAGAGTCTGCAAACTCTTGCATTATGTAGCACATTGTGTGAATACGTGAATGATTCCGTTAAATAATATTGGTACAAAGTCTTGCGCCCATTCTGTGTCTGCATTTGCTTCTAAGCAGTTTGATGTAAAATTATAATTTGTTCTATGGCAGATCTTATGTTATCTTTTTGTGTCAGGATGATATTTTATGTTTTATTCTCTCTCTTCTTTTATTTATTTATTTATTTTTTTTTTTTTTTTTTTTTTTTTACTTTTTCTACTGGTAAGTAGAGGAAGGCAAATAAGATGTATTACCAATTTAACAAAACTATCCTTGGAAAGAAAGAAGTAGCACTAAAAACAAAAATGCAGTTATATCAATCGGTATTGGTCCCTACGCTTACATATGGAATAGAAAGCATTCCACTGCAAGATAAGCAAATAAGTAAAATACAATCCAGTGAAATGAAATACTTAAGAAAAGCTGTAAATAAAACCAGGAGGGATAGGATAAGAAATGAGAGGATCAGAGAAGAAGTAGGTCAAGGATCACTGGAGGAGAAAATCGAACAAAAACAATTGAAATGGTGGGGACATGCATTTAGAATGGCAGAGGATAGTAAAGTTAAACAGATGCTAGAAGTAAGGGTACAAGGAAGGAGAGGAGTAGGAAGACCCCGGATAATGTTTGAGGACAGAATGGAAAAGATTGGAAGAAAAAGGAACAAGACAATGGAAGAAATGAAGAGAATGATGAGGGATAGGAACGACTGGAGAAGATGGATTTACGGAGCCACCCCTACACTGTAAAGGTAGAAGGGAAAGAGGAAGAAGAAGAAGAAGAAGTAGAAGTGTTGTATTCCGCCCAAAAATTCGATTTTGAGATTTCACCGTAAATACATGTTTTGAGACCCCCTGAATCCAAAAAAAGCATTTTTAGAAAAAGGTCCGTGTGTGTGTCTGTCAGTCTGTGGACAGCATAACTCAAAAACGAAAAGTCGGTTAAAAACCAAAGTTGGTATTTAAGTTTAATGTCTTTCAAGGATGCGACACAAAGATTTTGAAGAAAATAGCCGCACCCTAAACTACCCTTCACATTTTGATTTTCTTGAAAATGACTAACGATTTTAATTAAAATGTCATATATTTGAGATATTTTTATGGCAAATGAAATGTATATCTTGAATTTTCTGGCTATAGCTCCTGTAATCGTATTTACTATGGACGACTTTTGCATAACTGGTAAACCGTTAGAGATAGACCAAATCATACTCTACAAAAAATGTAGATCTTACTAAAATACACAATTTATGTCCAAATAAATTTTCTTGTAGGGTGAACCATTTCGGAGATATTCCTTGTTATGTATGTGAGTGTCACAAATCCACAAGTTTTGTGAAATGGATCGTCGTCGTACATTTTTTTACATGTTAAGTGTGCAAAGACAACAGAATCTCAAAGCTTTAAAACATTTGACTGTCGCACAAGGCCTACTGTATTCTAACATTCCCCTTGCACATACAAGGAAATAAGCAATAAGATAAGTTGTACAAATGCTTATCTTAAGTAACACGAAGAAGATACAGGAATAAGAGTTTGTAAGAATGGTTAGTACAAGAGAAAGTCATGTGAGTGCAACACATCAGATTTTTTTTCCATTTTTGTCATACCTCTTCTCATATCTTGGTGGTGAAGTCACCTGCTCTTAGGTATTTCTCCTATTGATTATTAAGATCCCAACATTCCAATGTGTGGTCACCATTTATGTTTCCAGGTTCCAATTTTTACTTTCTCTACTACGTATAGTAAAGTAGTAGTAGTAGTATTGTATTCCACCCAAAAATTCAATGCCGAGATTTCACCGGAAATATTTGTTTTGAGGCCCCCTGAACCTCTCAAAAAAAGCATTTTTAGAAAAAGGTCTGTGTATGTATCTGTCAGTCTGTGGATAGCATAACTCGAAAACGAAAAGTCTGTTAAAAACCAAAGTTGGTATTTAAGTTTAATGCTTTCAAGGATGGAACACAAAGATTTTGAAGAAAATTGTTCCATCCTAAACTACCCTTCACATGGAAACTTTTTCGAAAATTTTTATTTTCTTGAAAATGTCTCTTAACAGTTTTGATTAAAATGCCATATGTTTTAGATATTTTTGTGACATATGAAATGTATATCTTGAATTTTCTGGCTATAGCCCATGAAGTCCTATTTATTCTGGATGACTTTGGCATAACTGGTAAACCATAAGAGATAAACCAAATCTTGCTATACAATAAATGTTGTTAGCTAATGCTGGATTTCTGACAATGAAGTCATTAATCCTCTTGCTCTCCAATATTTTTCACTGATGATATTGAAGAGAGCAATAGCAGTAATAGTAACCGCTTTTTAGAGAGCACCATATTTTTATGTTTTGGCGGTTACATCGCTCTCTCACAACCCTCAGAATGTCTGGAGGACCACACCTGTCGTTGGTTTACGGGTCTCACCGACCTGACCTGGAGACTTATCAAAATAAATTCAGCGACCATATCCTCTGATCACCAATCAGAGGACGTATTACATGCCATGACAGGTCAGCATATTAGGGGTTAAGATTTTATAGAGAAATGGAGAGGTTGGAAAAATAAAGACTCCCTAGCCCTCGGGAACCCTAATAGCATTGGGGTTGGAAGAGAACAAGAGATGACCAAGGTAAGGTCAGATAGAAAAGTTACATTGAGGAGCAAAACACCAGTAAGTGGAAGTAATGTTCTGCTCAGCTTGGGTAGCTTGTGGTCGCTATTCACATATCCCCTAGACGGAGACCCCTGAGTCAATTTACAAATATATTTACTCCTTGATTTTCTTTGCCTTGATTTATATTCTTCTAGACTATACAAAGCGTTTTCTATTAAATAATTTTTTATCACTTTTAATGTACATTTGTTATTTTCAATGATTTGTATTTCTTTAGATAGCTTATTAAATAATGGTTTCCCCATACTTCTTACATCTCGATTATTTGAAGTACCTCCTTAATGTAGATCTAAAATATTCATTATTATTTCTTAATCCATACTTATGAACATCGTTATTTTTTTGCTCCTCTTTGTCCATTATAATGTTTTTTATGCTTATATATATATATGCAGGGAACAGTTAATATCTTATGGCTTTTGAAAATGTATCTACACGAATGCCGCTTATCCACTCTCTCCATTGTTCTGAATGCCTTTTTTTGCAATGTGAATACCTTTTTCATGTCTGTTTCCGTGATATTTCCCCAAAGAGTAATTCCATATTTTATGTGGGAATAAATGAAAGCGAAGTAAATCATGTTTCTAGCCTGTTTCATTATATATAGATAGAGGTACCTTTATTTATTTTATTAGAGATACGTTGAATGTATGATTTCCAGTTTGTTTGCCAACAATCACTCCTAGAAAATTACTATAATCTGTTTCTGATATAATTTCGCCATTTATTTCTATTTTATTACTACCGGTTGAGCTCTTTTTCAATTCAAAATTGATTATAGAGGTTTTTTTAATATTTAATACCATGTCTAAACTAGAGTAATACTCTTGCACTATTTTAAGCAATGAATTTGCTTTTTCTTCCACCTCCATACTTGTTTTGGCTTTAACTATTATAGTCATGTCGTCTGTGTACCCAATGGCTAAAAAATCTAGACAAAAAATTTGTACAAGCACAACTTATTTAAAATAACTACTTTTGGCATTAGCTATTTCCAAGATACACATTTGCTAATTTTTCAGTACTAGGTTACTTTTTAAAATGCCGCCACTATTCAGTTGTTTCTTTATGGAATTTCTACACAATAAATGTAGATGTTGCTAAAGCACAGAATTTATGTCTGAATAAATTTTTTGTAGGGTGAACCATTTCAGAGATATTCCTCGTTATTTGTATACGTTTTGGAGAACTTATACTTCTGTCAAATGGATCATCACTATTCATAAGGAAATAATGAAGCTATTAACAGTGAAGCAACAAGAATCTAAAGTAAGAACAAATTAGAAACTAAAAGCTTCACTAACCTTCAAATATGCCCGGTCACTTCTAGTGCCCCATCCATCAGTGAAAAATATTGGAGAGCAAGAGGATTAATGACTTCATTGTCAGAAATCCAGCATTAGCTAACAACAATATTTAGTACTTCTAAAATGCTCTTTTATTCTGGTTTCTAAATGACGTTTAGTTTTACCAATATAAATTTTATCACAATCCAAACAGCTAAATTTATAAATGCCAGATTTTTTATAATTTGGAATGTTATCTTTTTTTAGAAAAATGTAGTAAATTTTGTATATTAAATTTATTTTGAGGGACCAAATTTATTCCATATTGTTTAAAAATTTTTGTAAACTTTTTATTGACCCACGGATGGTAAGTAAACTTTTTAAAAATGCAATTATCTTTTTTTTTTAAGGGTAGAAACCTCTTTAACAGCCTTTTGATACTTAAATTTTTCTGTTTTTATGTATAAAATCTGTATTAAAACCATTAATTACTGCAGTGTTAATAATGTGTTTATATTCTGTGACAAATTCTTCTTTATTAGGGGGTATATTTATTAACCTATGAATTAAACTATTGAAAACAGCAAATTTATGTGCAAAAGGATTAAAACTTTTATTTTTTGTTAGTTTGCCTTGAGATATTAGATATGTATTAATGCCTGAGTGTTGAGAGTGTTAATGTGCTGTGGTGTTATCCCTACCTAAAATTGTGCTATAAAAAGCAAAGAACAGGATAGAATTAAAAATATTTTCTTATTTGCATGTTACCAGCTACCAGAAGGATGGAAACTAAGAATCCAGAAAAAATGGAAACTAAGAAACCAGAAAAAATGGTGAAAGGTCTGCTCTACATACCACAGCATTTAATGGTAAGATTAATGTTATTGCTGCTGCTTTTATAACATGTATAATTCATATTTATGGTAGGGCCCAGCGTATTAGATCCAAAGGGCCAGTGCAGTGACCGATAAGTGAAAGAAAGATATGGATAGGCAGCAGACAATACTGCTCATTCAAGAGATCCTAGGTTTGAATCTTGGTTAGGGTGAGTTAACTATAAGGTGCATCCAGAAAGTAAGTCCTGATTGCTTGCAGAGATGGCACCACCAGTCGGATAGGAATGTGCATGTACAAAAGTAGAGAGTATGTAGGAATAATGTGGTAAAGTTTGTCTTGTGACGGCAGTGGTTACAGCGCTGTGCTAGGAGAAAATGGCTGCTTTGATATTGTCTCCTGCCAACTGTGAGGTTGGTTGGTGCAATCATCCGATTATTGCATGCTCAAAAGCAATCTCCAGCAGAGATCCATTGCCAATTGTGTCACGTGTATGGACACAACATTATGTGTGACAGTATGTTAAGACAATGGCGCAAGCAATTCACTGAAGGAGGAGCCAATATTCTCGAAGCAGACCGTAGAGGCCTACCATCCCTGGCGATGCCAGAAGCGTTGGAAGGCGTGTGACAAGCAATTGTGCAGAACCGGTGCTTCATAATTTCAGAACCCTCCTGTCAACTTCCCCAGATGTCTCACTCGCTTTTACACAAAATTGTCTCTGGCAAACATTTCCACAATGACGCTGAGGTGCAGCATGAACTGACTGTGGTTCTGGACAGTGGCGGCAGTCTCCTATGACTTAGGCATTCAATTGATGGTGCACCATTACAATAAATGCTTCAACAATGGTGGTGACTGCTGAAAAGTAACCAGTGAATCTATGTAATCATAAAAAATTTACTGCAAAACATTACTGTGAAAAATCAAAACATAAAAGATGGGAACTACAAAACATTCAAACAGTAATTCCTGAGTATCCTCGAAAAATGGCAGTTGCAACTCTCAGGTTGATTACGGGACTTGATTGTCTGGTAAAACATTTAAACAGAATTGGGATATATTCTTCACCACTCTGTCCTCTATGTGATCTGCAAGAGGAAATGGACCAAGACCACCTTCAAATATGCCCAGCCACTTCTAGTGTCCCATCCATCAGTGAAAAATATTGGAGAGCAAGAGGATTAATGACTTCATTGTCAGAAATCCAGCATTAGCTAACAACAACAACTGATTTAAAAAGGTTTTTAACACAGTACCTGCTGAGTGTGTTCTCTCCACCATATCAGGCATTCTTTGTAGAATAACACATCAGTGTTGCAGGTACCTGTATTTTAGCACTGTTTCAAGGGCATTCTTATATTGGAACATCAGCCGAACTTGCTTCCTCTTCTGTTTCTTTTTCACTGTTGTTAATAATGTGAACTAAGTTGTCAGTCACCACTGTTCAGCAAGAGTAAGCCACTAAGGTCTTTATTAGTTACATCTACACATCGTGTTTATTTCACCAAAGGTTACCTGTTTTCTGTTTTAATTTCTTCCTAATCTTAATTTTTCTCTGTCCGACTTCTAACAGAATTTTCCACAACTTTGCAGCCTTACCTACCGGGAGAGCCAAAAACTTGTGAACCAGCTGCATGGTGTTTTGCCTGTCCGTGTTCTTCGTGCTTGTTGCCGTCTGCCATCATAGAAAGGTGCGGATAAAACCATGCAACATTTTTAAAATTACTTTTAAAGGCCTTATGAAAGGAGATGCTGAAACTGGCCACCGTCATTGTGCAAACATTTTTGCCACCTCTTTAGGAAACTATCCATCACTTGCCATAGTTTATGTTGAGAAATACTGGCATTTCCTGGTGGATATTTTGTTTTAATTCTTCCAGGGTGTGTGGGTTTGTCTTGTACTCTTTGTTATAAGTTATCGCTAGATAGAATTACTTAAAGATGTAATTTGCAGGAGTTTAGGTTGGGGGGACCAAGGGGGCCACAAATCTCTACTAATAATTCTGTCCTGAAACACACTTTCAGTTCTAGTCAAAAGATTGGGTATGGTGGCCAGAGATGAATAACCTGCTGGGCAATGTTCAGTATGGTTTTTGTTGCCATTGCTCCAGTTTCGACAATCTGACATGCATGGAAACCTACATCCAAAATGCCTTTCTTCTGATGCAACATGACATGGGTGTCTTCTTCGATCTGCAGAAGGCCTACGTCACCACCTGCACTATGGTATCCTCTGTATTCTGCATGCATATGGTTTACGAGGTCCTTTCTTGCATTTGAGACACCTTAATGGCAACTCACAATATGGAAACTATTAATTAAAAGTCTTAAAGCCCGGGACTTAGTGTTTACAGTTGTATTTCTCATTTCTGATTCTATATGTTATAAAGTTTACCTGCACATTGTTTGTGTGTTAAAACAATCAACTATCATTGATTGGCCTTATGTATGGAAATTGAAAAAGTTTTATTAACAACAATTTAACTTAATTTTAATTTATTTGCTGTTTGTTAAAACATATTTTGCAAATAAAAATCAATCATATATTAAATACAATGTGACAATCTCATGCACAAGAGGGATTCCATATACAAGGTTTAGGTTACGAGTGCACAGACTTAAACAGTGACTTCTTGATGTTAAGCTGAAACATAAATTCCTGTACCATTTTCTTCTAAACTACATGGTTGCATAAATAAAGAATAAAATTGGTAAAATGTTTGATTACCAGTATTACCACCACTCCTTTATTTATTCACTTCTGCTAGGTAGATTTTTTGTTTGTTAATGTCCTCCAAAGTTGTGTCATGTCAGATGGTGAGTGAAAGAAATGGGTGAAATGATGCTTAAATGAGCCCAAGTTCCATGGAGCTTTAAGCTACCCAACATTTGTCTTCACAGGATAAGGGAAAACCTCGGTAAAAGCCTTATTCAAAGAACTCACCCTAAGCAAGATTTGAACTCATGACCTCTTGGACATTAGCAAGACACGCTACTACTGCATTACAGGGGTGGGCTCTGCAAGGTAGAGCTTCAAAAGATGAGTTATTTGTGTATTTTCCATTTATTGCCAAAATGAGTCGTTCACAAAATATTAAATTGGATTTCAGCATGTCTATTGGAATAAATTTGTGAACATATACTTGGCAAGCATGCAACTGTGGCGTGTGTCAGTAGCTGATAACAAATACACAGATAGATGACAAAACCAGTTTTTCAGTCCTGATCTACTTTGGATTTTCACTAGTCATAGGCATGAATGCCTGCATGGTAGTAGAAAGCAATTAGTAAACAAAACATTCGCCTGTTCTGTTGCCATAGTGTGCAGTTAATGTATTCAATAATGTTCAATTATGTTCAATTATTTCCTTTACCTTTCAAGATGAATTTGAATATACCATCATGTGAAATCTGTGTACTGATACCCCTAACACTGTGTTGTAACAAAGATGACAAAATCAGTCCGTTTACTTTTGTGTTACTTTATTGTCTTCTAAAATCTTACCACAAATACGCAGTTTTCTTCTCATCATTAACACAGTCTTTTGGGCTATTACAACTCACAATTTTTACTTCTCATAATTTTGCTCAGTCCTTCCTTCACTTCCTCTGTCTCTCATACCCTAATTACAATGTTATAATCATTCACTACTTCTTATGATGATCAACGTATCTATCATGACACACACACAAGCACAGCTGTCTCACACTCACTGACACACTGCCCAACTCAAGTTTATAAATCAACTCTCTCAAACTCAGTCTTCTCTGGCTCCTTATATACTGGGGATAACGTCACTACATGTACAAACACACACTTGCACACATGCACAGACAGAGAGACAAAGACACACAACACAGCTAGAAGTCTAGCCAATGTTCTTGGCCCCTTTTGTTTCTTCCACTTTGATTGTTAAGTCATGCACACAAAGCAGTTGCATGTGGCAGCCTGACCTTTAATGTCCTTGTTGCTCGACAGCCTGGCATTTGGTGTGAAGTAGCTTGGCCCCATCCATTCTTTTTTGAGTTGCAGAAGTGCAACTTCTTTTAATTGTTTTATTTAGTCCCTTTAACGTCTTTGGTCATATCAGGGATGTTGACATGAGAAACAGCTGATGGTGTTGTTGCTTGCTGAACTATGAGGTTTCTAAATGTTGATTTTTATCATTTTTAACATTAAGTTCTTTCTCATTCACTCCCACATTCATACTTCCAGACTCTTGAGGGGAATAGGGAATTATTCTGGCTAAAGAAAAATTCCCAACCCTAGCTGGGAATTGAACCCAGGACCTGTGTGTTGTGAAGATACCTAATATTGTTAAACATAGTAATAGAATTATAATGAAACAGTGAAAATAAACATGTAATGCAGATTTTAATTATTCATAGGACAGTTTTGGTAGCATATGTTGCAGGCTTTTATTGACCTGTCATTTCATGAAGATCTTAGGCAGAACATGAAAAGCTGACATAATTATGGTGGAAAACTGTGAAGTACACATTCTGCCATAGTTCTTTATGAAGTGACAGGGCTTGTTAGGCATATAATGTAACTGCATTCTGTATACCAAGGCTTTTCATGCTGTGCCTAGGAGCTTTACAAAATGTTGGATTTCATTAAAAGTTTACCACATCTGGCAATGCCTCTAAAGGTCAATAGATAGCAAAGGGAATTACTATGACCTTCAGAGGACCAGAAATAGAAAATAGTCATCACCTCCATATCTCAAGCATGTCATTAAGGTTTTGTCTTCTTATGCATAAATAAACATTTAACTCATTTAAATAACTGAATACAATTCAAACAGTGTTTCTGATACAGAATAAAGTTTAGAATAATGAACCCTAAAATCTTATTAGAATAAAAATAATAGTTAATCCACCTTGGACTTCTACTTCTGCAGTTGCAAGAGCCTCTACCCTAAAAAAGAAAGTGAAACAACATAAAGGAGAAAGCAAGAGAAATAAAGATTTAAATTACTCTTAATGTTCTAGAAACATGTGGTGTTTGTAATTCTGATCAGTATGATGTAATCATTGGTGTTTCAATCAAGGAAAAACAATTTTATCTTAGCATCATTTCACTCGCCTCAGTAGCCTTCAAGGCGGCAAAAAAGATTCGTGCCAATGACAAGAAGGGTTTGAGAAAACTTATACAAAGTGTATTAGAGAGCGAAAGTGGTGATTTTTCTGAATATGAAATAGTCTGAAAAAGATTCTGGTGACAGTGATACTGAATCTAGTGCAGAAAGCAGCAAAGAAAATAATTATGAAGCTAATGATGACGTGTCAGGCCCTTTGAAATGAGTTCGCATTACGATGCAGAAAAAGCTATGTAACTGGCATTGGACTAAAACTGACAACCTCATTCTCTACCCTTTTACTGCAAATAGTAGTATTTGTAAATACTTAATGAATAAGCATGCATCACAGTTGGCATCTGCACTTTGAATTTTCTTCAGAATACATGGAATTGTGTACCCGACCTCTCAGTGGAGGAAAAATCTCTGCACTGGTACTAGAGATTCGAACCTGGGTTGTCTGCGTCAGAGGCAGCCTGCACTGCACTAAGGAGGTGGTGGATATACTGACCCATAAAATGTGAACATTTACTTTTTTGATAATATATGCTCTAGTGAAAACTACTCACAGTTTGTAAGTTATAAATCTAACAATGTGTACAGCCATCTTTGTTTATCTTTGATCTCTCTTAATCAGTTTTACCATTGTAAACTGCTTGATCTTTTGGATAGCTAATCTGTGGGATATTCTTTCAGATTGCAAATTGATGAGCCATAGAATGTAATGTGTTTAGAATGTAATTTTCAAATAAATCTTTAAATTTAACATTTACCTCTTATCTCTCCAATACATTTCAGTGCCATATTTTAATATACAAGAAAGTGTATTAATTATTGTTTGATAATGCCCAGAATCTTTTAAATTAGTAAATACACTACTAATCCCTCGGTGTCAGGGAACATAAATGCATCCTCATAGTTCATTTTGCACAATTTTTAGCTTATCTTGGTTTAACTAACAGAAATTTAAATATTTTACTCAATGTACAAAACTTTTCTCCTGTCATGCAAGGAAATGGATATGAATTTCATTAATTTGTATGAATATATTGAGTGTATTGCAGAGGGATATGTTGCATTTGTGTTATTTCATTTCTGTTTCAGCCCCTGTCTTGCCTGGTGGTTGCTCCAGTTTGTAGCGATATTGAAAGTGTTGCACTAGTTTTTGCAAGACCTGGCTATTGTGTATGTATTTTCTGAATTCTATACAATAGTTATAGCATTAAGATAAGCATTTTCATTAATTAGTGATGGTAATATCACTATTTCTCAATACTTGATACTAGATACTGATACTGATTTTCAAGCACCAATACTTGATACTGTATAGAAAGCTGTAAAAGCGATAGCATGTTCACTGTATTATGTTTTTAGTAGCTTTCTGTGTATAAATGCATGTAACTAATTTTGTATTGTATGCTAATCCCAAAATTGTTCCTGTTTGGCATTCTCCAATTGACAACACTTATTTTTTTATTTTTATAATGCCACAGGTTAAGTTCTGATATATTTGTTAGATTCACAGATTTTGGTCACTAGAGTAGGTAAATGTAATACCCGAGAATGAGTCACCAAGCCAGGCTATTAAAGAAATGCAATTTGGTATATCAGCTTCATTCAGTTAACTTTGTGTGTACCTCCGCTCTTTCCCCCACTGTTCAGCATGTTTCATTTAGAGACAACCTCTGAAATGTTGCATTCCTTCACCTACAGGAAACTCAGTCAAGGTTTATCAAAACCTATAGTCCAGCAGCTCTCTGGGAACACGTGTAAGGAAATAATGTGAAGTCCCAATTCCTTTCATTCCTTATCTACTGGGAGAGCCTCTAAACTAAGAACCAGTCGTACAGCATTTTTCCTGTTTGCATAATCAACATTCGTTTGTGGCTGACTTACAATGGGGTGGATGCAACCATACAGTATTTCAGAAGCTCCTTCTAAAGGCTTTACTTGTCAGATTGTGGTTTTAACTTCATCAATTTAGTAGCTCTACCAGTTCTACCTCTCAAACTTTGCCCACACACGGCTTGTGTGTTTAAAAACACCAACCGTAAGTTTGTTGGCATAAATAAATAATAATTACTTCATTATCAGTTTTATAGTTGGTTGTTTTGAGGAGTTTAGACTGTCATGAAATACCTGAAATACTTGAGAGATGGAACTAGAACTGAAAAATTCATGCCAAAGCTGGGATTTGAACCACAGACCCTCTAAATTCAATTCTGCCAAGTTGTCACAGTAGCTTAATGGTTAGAGCACCCATCTGGTAAGTTATTTTTTAGGGATCTGTGGTTCAAATCCCAGCTGTGGCATTGACTTTTCATTTTCAGTTCCACCTCAAACATTGCCCACACATGACTTGTGTGTTTAAAAACACCAACAGTAAGTTTGTCGGCATAAATAAATAATAATTACCATCTGTAATACTTGTTGAATGTATGTGCTGTTATGGAAAGAACATTGTATTATGATTCCTAAAAATTATTGTTGCAGACTCATTGTTACTTTCTAGTAAGTAGCGTAAGTATTGTATTCGACCCAAAATTTTAATGTTGAGATTTCACCGGAAATATGTTTTGAGGCCCCCTGAATCCAAAAAAGAAAATTTTAAGGATAAGATCCATGTCTGTGTGTGTGTCTGTCTGTGAACAGCATAACTCAAAAATGAAAAGTTGGCTAGAAACCAAAGTTGGTATTTAAGTTTAATATTTTTCAAGGATCGACACAAAGATTTTGAAGAAAGTTCCTCCACCCTAAACCACACTTTACAACAAAATGATCTAAAAAATTTTGATTTCCTCAAAAATGGCGCTAACAATTTTGATTAAAATGCGATATGTTTAAGATATTTCTATATTTATTTTTATTGCAAATTAAATACAATCTTGAACCATTTCAAGATATTCCTTATTATTTGTGTGAGTTTTGCAATACTTAAACTTCTCTCAAATGGAAGGCTGTTGTTCACTTTATCTCTTAGCGTTTCAAAGTCTTCATATAGCGATGAGCTTTAAAAGATTAGACTCACTCAAAGCCTACTGTATTTCTATATTCCCCTTGTACCTACAAGAAAATTAACAATGCAATAATTTCTGCAAATGTTTATCTTGACTGATATGAAAAAGATAGAGGAATAAGAGTTTGTAGGAACAGTTAGCACAAGAGTGGAGAACTCGTGTGAGTGCACATTTCAGATTTTTAAAAATGGCTCTTCATGCTCTTCCAGGAAAGTTAAATCATTTGGAGCTTATATGTCATAAATTTTATGAGAGAGAGGAGGACAGAGAAATAGAAATAGTGGCAGAGATATAGATAGAGAGTAATAGAGAGATAGATATAAAGGGAGATAAGAGGTATATATAGAGGGAGATAAGCAGTAGAGCTAGAGGGTGATAGAGAGGTAGAGAAATAGAGGGAGAAAGATAGGGAGGGGAATGGAGAGAGGTGACCATGATTTACTTTGTAGATAAGGCATAGAGGTAGATCCAGAGGGTGATAGAGAGAGAGATGGAGAAATAGAGAAGGACATGGAGAGATATAGGAAGAACCCCTGCAAAGGAATGTCGCCTTGTTGCAGCGGAGGGGCTCAGTACCCGAACCAGACGGCCTACTAAGTGTGTCTTTTGACCACAAGTAGGCAAGAGGTGAGGGGAAGCAAAGAGCATTCCACAACGGGTAGATGAGGCTCGGTAGTCTTGGTCGACGACTCATCTAGGAGAAGAGGACTCCGAAATCAAACTCCCCCAGGGGATCCTACTAAGGTAGGTATGGGTTTGGCGTACCCGGGGCCCTGAGCCACTCACCCTCATTTCACCCCTTTATATTCATTAACTGAGCCACAAGTAGCTGGTTTGACCACTACTCTTCATCACCTCTTCCTCTTCTAGGCTTATTATGATTATTAGTTAGTAAGGCTTTAGTTTTATAACTACTGTCTCACCAGCAGGGATCTTTCCTATCTCCGTGGTGCTGTCCCACAGTTTTCAGCGCGGCCCCCGACTTGTGTGCTCTTTGGAGGTCTCAGGCGCGAAGGTTGGGCGGACCCTCCCTACTGCCCCCATGTGTAGCCTTAGGTGCGGAGCCCATCCACACGTCATGTACACCCACGTAGCTCCTTGAGGGCACGGCCGGTGTTAGTTTCCCGATGGCCGTGTACCGTCGGGTTAGTATCACCGGCCGGACGTGTTACCGCTGACGGAACCCCGGTGTAATCAACCCGAAGTCCCCTGAATCCACGCTGACTCCGTTGAGGCAGCGTGGCCTAAAGCAGGGAGCCACAGGCGGTTATTCCTGTAGTGGGGGCATAAAGCTGGGGTGTCACGTGGTGAACGGTTTACCCATGCGGACAAGCAGTGGTGATCGGAGAGTAGTCCCTCTGAAGTACGCCTTGAGGTCAGTCATGGAGGGGTCTCCATGGCTTCACAGACCGTGGAGATTTTGGTGTCTTTTATCCTTTGACCCCCAGATGGCAGGCTGATGCCGACGGTTCCGGAAGGTCCAAATCAATCATGCATCTGTGCAAAACCCCTTTGTTCGATTTTTTGTTTTTTAAGTTATGATATTGACCTGTGAAGGAAAGACACTGAAAGATATAAGGCCTTTTTACATCAAACGCAAAGTAGACAGGATGTGTGGCCCGGTGAAGAACGCGATGAGAGTACGAGACGGTACGTTGTTAATTGAGACCAACACGGCAGATCAGTCCCAGAAACTTTTGAAAGCAGCTTTATGGGGGTCCTACCCAATTCGGGTAGCCCCCACAAATCGCTTAACACCTGTAGGGGAATTGCAAACACCTCCAGTCTGGACAATCTGACGAACAAGGAGATCGCCAGCTGCCTCTCTGACCAGCGTGTCTGTCAAGCCTACAGTCGTACTCGCAAGCAGGATGGCAAGGAGCAAGCTCTGCGTACAGTATTTTTGACATTCAAAGGCACTCAATTGCCTGAGTTTATCTTTTGTGGTTATGAACTTGCCGCCGTACGCCAGTATGTGCCGAACCCCATGTGCTGCTTTAGATGCCAGCGGTTCGGCCATATTTGGACCTCCTGCAATAATCCTGCCATGCGTGAGCATTGTGGTTTACCCGCCCACGAGGACACGGCATGTACAAGGAATCCTGTTTGTGTGAACTGTGGCCAGAGCCATCCATCTAGCTCGCACCAGTGTTACACATTTATGGACGAGAAGGCAATACAGGAGTTGCGTGTGAAAGAACAGCTCACATTTTTGGAAGCGAGTCGCCGCTTTGAGCAGCTGAAACCTGCGACCACCCTAGGTTTCGCTTCAGCAGTCTGCCGCACTCCTGCCCACACTGTGGTCGTGCAACATGTTCCGGTCGCTGATGCTGCCACACAAACGGATTTACCGAGCATCTCGCCACCGTCCCGTGATGCTCCTGCACCGGCAACTACATCTTCCGCCGTGCAGACACAAGCTCACCAACCATCCTCGAATAGTGGCTACACTACTTTGCTTGCCCTCGTCAATCGTTCGCGCCATAAACACCGGGCGAGTAGTCGTTCCTCATCAAAGAAGTCCCGCTCCCGCGCAACGAGCCGCTGGGGATCTTCAGACTCGGTCAAGGAAAGAATGAAAAAGAAAAAGATGAAGACCAAACACTAATTTCTTTACCAGGGAAATAATCCAGTGGAATGTTAATGGGTACCGGGCACGTATTCCGGACATACATCACTTACTCTTTCAACGTTCTCCATCAATCGGATGCCTACAGGAAACCCACTTACAGCCTAATCACTCTCTCCATCTTCGTGGCTTTTCAGCATTCCGCCACGACTCTGCCGCTGATAAGAGAGCATGCGGTGGTGTTGCTACGCTGGTGGCACATAACATCTCTGCCACCAGTATACCCCTTAACACGCCGCTGCGAGCTGTAGCTGTGCTTGTACAGCTGCAGGGCCTCTGTTTCTCTGTTTGCAATGTATATCTGCCGCCGGTCAGTGTCGTACACGAGAACGATCTTCGGGCTCTCTTGGCACAGATTCCGCCACCACTCATCTTTCTGGGCGATCTGAATGCCAAGCACTCTCACTGGGGCTCTGACACTGACGATGCACGTGGGTGCCTCGTAGCAGACGTTTGCGATATGTCCGGCTTAGTCCTACTAAGTACTGGCGTGCCTACTTTCTTATCTGCCTATGGTACACTCTCCGCGCTTGACGTTTCTTTCAGCAGTCCGTCACTAGTACTTATACTTGATTGGGCGGTACTGTCCGACTTATTTGACAGTGAGCATTACCCCATTAGCATTCACATATCCGGCCACCATTCTGTGCCAACATGATATCCTCACTGGATTATTTCCAAGGCGGACTGGGGAAAATTCCGTTCCCTCATTCACTTGACTGACAGTATTTTTACCACCATTGACGACATAGAGTATTTTACTTGTTCTATTCTTCTCGACGCAGATTCCAGCATTCTTCGAGGTTCATCAACACCACGACACCTTCCTGTGCCTTGGTGGTCCGAGGAATGCCGTTTGGCTATTAAAGAACGCAAGCATGCTCTGCGTGTTTTCCGTGTACACCCTACGGAGGCGAATTTTATTGCTTTTAAACGTTCTCATGCAAGGGCGCGCGTTGTAGTGCGCAATGCAAAACGCACATCCTGGGAATCTTACATGTTTTCCCTCTCATGCCGCAGTTCGGACCAGAAGGTGTGGACTGCCGTCCGGCGTATGTACGGCAAGTGTCGCCGGACGATCATCCCCGGTATTGCCGTACAGGGCTCCATATACACCAGAGAGCAGGATATCGCCGACGTCCTTGCCTATTCTTTCGCCACTACTAGCCAAACTCAAAGCTATGATAGAGCCTTTTTACTGATTAAGGAATCTGCGGAGCAGATAAGCCTAAATTTTCATAGTGATTGTAGTGAACCCTACATTGCACCTTTTACTGAAGTGGAACTGGCGCATTCTTTGTCCCTCGCTCACGACTCCTCTCCCGGTCCTGACAACATCCACCGCCAAATGCTGCTTCATCTTCCACCTGTGGCTCTATCCTTCCTGTTGAGCATCTATAACCGCATCTGACTTCAGCAGGTTTTTCCGTCTTCCTGGCGAGAGGGTGTTGTGATCCCTATCCCTCGACCCGGAAAAGACTGGACACTTCCCTCTAGCTACTGCCCTATATGCCTGACGAGTATCGTCTGCAAAACCTTTGAACGGATGGTTAACACTCGCTTAGTTTGGTGGCTAGAATAACCTGCTGAGCAATGTTCAGTGTGGTTTTCATCGCCATCGCTCCAGTGTCGACAATCTGACACGCATGGAAGCCTATATTCAAAATGCCTTTCTTTTGAAGCAGCATGTCGTGGGTGTCTTCTTCGATCTGAGAAGGCTTACGATACCACATGGCGCCAAGGTATTCTCTGTACTCTTCACGGGTATGGTTTGCGACGTCTTTTAGCAATCTTTCTTTTAACATTTTTTAGCTCTGCGCTGCTTTCGTGTCAGCATTGGTTATACGTACTCACAAGAGAGGATCCAGGAAAATGCTGTGTCCCAGGGGTCGATTTTAGTGTAACGCTTTTTGCGGTAGCCATTAACAGCATTGCTAATGTTGTTGGTAGGGGAATACCGATGTCGCTGTATGTTGACGATTTTGCGATCTATTATCGATCTTGTAGTCTTGAGCACATAGAACGTCAACTGTAGTTGACCATATCAGCTGGGCCCTTCGCGCCGGTTTTAAGTTCTCCCCTACGAAAACACAATGTGTCCACTTTCATCGACTTCGTGGTGTACATCCTCCTCCAGAACTCCGTTTGCGTGACACACCCCTGCCGTTTGTTTCGCACATCAAGTTCTTGGGTCTTTACCTCTACAGCAAACTCACATGGGAGCAGCACATTCGTCAACTTCGTGCCTCCTGCGATTGTTCGCTTCGTGTGCTCCGAGTTTTATCTGGAGTATCTTGGGGCAGCGATCGCACTGTCATGTTGAGGCTGTATCGCTCACTGGTGAGGTCCAAACTGGATTACGGCAGTTTTATTTATGGCGCAGCGTCCGCCTCTAAACTTCGTTTTTTAAACACTGTACATAATGCTGGTATCCGTCTAGCTACTGGAACTTTCCGCACTAGTCGTGTAGAGTGTCTGCTGACTCTGGCGAACCTCCACTTTCTATTCGGCACTCATTTTTATTGTGTTCTTACGTGGCCCATTTGGCAGCCGACCCCGGTCACCCATCTTTTAACCCTGTATTGCGCCCAGAACTCGCTCACCGCTATCTCCGGAATAGCACGATCTCTCGCCCAAGCGGTGTTTGGTTTCGCGAGCTGCTTAATGAACACGCGCTCCGCATGCCTGCTGTTGAACGGTATTCTCTTGGCCGCTGTCCTCCGTGGCAATTACAGTGTGCCCAGTTTGACCTAGAGCTTTCGACGCATGCTAAGTTAGCTACCCCTCCATCGGTGTATCGTCAGCTTTTCACAGAGATTCTGGGACGTTACCGGAATTACATTCCCGTACTTACCGATGGTTCCCAGGTGGATGGAGGTACAGGGTGTAGTTTTGTGCACAACGGTGAGACTCACAAGTACCGTCTTCCAGACTTGAGTTCCGTTATTACCGCCGAGCTGTTTGCAATATTTTATTTCGTCCTTTTTATCTCCAGTTCCGTACCTAGAAGTAGGCATGTAGGCATTCCCGGCAATGAAGCGGCGGATGAGGCTGCTAAGTCTGTCTGCCATTTCCCAGAGATTTTAACATGCAGTCTGCCTTATACGGATGTACAATGGTACTTCCGTCAACATATTTGATCAGTCTGGCAGCAATCATGGGAAGCGCTGGATGTCACTGGCATGAAATTGCAGACGATCAAGGACACCATGCAACCTTGGATGACATCTTCAAGGGATACCAGGCGAGCGGAAGTCATTTTGGCCCGCCTGAGAATAGGTCATACACGCATGGACACCATCTGCGTGGTGAGCCGGCGCCTGAATGTTCCACCTGTGGCGTTCAGCTCTCTGTGGCCCATGTCCTAGTTGATTGTCCGCGTTGCAATCATGAGTGCCAGCTGTTTGGCCTGGGTTCTACTTTGAAGTCAATCTTAGGCGACGACCTGGTAGCTGTTAATATAGTGCTGTGGTTCGTCGGCAGTATTGGCTTTGGTAAGCAGGTTTAATTTGTATTTTATTTCATGGTTTTATTTTTTACCTTTTAGCTACTGCTGTGGAATCAGAGAGGATTACTGTTTGATGAAATGCTTGTTGGCAATAGACTAGCTGTTGTAATGCAATATAGATAGCTTTAGTTTCTTCATCAAAATTAGTTTTATTGTGTACTAGTGGTATGTAGTGTGAAAACAATTTAGAGTATACACTTGTACCTGCTTTCCTGTTTGTAGTTAGAGCCATCGGTATAAATCCATAACCATTTTTCTAGAGCTGCTAGGGCTATTTGATTTTATACTTCTGGCAGTGTTTCATGTTTCTTAATGTCAGCTACTAATGTTAAATTTACATTGTATGACCGTTAAATTAAGGGTTTCAATGTTATACCCAATGGGTCTATTTCTGTTCAGATTTCTAGTTGTAGCAATTCTTCACTACTGTTTAGTGGAAGCACTTGTGTTTTTAGGCTTTGGTGATTTGTATTTTGTTTCATCCATGTAGAATATGAAGAGCTTTTAGTTTGCTGTGAAAGATTGCGGTTTGTTGGAATATTGACTAATAGAAAATTGTTCATGTAAATATTTTTGTAAGAGTGTGTAAATTTTTAATTCTTTTAATTTGGGTGTATCAGGGACTTATTTCTTTTTAATATTCAAGATCCAATGTCTTCTCGTCACTTTGAGTTCAACCAATGAGAACTGTTGCGCGGATGAATACATAAGAATGGCGGTGTTGCGTCATAGAGACGCTCGGAACTAGATTCATTAGCGTCTGTATGCTCAAGGTGAAAGGATGTATATTTGCTGATAGCGTGTGAACATGTAAATTACACCCAAACTTTTAACTAGTGTAGATTCTATCGAATTTTGAAAGTTGTTAACTAATTGGTATGGTGCTGAAAGTGTAAATGAACGAATAAATATGTTGTGATAAAGGAACGTTGATTTGTGCATTCCATTCTGTATCCATCGACCCCGTAGATAAGAGTAGCGTCTGCTATAACAAACTTTCCACCTTTCAGTAAAAACATTATTCCTGCTGCAATATTCCCGCTGCTACGTAAAAAAAAATATTATAAAAACTGCACCAAAATGGCTTGCCCAACGTGGAGCGCGAATTTAGAATGGAATGCAAAATTACGAGTACAAAGTGTAAACATCAAAAGGACGCCATCTCATCGTGCAGGAAAAAGACGCCATTGAACATCGTTTGATATTAACGACCCATCGGAACATCGATGCATGAATAATCAACGTGGGAAAAACACCGGAGATCATCTAGCGAAGCCAACTACCCAGGAGACGTAAATAACTGGACGAAGAACCAACGGAAAAGTAGGATCCAAAATTTTTGTTTTTACATACATTTTATTTCCATTTGTTAATGCTACTCAGAAGTGGCAAAATATTGGGACTTTCAACATTAAGTGAATTGGATAAAGAAATTAAAATGTCACGAAAAGAGATAGAAACAGGAGTGGGGGAAGGGGCAGATAGGCCTAGTTATCAGATAGAATTAGAAGGTGAGGAACAGGCGGAAATAAGCAAAGACCAAAGGTTAATGATGATGATGTTTGAAAGACTAGAACAAAGTTTAAGTCAGAGTATAGGTCAGAAAATAGAGGGAGTGAGAGAGGACTTGGAAAATAATAAAAAAGAATTAGGTCAGAAACTGGAACAGAATAAGGAAGAGATAGGTCAGAAAATGGAGGAAGTGAGAAAAGACTTAGAACAGAAAATGGAATTAGGTAGACAGAACTTAGAACAGAAAATGGAATTAGGTAGACAGAACTTAGAACAGAAAATAGAATTAGGAAGACAGGAGTGTAAAGAAAATATGAAAGTAATGGAAACTAATTTAAAATTAGTACATAAAAACTTAAATGAAACAAAGGAAGCCTTAGAAGCCAGGATAGAAATTGTAGGAGATAGGATGGGAAAGATAGAATCAGAGATGAGAGAGAATAAAATTGTGTTAGAAGGAGAAATTGCTAGATGTAGGGATGAAATAACAGAATGTAATACAAGTGTGGACTGTAAGATTACAAATGTAAAAGCAGAAATAACTGAGGAATTAAGGAAAGAGATTGAGGTAGTAAAGAAAGACATTATTAATGAAACTGTAGAACAAATTGTAATTCCTAAAATTAAGACAATGAATGATGTGATGCTTTCACAACAGGATGCTATAAATGATATGAAACAAAGCCACTTAGAAATAAAGAATGATTTAAAATCAATTTGTGAAGAAATGAAAAAAGGGAAAGAAAGTTTGGCTAATGTAAATGATGTTGTGAAGGCATTACAAAGACAAGATGATTTAGATGTAAGTAATGTACAAGATGAGAGTTATTTGAATAATGTACAAAATGTTGACTCACCATACAGAGAAAGAGGTTCACAACCAAACAATGACACAACACATAACACATGTTACACCAACAGCATATTACATGAAATCACACCACCTACATTTGACGAGGAGAAGGGAGACGATCCAAAACTCTTTGTTAAAGAGATGGAAGAATATTTTAAAGTGAAAAGGATACCAAACGAGCTTAGAATGATGATAGTTAAGAAAAGCTTAAAAAACAAGGCATTAGAATGGCTCAGGTTAACACTAGCTGGTCATGAGTTGTATAGCTCATTCAGAAATTTATTCCTATCAAGGTATTGGGGCCCAGCTAAACAAAACCAAACTAGGGTAGAGCTAGCGACAGGTAGGTACGATCCAACCAAAGGGTTGTCGCTAGTCGATTATTTTATGAAAGTAGCCAACAAAGGAAAGCTATTAGACCCCAACTTGTCGGAGGCAGAACTAATTGCCAGCATAACAAGACATTTCCCAGACACAGTGAGAACAGGGTTAATTGTTGCGAGGCCAGTAGATTTTGCAGATATGATAGAACTGCTGACAGCCTTCGAAACACAAAATGGTCGGCCTAATGAGCATAGACATAGGAACGGTCACCCAAACTCACCCATCCTAAACCGAAACACGACTACGAACAACCAGAGTGAGGGAGAAGATAGAAATACTAGGAGTACCCATGAAAGGGGGAGAGGGGCACACCATTTCCCACAACCACATAATCATGGCGAGAGGATGGAGAACACAAGACAGCGGTACCACGACGCAATACCGAATGGTGAATCGAGATATAGAACATATACATATGATCGTGGAAGACCAGGAGACCATACCCATCAAGTGAATCACATACGATTCAGTAGGGAACACTTGAACAACCACAGACAGTCACATGACAGAGGTTCACGCCAAAGGGGCAGAAACCAATGGTACACTGACAACGTAAGACAGCAGGAAGTAGAAGAAGATGTGCCAAATAGGGCAGATGCTGCACAGAATACAGAAACGACAACCACCACCAACACTCAGGGAAATCACAACAACTAAGTTCGTCCCAACTGAATGAACGACAAACAACAAAATCTCAGCAACTTACAATTGACATCGACACCATGATGGCTACACAGGGAGAAGGATGGAACCACTGGTCATAACAAAACAGCTGGGTGACCACACGTATGAGCTACAGAATACAAATGGCAAGTTGGTAGGAAGATACCATAAAAATAAATTGAAGCCATACAAAGAAAGGACCAAATAGTCTTTGTCAACGAATGTGTAAGGCAGGAGTAGTGGAGATGAAAGAAGATAACAATTTTTAATGGGTTACTTATAGAAAATTATGTTCAGATTAGGAATTACAACAAGGAAGAAAATCAACCTAGTCATTGGCTATATCGACCACAAAGAGCATTGTCAACAAAAACAGACGAGGACACTGATTGTCATTAAAGAAATGAATCATAGCGACGAAAGATAATATGTTTTTGACATAAGGATGTCAGGGACAAAAATAAAAATGAATCAATTATGATGAAAAAGATATATTTCGACACAAAGATGTCGAGGGTAAATTGAGAAAAAAAATAATACAATTACAGAATAATTGTAAGTATAGAAGTTTTCTCTTATAGAAATAAGAGATAAAGAAATGACAATTAGTGAAGTGAGGAAAACCATAATCAGAAAAACAATGCCCATGAATTAAGATGAATATAGCCAATGCTAAGCTCGAAGAAATGTTGAACCAAACAGCAATGAATAATAACCCAATTAAGAAAATTTGTACCATTAGTAACATCAGAGTTTAAAAACCGACTCAACAACCTGCCTATACATAAGCTCATAAGACAAAGAAGGCAAAGAACTGAATAAAACATTGCCATAAACATGATTATAACCATTAGCTCAAAATTTGTATCCTGTTTTTCTCTCATAGGAATGAATACAAGTCAAAAAAACCACATGAAACACTTAAATTATATTCGTGTCAATGTCAAATGTACAATAACTGAGTATGTGTTGTATAAGAACTGAATATGTGTTGTACAATAACTGAATATGTATTGTATGATAACTGGATATATTGTGTAATAACTGAATATGTTGAGTAATAACTAAATGTGTTATGCAAAAACTGAATGTGTATTGTGTAATAACTGAATATGTATTGCATAATAACAGAACATATGTGGTATGATAGCAGGATATATTGTACAACAACTGAATATGTATTGTGTAATAATTGGACATGTTGTGTAGTAATCAAATGTGTTGTACAATAACTGAATATGTATTGTATAATGACTGAAGGTGTATTGTATAATAACAACATATGTGATATGATAACTGGGTATATTGTACAATGACTGAATATGTATTGTGTAATAATTGGACATATTGTGTAATAACTAAATGTGTTGTACAATAACTGGATATGTATTGTATAATAACCGAATGCATTGTGTAGTAACCGAATATGTGAAACTTATAAAGACATGTTGTATTATGTCAAAACAAAGGACAAAGACAAACAGTGAAGAAGACTGTAAAGAAAAAAAAAAAAAATATTGTACAAAGTGATTGAATCATAGGAGTAGGGAGAAGTATTGTATTGTGTTTCAAGATTGTAAATAAGGTGACAACTTGAAAAACAAAACAAGGGGCATATGAGACGGAATATTGACTAATAGAAAATTGTTCATGTAAATATTTTTGTAAGAGTGTGTAAATTTTTAATTCTTTTAATTTGGGTGTATCAGGGACTTATTTCTTTTTAATATTCAAGATCCAATGTCTTCTCGTCACTTTGAGTTCAACCAATGAGAACTGTTGCGCGGATGAATACATAAGAATGGCGGTGTTGCGTCATAGAGACGCTCGGAACTAGATTCATTAGCGTCTGTATGCTCAAGGTGAAAGGATGTATATTTGCTGATAGCGTGTGAACATGTAAATTACACCCAAACTTTTAACTAGTGTAGATTCTATCGAATTTTGAAAGTTGTTAACTAATTGGTATGGTGCTGAAAGTGTAAATGAACGAATAAATATGTTGTGATAAAGGAACGTTGATTTGTGCATTCCATTCTGTATCCATCGACCCCGTAGATAAGAGTAGCGTCTGCTATAACAAACTTTCCACCTTTCAGTAAAAACATTATTCCTGCTGCAATATTCCCGCTGCTACGTAAAAAAAAATATTATAAAAACCGCACCAGTTGTTTGTTGTTTGTATCTTTCACTGAATGCTTTTTGGTGTATTTTGAGAACATCTCTATTAAGTTATGAATTATGAATTTATTGCAGAATCTGCTAATGGGCTTATGGCCATGTGCTTCCATACAAACCAGTGCTGCAGGCTCCTTATTTACATTTCAGATGTCTGTATTGTATACTATGTTCATGGCTTAGCCATTTGACAGAGTTTGCATTTAAAAATTATTTTTCTCACTTTTTGACGTAAGGGGTAGTGATGCGCCTCCTATAGCCTCTCCTACCCAATTCCCATCCTCATCCTGCCCGTGGTGCACCCTGCTTTTAACAGATGAGGCTCTGGGGACCAAATCACAGCGGTATAACTGTTTCATCTAAAATGGAGGAAATGCCATTTACATATGTGCTGGCCTATCACAGCACAACAGCGTCCCTCAGAGGCACATGAGGGGAAGGTCGGTGGATCTAAATACCACCTATTTAGTCTTCCCGGCTAGGTCCGATGGACCCGTTGACCAACGATAGGTGTGGTCCTCCTTGCAAAATGGGGGTTTAAGTCGGGTGATGTAACTGCCACATTGTAAAACTGGTGCCCGTTAAGAAAACAGTTACATGAAAGCCACGTACATGAGTATGAGTCCTAAAGATAAACATTCCAGAGTTAAAACTGTCCCCCAATTGGATCTCCTGGTGGGGACATCTTTAGGCAAATTTCATCACAATTCCAATACTTTAAGAATTCTACAATGGAATGCAGGAGGCATGTTCCAGCCTAAAAAACAAGAGCTAATGAAAATATTAAAAGACCAAGATATAGATGTCTTCACAGTACAAGAAGCCAATATATCAGAAGAACAGGAAATATACTTTGAAATGGATCAGTACACTACACATATACTTCCAAAAGCTCGTCAAATAGCAAGTGGTATTCTTACAGGAATTAAAAGAAATATGAAAGCTACTATTCAAATCCAAAAAACAATGGAAGAACAAGATAAATCAGAAATAGTTAAAATTGAAGTATGGAAAAGTAACTACCGCTATAGAATTTACAGTATCTACAATCCTCCAGACAATACACTAGATCTAAATTCTATTCCCATAGAACCCAAAAGTATTTTAATAGGTGATTTTAATGCACACTCCCCTAGGTGGGGCTACAGAGATATAAATTCAGCAGGAAGAGTCATAGAAGACCTATTAAACTCATCAACAATGGAATTAACATTTAATCCAAATGATCCACCCACTTACCTTCATTATAATGGTTCGGGTACAAATCCTGATCTCCTGATGGTGTCATCTGACATAATTGACAATACAAAAAGAGAAATAATAGAAGACCCAGGTTCAGGCCACAGAATCACCATAAACTCCATAAGAGGTCTAATTAATAAAAGTAACAAACCAAAAATTAAAACTTCTTGGAATTTTAAAAAAGCAGATTGGTCCAGTTTCCAAAATGAGATAGAAGGGAAGTGAAATATACTGTTAGAATCAGAGTTCAAGTCAACAGATGAAATGAATAAAAAAATTTGCGAAATATTGTCAGCAGCCAAAACACATATCCCCAAAGGAAAGTTAAAGAAATATAGCTACTTTTGGTCTCCATCTTTATCTAAGTTAAAACACGAAAGAAATATAGCAAGAGTCAAAGCCGAAAGAACCAAGTGTCCAGAAGATGTACAAAACTGGAGAAGAAAAGCAGCCATTTTTAAGAAAGAATTAATTACAGCAAAGAGGGCCAGTTTCACAAATTTTGTAGAACATATGGACTATAGGAAAGATGGAAATAAAATATACAAATTCCTTAATAAAACAAAATTATCAAAAAATACAACTGAACCATTAAAACATAATAACAAAAGCTTAACTACAGATAGGGAAATAGCAGAATCCCTTAACAAGTTTTATGCTCAGTCACAAAGAATACCCCAAGCATATAAAAAGCAAGATAAAACTATCCAAAAAACTATCAGAGAAACTAATAAGCCAAAAGATATACGAAATGACATTTTTATTCAGGATTTTAACTAAACAGAACTAGATTTAGCAATAAAACAATTACAGAACAAAAAATCTCCAGAACCTGACAAGATCCACCCAGAGTTTATTGAACACCTTGGCAGGAAAGGAAAAGAAATCCTACTTAAACTGTATAACACGTGTTGGAGAATGATTGTGCCTTCCGACTGGAAAAAAGCCATTATCATCCCGATTTGAAAGAAAAACAAACCCTCAAACAATATTAATAGTTTCAGGCCAATATCTTTGACCAGTGTTATTGCAAAAGTGATGGAAAGAATGGTGGCATCTAGACTTAACTGGTTCCTAGAATATTACAACTTAATTAATAGTTCACAGACCGGCTTCAGACAGAATCATAGTACAAGTGAAAATGTACTCCTACTAAGCCAAGACATCAAGGAAGCTTTCAATAGAAAGGAGGACACCTTGGCAGTATTCATTGATTTTAAATCAGCACATGACTCAGTCTGGAGAAACAAATTAATTGAGAAGTTGCAATCAATAGGTGTGAAAAGTAATATGCTTAAATGGATAACTCAGTTTATTTCACAAAGATTTTGTGCCACAAAATATAATACATACATTTCCAAATATAAACAAACACACCGAGGACTTCCACAAGGTGCTGTTCTGAGCACAACTCTTTTTAACATATATATATATAAATGACCTTCCATCAATAATAAAAACTTCAGAAACCAAAATTGCTTTATTTGCTGACGATGTCATTTGGACTCCAGGCTCTCCAAAAAAACCTGAATTAATTAAAGACAGAATAGAAACAGCCCTAAACAAAGTACATGAATGGAGCTCCAAAAACCTCATGACTATCAATGAGGAAAAAACAAATTATGAATTATTTATACTAAAATACAAACCAGTTAATATTAACATAAATTATAATGGTAAACCACTCAAAGCAGTTGATGATGCCAAATATTTAGGCATCACTTTCGACAGAAAGCTAAGTTGGAAAAAACATATAACAAACATCTCAGAAAAGGTTGAAAAGAAACTGCAAATCCTGAAACGGTTAGCTGGTGCTAAATGGGGCTGCTCAAGGAGAATCCTTAACACAACATACAAAATGTACGTTAAACCAAACCTCTTGTACTGTTCTGAAGCTTTAATAACAGCAGCAAATGCTAACATCAATAAACTTGAACAAATACAAAATCAGGCTCTTCGCCTAATCACTGGAGCAGTTAAATCCACACCTATTGATGCTATGCTTGCCTTAACACGGACCCCATCAATAACAACAAAAATAGAAGAACAAGCATTGCTCCAACACGAGAAAATGTTACGACTGCCAAACTCTAAATGGACAGAAGAGAACCTCCCCCCTTCAATCCTTAAAACTCATAGTAGTTTCCTAGAAAAGGTAACACAGATTAAATCCAAATTGAACATTCCTAACACCAGAGAAAATCTACTTATAAGAGAAAATCCATTGGAATTATTGCAACCTACCTTCAGTTTGGAATTAATAGAGGAAATAAGTAAATCAGACACACCAAAAGAAATACAAAAACTTCTAGCTCTGGAAACAATCAATACTAGATATCCCACAGAAGAATGGCTGCACATATATAGTGATGGATCCTCCACGGAAAACCTTACTGGAGCTGGAGTTACGTGTTCACATTTTTCCTTTTATCATTCTTTTGGCAGAAACACAACAAATTATGATGGAGAAATAGAGGCTATATACATTGCTCTCCGACAATTATTAAATCTTCCCTTAAATAAATTTAACAAGGCAGTAATTCTTTCAGATTCTAAAGCTGCAATTCAGGGAATATGTTGAAATACTACAAAGAAGTCAACAAAAATTAGAGAATGCTACAAAATGTTAACACAACTCCAAAAAGTTAATAAGACTGTTCATCTCCAATGGATTCCAGCACACTGTGGAGTCCTGGGGAATGAAGCTGCAGACTCACTTGCAAAGAAAGGCACAACAATAAAAGAAAAGTATAAATTCAATTTCTCATATTCCTCATTAAAACGCTTGATCATTAAAAAATTTTCTCATTCATACCTACAAGAAATAGAAACAAATGCCAAAGATAAAAAATGGATTACACTACTTTCCAACCCAGATATAATCCCCCAGACACCAAGGAAAACAGCGGTTGCAGCCTTCCGTCTACTGACAAATCACGACTGCTTAGCAAGTCATCTCTACAGAATAGGTATCTCAGCTTCACCAATATGTGTCCTGTGTAACGATCCAGCAGAAATGAACGAAGACCACTTGACCTGTGAAGCATTAAGATCAGAAGAAACTACAGTTCAAAAGTATTGGAAAGCACGAATGCTAATGGCTTCATTGCCAGATGCAAGGCACTAGAAAACAACAACAACTTTTTGACATACAAATGTTGTATGCTGTTTAAAGCTGTTACTCAGACCCTGCAAGTACTACTGTCGGATTGAATGTTGTAATTGAGAATTTTCTCAAGTGATTTCCGGATTTATTTTCCCATTTTGGCTCTTCTCCATGCAATTTGAACAGTTTTTCATTGTGTTTTGCTAAAAAGCCTGTTGTGTTCAAATGTAACTGGGTACATTTTCTAGCAGTCTTCACTTACACCTTGTCATTTTTGCATTGCACAGTATTTCAGTTAGGCTCTGTTCCTCTCCCCGCATTTCCAGTTTCATGGAAAGGCCTACTCTTTAGTGTGTGTGATTGTGGTAAACATGATAGTATGTTTGAAGGTTTTAGTTACCCCTGTTAAATAAATTCTAAGCAGTCTGTATGGGTAAACCTTTCCCATTTTATTCAGGTTGTCTGAATTTCTGTATTGCAAAATATACTTTCTCACTTCTAATTCTGTAATACAAGCATTGCTTTCTTTTGGGGTTATTCCATGCATGCAGTTTCCTCTGTCCTCCTATAGCAGAAATTATAAGCCCAGGATGATTTAAGCTAATATTATTATGTTTATTTGTGTCCATCAAAAATGTCAGTTTTCTTTTATATGAACGTTGTATTTTACTTTTTTAAACTTTATTGTTGCATCCGAAACTATTCAGTAAAATGGAACATGGCCAAAGCCAATTATAAGTGAAAATCATGATAAAAGACAAATGAAAGACAATGGTTGCTATGCTCCATAACCAAGAAGAATAAATAGTGAATCTCTCTTCCGTACGGTTGTGATATTTATGTCAAATAGAGTAGACATTGAAACCTTTGTGCAAATAGCATCAAGTGCATGAGTAAGTTTTGGAAAAAATGTTGATAATTTGAAATTATAACAAGCAATACCAAACAATTTAATAGTGATTGGGTAGAAAAGAAATACTGTACAATTTATATCCATGGGTATAAATACAAGTAAGCAACAGAAGAACAGATACTTATTGTGAAAGTAATGCCATTTATCTTCGCGTGAGAAATAGTTACAAAGAAAACTTTGTCACGATATCCCAAATGGTTTCAGACATTGACTTCAAGAATATGTTTTAAGTGTGAGATAATCTATGAACATATGTTATCTTAAGTTAAATAAAGTTAGTTTTGGCTAAATCCACACGTTAATTGTAAAGACATTATCTTGTTACCTGCTAAATACGACCGTGAAAGAAAGATCTCATCGTTCTCTTCGGTTAAAAACTGCCTCACACCTGACACAGTGTCCATAATCAATTCTAGAAATTGTTCTTTCCAACATCATATTATATGTTGAACAATTTCCTCTTTCTCCACAGGTCTTCTTTCTTCTTGTGCAAGGAACACAGATATTTTGGGCTGACTTTTGACAATCCTTCCTCTGATGATCATATTCACCACTGCCATAACCTTCTGTACTTGCTTCACAAAGTATGTGAAAAAGTAATTCTTCTATATCGGTTTCTGTAACAGTATTGCCTACGATTAACTCCTTGAGTTTATGGAATGTTGTCTGTTCCTCATCTTGTCATGTCCCCCACACACACACACACACACACGCACGCACGCACGCACGCACGCACGCACGCACACACACACACACACACACACACAGACACACACAGACACAGACACAGACACACACAGACACACACACACGGTATATGCACTTTCAGTGACATCTACCCATACGTTTACAAATTTTAGGGTGGAATGCAATACTTTTATATAGCATAGATAAGTGGTAGAGAAGGTAAACGTGCAATGGCTGCTGGTTATTCCCCAGTTTCCATTAACACTAGGGAACCTTTGGTATACTATGAATATTATGGCAATTTATGAAATTATAGGTAGTTCTAGGTGAACTCAACAGAAAGGGGACATCTTATTCATGTTGCATAGATTTTTCCTGCCTAAGGATTGTAGGGGGTTAGATGAGCTTAACAGAACACACTCAAAGTGTAAAAATTCATCACCACATAGTTGAATAAAGTAGCTCTCTTGACATATTTAAAACAAATGAAAGGTTATTAAGAAACATGATTAGATGTTCAATTTCACCAGTGTAAACATGAATCTCATTTAAAAAGTTTGTTCATTGCATCCACAATATAGTAGAATCTATTAGCTTGTTTGACAACCAAACAAGGTAGCATCCTGTTTTAGTAGTAGAAGCATGTGAATGATCACATTGCTTTTGCCATAAAAAATTATGTTCATCAGTGGCTTTCTACCGGGAGAGCAAAAAACTTATGAACCGACTGCACAGTGTTTTGCCTGTCCATGTTCTTGGAACTTGTTCCATCTGCTGCTATCATTATTCGTACATTTTTGGCACCTCTTTAGGAAACTGTCGTTACCTGCTGTACTTCACGTTGAGAAATTCTGGCAATTTCCTGGCAAATATTTTGTTTTAATTCTTCCAGGGTGTGTGGGTTTGTCTTGTACACTTGGTTTAAGTTAGTCCAGAGATAGAAATCACAGAGAGTTAGGTTGGGGACAGTAGGAGCAACAAATCTAGACTGACAATTCTGTCCTGAAACACACTTTCAATTGTTCTCATTGAATGATTGGCTGTGTGAGCTGTTACACAGTCTTGTTGGAAAAAAGCAAAATCACATTCCCTGTCTGTTAATTCTCTAAAAAGAAAAGGCAAACTTGTATTCACGTATGTATGGGCTTCAAGTGTTGACTCAAAAAGAATTGGCCCTATAACTCAGAACCTAATATTGACATGAAGTACCCCTTCATGATGAAAAACTCTGATGTGTTGCACTCACATGCCTTTCTCTACTATTGTACTAACCATTCTTACAAACTGTTATTCCTATATCTTCTTTCTTGATAGTTGAGATACACATTTGTACAAATTATCTTATTGCTTATTTCCTTGTAGGTGCAAGGGGAATGTTAGAATACAGTAGGCTTTGTGTGATAGTCAAATGTTTGAGATTCTGTTGTCTTTGCACACTTAACATATAAAAAAATGAACGATGATCCATTTCATGAAAGTTCTAAGTTTTCCGAAACTCACACACATAACAAGGAATATCTCTGAAATGGTTTACCCTACAAGAAAATTTATTGAGGCATAAATTGTGTATTTTAGCAAGATCTACATTTTTTGTGTAGTATAATTTGGTCTATCTCGCTTTACCAGTTATGCAAAAGTCGTCCAGAGTAAATACGACTACAGGGGCTATAGCCAGAAAATTCAAGATATACATTTCATTTGTCATCAAAGTATCTCAAACATATGACAGTTTAATCAAAATCGTTAGAGCCATTTTCAAGAAAATAAAAATGTTTGAAAAAGTTTCCATGTAAAGGGTAGTTTAGGGTGGGGCTATTTTCTTCAAAATCTTCATGTCACATCCTTGAAAGACATTAAACTTAAATACCAACTTTGGTTTTTAACCGACTTTTCGTTTTTGAGTTATGCTGTCCACAGACTGACAGACTGACACACAGACACACACACACACACACACACACACACACACATGGACCTTTTTGTAAAAATGCTTTTTTTGGATTCAGGGGGCCTCATAACATGTATTTCCGGTGAAATCTCGACATCGAATTTTTGGGTGGAATACAACACTTCCCCTACTTACCAGTAGAGAAAGTAAAAATTGGATATATGTTGTGGCATTAGTAGAGAAAGCTTTCTCAGAGCTGCACTAAGTGATTTTTATCTCTGGGGTAGCTTAAAGTGTACAAGACAAACCCACACACTCTGGAAGAGTAAATCAAAATATCTGCCAGGAAATTGCCAGCATTTCTCAATGTGAAGTACAGCGAGTGATGGATAGTTTCCTAAAGAGGTGCCAAAAATGTATGAACAACGATGGTGGACAGTTTCAGCATCTTCTTCCATAAAGTTGGTAAGTAAAGCCTTTAAAACTAGTTTTAAAAATGTTGTATGGTTTCATCTGCACCTTTCTATGATAGCGGCAGACAGCAACAAGTGCCAAGAAAGCAGACAGGCAAAACACTGCTCAGCCAGTTCATAAGTTCTTTGCTCTCCCTGTATATTGAACATTAATAATGTATTAACTGAATAAAATATTGTGTTCTTTTGTTTTCATGGAGTGGTTATATTTGATTACAATTTTTCATGTTGCAGGCACAGGTGACTGCATGTAAGAGGCTGCCTGATGATAAAGATACAAGGATAAATGGAGCAAAGAAGGTATAATCAACCTCTTAATAAGAGTCTATAACATCACAGTTTAAATCTTCCTTACTTCTTAAAATGCTAAAAGTTAGAAAAATGTTTCTGGGTAGATACTACTTCAAAGGAATAATAAGGCACTGTTTGCTAATGCATTACATAATAGCTACTAATGCTTATACTGCTAGAGGTTTAAAAGCTTGTTGTAAAGAATTTTTTTTTTTTTTTCTGGGCACTTGCAACTGTCTTTCCAGTTTCTTTTTCACCTTAATTTTCCAGGATTTTATTCCCATTTTCTCTACAGCTTATAAATCGTCCCATTACTTCTTATCTTTCAAACTTGCTAAAGTTTTGGCAAATCACACTATCATTGCTATTGCATATTTTTGTACCCTACCTCTGAACAAGAAGGTGTATCCCACATAACACAACAAAACAACAAATGGATGAATGCCTTTGTCAACAAGCCTGAGTTAATCTATTATTAGTGTTAATGTCAATTATGGTAATCAATTCATGTTTATATATACATTTTTTTACTTATATAGTTTAAGAAGGGTAATTTAACAATCTTCAATTCATATGTGTATTACCACAATTGGTGAGATAAGAAATTGTTTTATATGAACATAATTTAATGCAATGTTAAGAGACTGTCGGAAACTGAGAGATCTGAGTGATGGAAAAGTACGAGGATCATCCAGAAAGTAAAGAATGATTACGCATTGTGCTCCACGCAGACCCTCCACCACTGCGATTGCATTAGCAGCAGGTAGCTTATTCCTTCTCTTCAGTATGAAGTGAGTCTCGTTGCTGTGTGATCATGCTAATAGTTTTTGCAGTGATTTGAAATGACATTGCCAATTGAAAATCCCGCTAAATGTGAAATATGAAGTGTTATGCATTTTCTGAATGCTGAAAACGTTAAGCCTGTTGACATTTATGGACAAATAAAGAATGTTTATGGCAAAAGTGCAATTAATGAGTCATCTGTGCAGAAATGCATTATGTTCAGTGAAAGGACGACCAGCGTGCATGATGAAGATCGGAGTAGTAGGCCATCACTTGTTATAGAAGAACTGAAGAAAAAAGTTAATGAAACAATTCATGCAAACTTACGTTTTGCTTTGAGCACATTACACAAATCTTCCACAAATTTCATGTTTGATCTTGCGTGAAATAGTGACAGTGCACCTTGATTACAAGAAAATGTGTGCTTGGAGGGTGTCAAAAATCTTGAATGATGGCCACAAGGCAAATCGCAGGGAGCAGCCCTTGAATTTTTTACACAATATGACAAAGAGGGCCATGATTTGGTTGATTGCATTGTTACTGGACATGATCATTCAAGACTCCAGAAAACATGGCAGACAATGGAGTGGCATCACACAAATTTGTCCACAAAACCCAAGAAGGAAAACCCAATTTGAACACCTGGAAAGTCATGGCAATGGCTTTTTGGGACCGAAAGGGTTTAATCCTCGTCAAGTTCATGCCATGAGGAGCAACAATAAACTCAGAAGCCTATTGTGAAACTCTTCAATGGCTTTGATGTGCAATTCAAAACCAGTGACGTGGAATGCTGTCAGCAAATGACTATGCTTGGCCTCATGCATCAGCACGAACACAGCTGAAACTTCAACAACTAAAATGAGAAATCTTTGGTCATCCTGCTTACAGCCCTGACTTGACACCAAGTGATTATCACTTATTCCCAAAACTTAAATTTTTGTGTGGAAAACAGTTTGCAAGTGAGAAGGAACTCGAGCAAGCACTGAGAGCTTGGCTTAAATCTTTGGCGGCAAATGAGTGTAACAAGAGTACTGAAAAACTGTTCCCATCTTACAACAAATGTCTTGACAAATATGGTGATTACTTACAAAAGCAGTGTAAAGTCCTGCAAATTTAAAAATAAAGTTTTGTGCTAATATCTTTTGTTTTGATTGAACTGTGCTGAATCATTCCTTACTTTCTGGATGAACCTCGTACTTTCTGGAGGTGAAAAAGAGTTTAATTTCAAGGCTGTTATTCAGTTATGTAAGGTAAGACCTATTATCGCGTTATGCATCAGCTGCCAGGACCAGTGAGAAGGAGACAATCTTAGCCAATATAGCTAGGGAAAGTCCCAACTTCATGTTGAAATATGGTAATTGGGAGAAAACTTAAGGCCAGTGAGGTTTAAGAATTTAAGAACATGGCAGTAAGGTGCATTGTGTGTTGCAAAAATATCAGCCAGTAGGAAATTATTGAGTCACAGAATGATCAACAATAAATGTAGAAGCAGAAGTGAAAATTCAGGAATTTCTCAAAAATCTTAGGCAGGCAAACATGCTGCTGGGTGAATGACAAATTCCCATGTAAAGGTTCACTAAGTGATGCATTATGTTAAATATACAAATTTAGGAGTACTTCTGTGGCATTTAGAACAGATACGTTAACAATGGATCAAATCTTCACAATTAAACAAGTTATGGAAAAGGCATGGGAAAATAATATAGAGATACATCAAATATTTCTAGATTTCCAGAAAGCATATGACAGTATAGAAAGGGAGAAAATATACCATATTATGGAAGAATTTAAAATCCCAGAGAAGTTAATAAACTTAGTAAAGATCACAATGGATAACACTACAGCTCATATTAAAATTGGAAACTATATAACTTATGTTGACTCCGGCCATGAAAGCCTACGTTCTCTCATATAACAGATAGTGTTAATATTGAAAATGGACTTAAACAAGGGGATAGGCTAGCACCCACCCTGTTTAATTATTTATGTAATTATGGTAGCCATACAATTTAAAGGTGGCTGATAATTGACTATTACTACTCTTTTTCCTGCTGTGCAGATAAATTTTGTGGACGCAAATGATATCTCACCAACTGTATAGCCACCACAGCGTGTTTGACTACACAATACTGCAAGGCGTGGCAAGCTTATGATTGGATTTTTTATGACAGCTATAGGAAACTATCAGTAGATGTAGAATGCACAATATTCTATAAATCTGTACAAATTTTGGCATATGCAGGTGATATAAACTTATTGGGAAGAACAAAGAATACAGTTGCAGAAATATGCACAAAACTGGAGGAGAATGCAAAGGAAGTAGGTATGATAATAAATAAGGACAAAATAAAAGTAATGGCACAAAAAAAGAAATAGTAATAACAGAAGAGGGAACACAAGTGTGAATGAAAATCAGCTGGAAATAGTCAATAGCTTCAAATATTTAGGAATACATATAAATAATCAGAGTGATGAAAATAAAGAAAGAAAAACCCAAATAATAGCAGTACATAGTGTATTTCTCCTTACAGAAAGTATTTAAGAACAAAATAATATTTCCTAAAGCAAAACAATACAAAACACTCAAACCAGTGTTAATATATGGCAATATGATTCTGGCAGGTTGTCACAGTAGCTTAATGGTTAGAGCACCTGTCTGCTAAGCAGAGGGTCTGGTTCAAATCCCAGCTGTGGCATTGAATTTTTAAGTTCCAGTTCTACCTCTCAAACCAACAGTAAGTTTGTTGGCATAAATAAATAATAGTTTTCTTTTTACTTGTTCCATCCATCCCATTTTTATTTATCTCAATATATTGCTGAATAGCATCATCGTGTAAAGGAAATTACTGGCTTATGTGCTACAAATATTTGTTGACCATCTGAAGAATTTAATACTGGTTATGTTATGAAAATATGAAAAGTAGCATTGCTTCTGGGAAGAAAAGAAAGAAAACACTTCCACTTTTGAGGGAAATAACTTTACCTTTCACAAACTTTTATAGACTACTTTCAGACCATGTATATAATTACATCAAAGGGAACAGAATCTTGCTATGTTTTGTAATAATAATGATATGACAACTGTAACACCATGCAAGTGACTGCTATTTTTGCTCTTGCAAAGTAAATTAGTTCAACAAGAAAAGTAAAATGGGAATTAAATGAGCCAATGGGAAATGATTTAAATGGGATGAGTAGTTTCCAAGCAAATGTGGCATTTATGTTGCCTCTTTATATAAGCATGTTATAATCTTCTTAGTGTTTTGTGTTAGGATTATGCATCAGTTTCTTTCATAATTTTACACCATTGGTAAGAACAAAGAAAAAAGAACATCTGTAGCAACTTGTAATATGCATTCACAATTGGGCATTTAAGGTTGACACTAAAGAAGAGGAGCCTAGCATCCTGCCTCATCATGAAGAAGAAGCTCCTAAATTTCACACTATTACATTTTGTGAATCATCTAATGTGCAGAAAGACAACTCATCTCATCAGTCTAAAGAAACATCACCAAAGAAATCTCCAGCTAAAAGGAAGAAGGTAAGAATTTACAACTTTTTTTAATTCTGTGTTAAATTTTAGTATTAGCAGGCTAACAGCCCAAGCCTGGCCCGATTGTGTAATTTTATTACTGCTGCTGCTGCTATTATTTGAAATGTTTATATAATTCCTAGTAAACAAATGCCTCGATAATTGTGCTATTCTTGGAATTGCGGTATCGGTGACCAAAAAATATAACACATTGTGTTGTATCTCTTAATTTTCAAGCCCGGGACTGGCCCGAGCCCGACAAACCTTTTTCAAATTAGGCCCATGGGCTGGGCCGGGCCTAAGCCCGAGGGCTTGGTGTGTGCCCGTGCAGACCTCTAATAGGCATATACATTTATATTGTCTTAAAATCCTGAAACCTATAATGTTAAATGTGATCAACAATCAGTAATACTTCTCTGAAGAAGTACTCTTTTGCAATTAATGACTTTTGCTGAATACATTTTTATCCTCTAACTTAGGCTACCAAAATTCGTGTCTGTATTGTAGCTCGAAATACTACACATTTCTTTTCTGCTCTTAACCCTACTAAAAAATTTTGAACACACGATATTGTTTCTATGGATTTATATGATGTGTGGTGATGAACAATGTGAAATGCAAGTGTTCCCTCTGCAGCACTAACACAATATGGTGACTGTGGGCTGAGCAAAGAAACCTTTAATATCTAAAATGTCGACTCACATTTTGTGAAATTACAGTTTTAACGTGTAAAGGGGAGGATTTATATGAAAGGAGGTACAATATGGAGGGTTGTTTCCAATCTCTGCTAATGAATTGCCAATGTGATTGTTGCATTTCTGCATGTGCAGCAAGGTCAAGCATTTGTGAGACAAAAGAACCAGTTACTGTGCTGCCTTCATAGCATTAGGACTGATGTGGCTCTCATTATGCCTAAGCAAATGGAGCCATATTGAGAAGGCTACATTACTGCCCTTTCCGACACACAGTATAATTATGCTGATATTATTGAAGCATGCAATAAGTGACTTTTTTGTGTTAAAGTACTGGATTAGCTCACTGTTGAATAAAAAGGGAAAGCTTCTCATGGGATTAATTCCAAGAAAACTGATAACTCGTAGAGTTGCTGAAAGGGTCAAAATCAATTCCAAGTGTTATCAGGATGAAGTTCTCACCCCAGTTTACCACACTGAAATCCTGGCTCTATATGGGAGAGACCAAAACAAAGTCTGGGTCACACTGTTTTAACTCCTGCAATTTTGTAAAGAATGTAGCAGGAAACAGAATACACAGTTTCATTCAACAACATCCCAATGAGATCTCCTGATGCCTGTCCAATGGATTTTTGCACCTCTGTACTCTTGAAAATGGCAATGGAATGTAGGCGCCCTTGAACAATTGATGGTCTTTGGAAAGCCTGTCAAGTGGAGTGGGAACTTCTGGACATGACTGCACTATGCAAGAGCATGCTCCAGTGAAACATAAGGTACAGTGCTTGATTGAAGGGACAACAAATTGAGCCTGATCGTTGGGGGAGACATGCTCTTTGTAAGATAGAAATAAAGTCCTTTATCAGAGATAGGAAACAATGCTCCGTAATTTCATTAATAGTGCAGGAGGTAACTGAAATTAATGAATTTGTTATTCAAGGTGTAGAAAGGTAGCTCGGTAAGTTGGCCGGCAGTGCATAAATATGTTCATTATCTTCCTAAAAGTATGTAGCATTATAATCATGTATATTCATTCATTATAAAATTTGAAGTTTATTTGTGTTTATTTAAAAAAATGGTGTTATTTTGGTCACAATTAGCAGGTCAGATTTGTAATAAAATTGAATTACTGCCTAATACGTATGTCTTTTTAAAAACTTTTTGTCTCTCTTTATTTTTCATTGTTTTAGACCAGTGTTTTTCAGCCTGTGGGTCGACCCTCTGGGGGGTCGTGAAGCCTCCGTAAGAGGGTCGCGAGAGGTTGAGAGAACTCAGTAAAAAAAAATCAACAAATTTAAAAAGGTAGATATATTAAGAAAAAGTTAACAAAATGATACTCATTATGTTATTTGTACAAACACATTAACAAAAAATAAAATCTTTGAGTACTCGTTCATTTTAATGTGAAGGTTGTGCTTGAGTTTGTTCAATCAGTTTCTCCCATCGTGAATCCATTTTTGCAGCATTAAGTATTAAATCATTTTCCAAATTTAACCGACTTCTTAGTTTACTTTTTATTTGGGCCATTGATGAAAATGACAACTTGCACAAGTACGAGATAGAAAATGGAACCAAACACTTCAAAGCCTCAGTTAATTCCAGGTATTCTGTTTTTCTTTTTAACCAAAAGGTATCCAAATTTTCAGACTTGAATTCCAAGAGTAACATCCCATCGGCAGATAATTCCAGCAGATTCTCTTTGAGCTTAGTTGCTAAATTTGCCTCATTTATAGCTCCATTTAAAAGTGGATTTAAGATCCATCTTTGCCCAGTATTATCCGATATCTCTTACACAGAGAAGTAATGACACAATTCTTTCTCCAAATTATCTAACACCATTTTCATACTAGATATATATGAGTTGATGTTTATCTCACTTCCAACTTCTCCAATGAAAGACTGTGTCGACGAAAATGAATCAAAGTTGTTTTGATTTATAAATGATGACCACAATTCAATTTTTTGTATAAAGCCATGGAGTTTGTCTTTTGCATTGATGACATTTTTATCCTGCCCTTGAAGACTTTTATTCAAGTTATTTAAATGCTTGAATAAGTCAGAAAGAAAAGCCAATTTCAAAAGGAATTCCAGGTCAGAAATTAATTCAGAGTAATGCAACTTGGCTTGCTGTAAATATACTAATAGTCCAGTGTGAAGTTCCATAACTCTGGTCAGTACTTTGCCTTTTGATAACCACCTAACCTCTTTATGGTAAAGCAAATTGTGGTGTAGTGTCATATCTTCACAAACGATTCGAAACAATCGGGTCTGCAACGCTTTTGGTTTAATAGAATTTACAATGATAATGATAATATTTAGAACTTGACTGTATTCTTGTGGCAGGGTTTTGGCTGCAAGAGCTTGGTGATGGAGAAAGCAATGCATCCAACAAGCATTTGGCATCTGCTCTTTCAGTCTAGCAATAAATCCACTCTTCGCACCAGACATGGCTTTTGCTCTGTCACTACAAATAGCAATGCATTTTTGTGCCCAATCGATATTCATATCTTGCGTAGCTTAAAGGAACATATCATGCAAGCACTGACCTGTAGTATTCATGGGAAGTGCCTTGCAAAATAGTATTTCTTCCATTAATGTTTCATTGGATTCAAAACGCACAAAAGCTACAAACTGTGCACAACCTGCAATATCCGTTGATTCATCAAATTGCAAGGACACAAAATAACTTTTCTTTGCTTTTTCTATGACTTGATCACGAATGTCAGTTGCCATATTGCTTATCCTGCGTTGGATGGTATTGTCGGAGAGAGGTATACTTTTGAGCTTTTCGATCTCTTGCTTGCCAAACATAATCTCTGCTATATCTAAAGCCACTAGTAAAATCAAATTTTTGGCAATACTGTGAGGTTTTCCTGCTTTAGCCACAAGAAAAGCTACTCTATAGTTAGCGAGCAACGGTTTCTCATTTAGTTTGGACATTTGACCTGTAGCAGTTTTTTGATGTTCAAGAGCTCTTAATTTTCAGTCAAAAAATTCCACAGGTTTATTTTTTTCATTAGGATGTTTTGTGTTTAGATGGTGTGCCAACTTCGATGGCTTCATGCTTTCTCTTAACAAAATTTCCAAGCAAATTATGCACTGCAGTTTATTCTCAATCACAGTAAACCCAAATTTCAAATAATTGTTGTCATAATGACGTAGTTTCTTTATTCCATTACTCCCACTAGACGTTGATGGTTCTGATGATCTTTTCAGGAATTTATCCATTTTCAATTATAACAAACAACTAAACCGCGCATGTCTCATGCTCACAAATCACCTTACAATTACTCCAACTCACCTTGCACACAGTCCGTATAACACCGTAGTTTCACTTCCGAATCATTTCCACTTATCGCGATCTTGCTTCTGATTCCACTTGCTTCGCGGTCTTGCACTCAACTGCCGTGGCCCTATTTATAAGCCAGCGCATTCTAGCAAGAATCATTTCAAAGCATAACAAAGCATCTCGAAACTTGTGGACCTTTCGCGGAACCTGTACTAGTTCCGAGTGTTACCAACAGATGGCACTGGGAGTCTCGGCCCTAATAGTATGTTTGTATTTGTTAATTATCAATTGGTCACGTGTTCGATTTAAAATTAAATGTTTTACGTACTTAATTATATATTTATATCCGAATCCTAATAACGCAAAAGCCTAAAATTGTTGTATGTACTATATATTTTTAATATGCGTGAAAAAAAGGGTCGGGGGGTTGTGAAATATTTTTTGGTACTAAGGGAGTCGTGTCATGAAAAAGGTTGAAAAACACTGTTTTAGACCATGCTTATTATAACAAATTGTATAGGTTTACCGATATATTTACTTTGTCATTGCAGAAAAAGAAGCTGGGTCCTGATAAGTACAAATGTGAGTACTGCGGTGCCAAGTTCCGTAGGGGTGCACATATAAAGCGACATCTACGCATCCATACAGGAGAGAAGCCATTTGAGTGTTTTGTTTGTGGAAGAAAGTTTGCTGCCTTCTACACTTTGAAGATTCATCAAGTAGTACATACTCGATCACGTGACCATGCCTGTCAGCATTGTGATAAGCGATACTCTCATCGTTCAACTTTGATGGGCCACTTACGGCAGGTGCATAATATTGGTGGGGACCCATTTGTCTGTAGCACTTGTGGGCAGACAGCTCCTTCACGTAAGGATCTGGCAAGGCACATTGCTTCACATAGCGACTTGCGTCCACATGTCTGTCATATATGCAATAAAGGGTAAGTGAAAAGCCTCATTTTCAAATCAGTTTCAAAGTTTCAGATTTTTACAATATTTTTTTCTCGTCTTATGAAAACAAGAAACATAGTTCTTTCATCAAGACATGCATTGTCCCAAAGTTTGGGGACATAGATTTTCAGCAATTTTTTACAACCTCAGGGTTGTATTCAATGAGTAGCAGATAAAGTTGGTAAGGGCTAATGTTCTTTTAATTAAAATTCAGATACCACCAAATTAGTTTTATTTGAACATAAATGTATATTAACAAGTTATTACGCTCTGTAAACTTGTACAAATAATGAACATCTGGTGCTATTCAGATATTTGTGGATCTTGAAGTTTTCTGGTACAACTTTTCCACATGTTGAATTCAGAATGATATAGAAACTTAAGATCAATTGGGCATAATCATTGATATATTCAGATGACATATTGATTGGAAATGGTAGAGATAGTTTGCAGATGGCAATTAATGAACGGAAGGAGGAATTAATCAGAAAGGGACTGGAATTGAATATATCTAAAAGTAAACTATGTACATAGGAAAGAGAAATCAAAATATCATGTAAAGGTGAGAATCTGGAACAGGTAGATAGCTATGAATACCTTGGAATATTAATATCCAACGATGGAAAAGTTGTTAGCTAATGCTGGATTTCTGACAATGAAGTCATTAATCCTCTTGCTCTCCAATGTTTTTCACTGATGGATGGGGCACTAGAAGTGGCCGGGCATATTTGAATGTGGTCTCGATCCATTTCCTCTTGCAGATCACATAGAGGACAGAGTGGTGAAGAATATATCCCAATTCTGTTTAAATGTTTTGCCAGACAATCATGTCCTGTAATCAACCTGAAGGTTGCAACTGCTGTTTTTCGAGGATACTCAGGAATTACTGTTTGAATGTTTGGTAGTTCCCATCTTTTATTTTTTTGATTTTTCATAGTAATATTTTGCCTTAATTTTTTAAAATTCAGAGTTGACTAATCTTTTAGTTGCATAAGATGGTAGATTAACTATAGCTTTCTATACACTGCTGGTACCCTTTTTTTGCAAGAAAATGAGCCTTCTCATTACCACTCAGTCCACAGTGAGCTGGTATCCATTGGAAGACTAGGTGTTTTTGAAGTGCTGTTAGATGGCTAAGGATTTTCCAACATTCCATAATTGTTTTGTTTTTTGGTGACAACAACTTGGTGGAAGTAATTGCTATAATTGCTGCCTTGGAATCTGAGAGAATAACTGCTTGATGAAAATGTGAAATTCTGTACAAAAGATTTTGTAGGGCCATTCGAATTGCTTCAATTTCTCCATCAAAGTTTGTAGTTCCATAACTTAAAGATTTGTAATAGGAAAAGAGGTGACATGTGACTCCAGCACCTGCTCCATCTCGGTTTGATATCAATGATCCATCAGTATAAATATGCTGCTAGCTAATGCTGGATTTCTGACATTGAAGTCATTAATCCTCTTGCTCTACAATATTTTTCACTCATAGAGTAATCAGTATAAATATGGAGCCATTTATGTTCCAGAAATCTAGTATGGATTGTCTCTAATGCCAATATAATGGTTCAATTGTGTATTCCACTGTATTGAACTGAATAAATAAATAAATAAAAAAATAAGAACAGTAGTTGGAGTATCACTTTTCTTAACTTCTTCTGTCAGGTGTAAATAATATGTGATGTCTAATGTTTGTGTCAGATTGACTTTATATATGAAGTTTTCCTTTGGATAAGGAAGGTATACATTCTTCTTAATGTCTTGAATTTTGGAAAGAAAGCTCTCCTGAGTCTTTAGTGTGTGTGTAAAATTTCTCTTGTTCCATGTGTTGAATGGGAGTCTGATCAACTTCCCGTGTTGAATAAGAGCCGCTTTTTCTATTTCATATTCAATGGGGTATTGGTTGGTTAGTATTTCCATAGCTGCTATTGGTGTGGTTTTGATAGCACCTGTAATAAAATTAGTCTCAGACTTCGGTTTTGAAAGATTTGAATCTTTTTGTATTTTATTTGCTGTCACAAGAACTTCATTGCAGTAAGTAAATAATGGCTATATATATATGTTGTGTTAAGAGTTGCTCTGGAACATCCCCACTTCATTCCTGTTAGACGTTTTAACAGTGAAAGGCGCCTTTCTGCTCTTTGTATTACATTTTCTATTTGTTTGGTCCATGTAAGTTTGGTATCAAATGTAACTCCTAAATACTTTGCTTCCTTTGTTTCTGGTAATTGTTGACCCTCAAAATTAGTTTTATTTTTAATGTTCTTTTTCTTACTGAAAAGATTTGTAGTTTGATTTTGATTTGACAGTCATTAAAGTTTCTTTGGACCACTGTTGTACGAGGGGCGTCTCAAAAGTAACTTGCACTATTTTTTTAAAAAATAAGAAAACGTTTAAATATTTTAAAAAGGGTATATTTTGAAAGCTACATTCAGTACCTATTTTTCCACATAATTTCCTTGAACCTAAATACATTTTTGATACCGTGGTAACAGTTTTTTCAACCCAATGTCAAACCACTCTCCCGCCAAACTGGATGGATACCCATCGTTCCACTTCTTGTTTCAGTTTCTCGTCATTTACGAAGCGCCTTCCCCCAAGATGTTGCTGCAGCTCCGGAAAAAGATGGTAATCACTCGGTGCAAGGTCAGTTGCACTAGATGGATGACCGGAAACATCCCATCGAAACTGCTCAAAAGGGCTTGAGTTTCACGAGCAGCGTGTGGGCGAGTGTTATTGTGGACCGGAAAAACTGTTTTGCTTAACTTTCCCTTCCTTTTGTTTTGTATGGCTCTTTTGAGTTTTCTCAGCGCCTCACAATAGCGAGCAGCTGTCATCGTGGTCCCATGGAGCAGGTAATCGATTAACAGTACTCCCTTCGAATCCCAGAATATCGTTGTGATGACCTTGACAGCCGATGCAACAACTTTTGCCTTTTTTTGGAGTTGCGTCATCCATTTGTTTCCACAACTTGCACACACTTTCCATAGACACCGATCCTTAGAAATAATCCTGTGAAGCGATGCATGGCTTATTTCAGTATACGGAAGAAGTTGAAACAAACCTGCATCAAGTGTAAGGCACTGATCGGTGTTCACGACTGCTTGAACCTCGTCAACAATATTCGGAGCGAGGGAAGTGGAAGGTTGGCCGCTTTTTCATTGCTCATTGTGTAATGTTGTTCTCCCTTCAATGAACGATTGGGGCCAACGAGAAACCATTTGTCTTGACAAAACGTCTTTTCCATAAACACTGCACAACTCGCAATGAATTTCAGTTGCACATTTATTTTTTCCCGTCAGAAAACGGATTACAGTGCGAACTTCGCAATCGGCGGTAGGAACGATTGGAGTCTCCATTGTTACTGCCGTTTTAATGTCCAAGCAATAAACTTAGGGGCCTAGGAATTCTATGGTGCTGCTACTACACCCATACCTATATACCCTGGGACTTTCAGACTTTTTCCGCCTATCGCGCAGATTTAAAAAAATAGTGCAAGTTACTATCTTCCTTTCATAGAAGTTTGAAAACAGTGTTGTAATTAATTTAATTTAAAAGGTGAGTTAATTAATAACACTGAACAACACTTACAACATATTTTTCCGGGACGCGTTTCGAAGGTAACTTTCCTCCATTATCAACCGGACAATAACTCAAGTGCACTCAAGTGCAAGTTACTTTTGAGACGGCCCTCGTAGGTTGTTTAAGGATTGTTGCATGGTTTTTTCTAGTTCTATACTTTAGTTTTTTGGTTTTGAAGCCCACATTACTAAGTCATCAGCAAATAGTGCACACTTCACACTTGATTCTTGTATTTGTTGTGGCAGATCATTAATAAAGCCTTGTGGTAAGCTGCGGTGTACTTGTTTATATTTAGATATATTTCTTCCATATCTGGTAGCAATAAAGCGTCGTGTTAGGAAATGGCATAGCCATGAAAATATTGGACCTTGTGTCCCTATTTTTTTCACTTTCTTTAGCAGTTTTGTTCTGCATGTAGAATCATATGCACTTTGGAAATCAATAAAAACTGATACATTATCTTCTTTTCTATTGAAGGAGTCTTTGATTTCTTGACTGAGAACTAAGACTTGTTCATTTGTAGAGTGGAGCTCTCTGAATCCAGCTTGACATGGGGAAATTAAATTTTGTGATTCTAGAAACCATTTTAACCTATTTGACACCATTCTTTTCATCACTTTTGTTATTATGCTAGTAAGAGCTATTGGTCTATAATTATTTATTTCTGATGCTGTTTTATGTTTCTTCAAGAGTGGGACAGTTATTGTTTTTCGGCATTCTGCAGTTACAGTGGTTTACTAAGATAAATTGTAGAGTTTTAGTAGTGGTTTTGCTGTTTTTCCAAGGTTTTTTATGAACTCTGGATGTATGTGATCTGGTCCAGGAGACTTTGATTTTTAGATTATTAACCTCTTGAGCAATGGCCATTTAAAACGTCTGCGAGCCGAGAACTGCTAGCATTTAAATTGTTAAATGTGCTAAAAGCGCTTCGTATATACACAGCTGTATTTTGTGTAAATATTAAGTTATTTTAATGAAACAAAAACTGGTATAAAACTCGTTATTTGCAGTATAAATGTACGTCATCAGCAAAGTTGAGTTGTATTTACAAAACGTTGAAATGGCACAATTTTGTTTCACTGTGGTGAAAAGTCAACTTTGCTCTGTCGAACACATCTAATATAAGTTCTCGGAAAGAAAGAATAAAGAAACACCCATTGTATGTGTGGCTTATGCGTCAGCATACTGTGTAATAAAGCGCTACTGCATGCGTGGTCTTTTGAGTCATCAGAATAGATCAACATTGCAACTTTTGCTTACGCGAGTTTCGTAACTTAGTAGAGTCCGTGTCTTTCTTTGTTGAAATACATATGTATTCTTTCCTGCTTGTAGCTGAAGGGAGAAGTGGTATAAAAAGGTGTTTTTGCACCAACTGGATATAACCATATACAATTGTTTGGGGATTTGGACAGCTCTCTAAACCCACACAGGACAATGACCGACCTTGACTACCGACTATAGCTTGCAGCCTAATTGAACAATACCACGTTGGGGGTTGAAAATCCAAAACCCCTGCACCCCTCAGACTTCAAGGAAAACATTATCCTAAAAGGATACCACCAACAGCAAAGAAGTTCCGCCCATCTCGAAAGTGTTTCGTGTGCCGCAAGAAGGGAATTATTCGCGATTGTGGAGATGTACATACCCTTGTGTGTTTATCCCTGTTTTGAGGTAAATCACTGCAGAACGAACATATTAAGGTAAGCCAATAAAGTATATAGACCTTACTAAAATGTTTCATAAAGGGAAAATTATAATAAGTTGAGTTGGATAAGGGATAAATAAGGTTTAAATGCTTAAACGTACAGGACGCCCATATCGCTCATCCGTCATTTTAAATTGACGTGATTTCATGTCGATATCCCTCAAGAGGTTAATTGCAATCTTCAGTTCTTTCATATTAAAATTTTGTAAAAAGATATTGTATTGAGTGTTTAGGATCCATTCTCCTTCTTGTTTCAAATCTTTCTTAAATTATGTTGTTGTTAGCTAATGCTGGATTTCTGACAATGAAGTCATTAATCCTCTTGCTCTCCAATATTTTTCACTGATGGATGGGGCACTAGAAGTGGCCGGGCATATTTGAAGGTGGTCTCGATCCATTTCCTCTTGCAGATCACATAGAGGACAGAGTGGTGAAGAATATATCCCAATTCTGTTTAAATGTTTTGCCAGACAATCATGTCCTGTAATCAACCTGAAGATTGCAACTGCTGTTTTTCGAGGATACTCAGGAATCACTGTTTGAATGTTTGGTAGTTCCCATCTTTTATTCTTTGATTTTTCATAGTAATATTTTGCAATAATTTTTTTGAATTCAGAGTTGACTAATCTTTTAGCTGCATAAAATGGTAAATTAACTATAGATTTTTGTACACCGCTGGTACCCTTTTTTGCAAGAAAATCAGCTTTCTCATTACCACTCAGTCCACAGTGAGCTGGTATCCATTGGAAGACTAGGTGTTTTTGAAGTGCTGTTAGATGGCTAAGCATCTTCCAACATTCTATAATAGTTTGGTTTTTTGGTGACAATTTGGAAGTAATTGCTATAATTGCTGCCCTGGAATCTGAGAGAATAACTGCTTGCTGAAAATGTGAAATTCTATACAAAAGATTTTGTAGGGCCATTCGAATTGCTTCAATTTCTCCATCAAAGTTAGTAGTTCCATAACTTAAAGATTTGTAATAGGAAAAGAGGTGACATGTGACTCCAGCACCTGCTCCATCTTGGTTTGATATAAATGATCCATCAGTATAAATATGGAGCCACTCATGTTCTGGAAACCTATGTAGAGGACAGGTATAAATTTTGGCACTACAAATTACAAGAAAAACAAAATTATTTTTCATAATTAATATAAATCTTGTAAATTATCAATAAAATGTGCCACATTAAAGGGAGGCTATAGAAGAAGAAAAGAGAATTTCATGTTAAAAGTATGGTTGTCATTCTTTTACACACTTTGAACCAATTAACTCATAATGTTTTTGTGCAAAAGGATGAAAATATAATTGTGGTGTGTACAGCCTTGGAAAAAATGATTGAGCACATTAGGAGAGCAAAATATTTCCATTTTCTACGTCATGTTGCAGCATGGTTTACACAAGTCAGTATTTCCAACATGCAGCTGCAGTTTATTGATAGTCTGTTCCATATACTATCAACTGTCAGACACACTGTTCTAGTAATGCTTTTTAAACAGTGAAGCCTTTAATTGTTCTACATTTAGATTTTTCAGTTGACATTGCGATTCTAACTTAAACAATCCGGGACATCGCATGACAGTCAATTGCCCGTGAATGTAACTATTATCACTCTGGGCTTAGAATGGGTCATTTATATAAACATTGCTGCTTGTCTCACTCATGTTACAGTTCAGTGCCCTTAGCTGCTCAGCTGTTTACAGCTCGCTCATGTTACAGCAGCATTCAGCTCATACTAAATGAACTAAATTAACTTTGATTTATCTGAGTTATCACAGAGAAGCACAGTTTCAAAAGTAGCATTATTTGAAGACTTGTCCAGATTTATAATTCAAAAAAGAACTATGTACTTTAAAGCAAATGACACAAACATCTACTTGTCCTACAACATTAAATGGCTTTTTCTGTTTCTTCATAGGTTTTAAAGTTCCCATTTGTTTCGTTTCCATTCTCAAATTGGAAATACTGTTTACAGATACATCAGTTGCTACTGATGTCAATTTGGTTACATCTTTCACAGTCTGAATGTCATAACATTAACCCAATTGTGTCATATTTAAATGTCTACTCAACCAACCAAGAAATTGGATTTGAATCCCCTAGCAGTGAGGGTGGTAACAGCTCATGCTTTGAAAATCATTTAAAATCAAACAGTAAATAAATACTTTTTGCTGAAGACTTGCATATACAGCATCAAAAGCATTAACTCAAGAGTACTGTTCTCTAAGTGCTGCTGTTGTGTGTGATGGAGCTCTTCACTGTAAGGTTGATCCATGTGAAACTAAACTCAAGTGGCCAGTGCACAGTTATAATCAGGGAGCGGGGTATAGGTGCGAAATCCATTAAGTTAGCCGTGCACTTACAACAGGAAGTGGAAGTGCCGGCAATCTTGCAGAGTGGAAGGCAGTACAACCCTCATGCTACCTGCCGGCTGGCTCTATACTCCGTGCTGTTAATCTTATTCCTATGTTTACTTACTAAAACCCTGCTCCCTGGTTATAATGTATCCTTCCGCCATTCATGCCAGAAATACTGTCACAACCATGTGGTGAGTGCATGCGGCACATAATAGAAAGGACCAATCCCTTATTCTGTCAACTTCAAGTGTGACTAACATGTAACTAGAGGTTAAAGGCGTTAAGATTGATAGTTATAACAACATAAACTGTTGTAGCACTTTGTCAATTGTTGGCAACTCATTTTTAAAAAAGAAATTGTGCACTGTTACATGAATTTCATTTTTAACAAAATCATCACATTCTTGCATGGCATATTTCACATGCTTTCTTTTTTTTCCGGGTGTAACTACTTTTCCTGTTTCAGCTTTTTCTCTACAAGTACTGTTTATACTGGTACTCGAAACACTGGTGAACTCAGAAGTTAATTTCACTACTTCTTTGATGGGAAGAATTGGATATTTCTCACATAACTTATAATATACATTCTACCCTATTGTTTTTTTCACCATTAGTCAGTGGTTTGTCTGCCTTATGCTTTACATAAGTCGACGAAGACGCAAGAGCACTGCCGCCATCCACCATGATCCTAAATAGAAACTGCTGGCTGTAAGCAATACTCTGTAAATACTCGGATATCAGGTAACTCACATGAGTTGCATGTTGGGACTTGTAGCTCTTTTTATCAGTATACATCAGCGTTAATTAACCTTTTAGGCATTTGTATTGAATATTATATAATTTAGGGATAACTTCATTAAAAAATTAAGATTACTAGCATGGGAGTTGCCACACACTTAGACTTTATTTGCCCTTGCTGTAGCACGGGAAACACCTTTTGGTGCAAAGTGAACCATGATTTTGCCTGCAGTCTCATAGGGGTTATGCTGGGAGAAGGTATACTCTGGCAGCTTGTTCAGCTTTCATGCATTTGGATAATATTGAAGGTGCAGATAGTCAGAAAGTCTTTACAAACCTCACTATATTAATTAAAAGGGTTGAAAACAGGGTTGTTGTTAGTTTTAGTCCAATTCCAGTCACATTGTTTTTTTACGCATTACAATATTAACCCGTTTTGAAGGGCCTGTCATGATGTCATTGGTTTTACAATTATTTTTGTCACTGTTTCCTAGCCCTAATTCATTATCACATCACTAGAACTTTCTTTAGACTCTGTTTCATATTCAGAAAACTCACCACTTTCACTGTCACTGTCTGGTATACTTTGTATCAGTTTTTTCAAATCCTTCTCATCATCCTCATGGTTTCTTTTCATGGCAGATGTGAGTGAAATAGCATTAAGAATAAAATTACTTTTCCTTGGCTTAAATGCAGTTGATGAGGCCATACTGGGAGAATTATAAACCTGACATGTTAACACTCTATTCCAAAAATATACAAATGACATCTTCAACAGTGTTTAAGATTAGCATGATGCTGTAGTGAAGAGTCTTATTGTCAGGGCGTTCATGGGTCAAGCGGATAAATAAGGGTGATAATTATTATACTACAAATAAATATTAAACTTTTCTACTAATTCAGCTTTATTGCGATGAACTTGTAACAATATAACAAATTCTCTTCACTCTTTTACAAATATTAATACTTTTAGGTCCCGAAGCTATTCTATTCAAGACCTTCGTGGTTTTGCACAAGTTAAATCCTCACTTCTTTCTTAAATATCTTGGAGTATTTACGAGATAATTGCACATAATGAAAATCGACGTGGTATTCTATTAGCTGTCCTTGGGCAAATATAATCCAGTGTCGTTGGATTGCCAACAAAATCCCTTTACTTTCCGCAGCACGAATATGCATCCTGTCTACATCAACGCATATATCATTAGTACCCTATTGGGGTAATTGTTTGTTTCTCCTAATTACAGGCATAGCAACTGCGGGTTATTGGTTACCTATCATTGAGTTGAACATATCGATCATAAGGGGTTATGATTGACCTTGGGTATATTTCCTTTCGATTTGAGGGACATAAGTCAAGAAATATAATTTTGGTAATTACATTACATATATGAGATTTACAAATATTACGTGGAAACAACTTGGCATATTAAATACTGGTGTAAATCCTTTCTGTAATTCATTTTGACATACAGTTCCTGTTACACATGTATGAAAAGGAACCTAAACTACATGCAGTGATATAGAGTAATGCAACATTGCGAGCTGAGCTTGTCATATGATGCATATGCCAGAAAAGTGCATGCAAGCCCAGGTCACCAAATGATGCGAATGGGTTAAATGAAAAAAATTAAACACATCATATAGAAGGTCTGTGACATTGAATTTTTCAGTTCTGATTCTATCTTTTCAAGCTTGTCCATGCATGGTTAGTGCTGTTAGAACAATCCATATCATTGATTGACCTTATAAATGGGAACTTAAAGAGTGAAACTCGTAAAGCCTGGAATTTAAAGTACTTACAAATGTAAATTGTCATTGAGGTGTATCTCAGATACGCATTTGATTCCTTGTGTTCTAATGGAAAATGTGTTAGTTTGAGAAGTTAATGTTGTGCCAGCATATTACCGTGATAGCTTGGTTAGCAGAGCAGCTGCACATTAAGTGGAAGGCCTGTGGTTTAAATCTCGACTATGGCATAGAATTTATCAGTTCTGATTCTACTTTTCACATTTAATACCACTTTTAGAAGCTTGCCATTTATATTTTTCTCTACACTACTCTGAATGCTCCATCATAAGGATTGAGCGCATGTGCACACATTATTGAGAGGATGTGTGCCACAGTCAGTGAAGTACTGACTACCACATAACAATAAATGGAAGTATAATGTTTCAGCTCAAATTTAAATGCTTTGAAAGTTGAATTATTGTGCTTATTCATCCCATTCATTATTTGAATGTATCAAGTAAGTGATAATTACTGCAAACTATTTTCACTAATGCCCAGAGTTGTACTGCAGCATGATGTTGATATCTGGAACCTTTGTAAGGCCAGATTGAGTATAGTTGTCGGCTACTGACATTGAGAGCACTGGGATATGCATTGGAAGGCATTTAGCTTGGTTACCACCTTGTTTGCTGTTGTCTTTGGTGTTAATAAGATGTTAGCTAACCTTTGCTGTAAAAGATTGTTGAAATGCAAGTTTTAACATTATGTTAAACTTTTATCTAAATTGTTGGTGCTGTTTTTATAAAGATTCTTAACACATAACAGCGTGAATTATGTTCTTACTGAAAGATGAAATATTGTGATAGCAGACGCGATTCCTATCTACAGGGTTGTGGTAACAGAATGGAATGCATAAATCAATGTTCCTTTATCACAACATATTTATTCATTAGCACTTCGTTATTTTACACTCTCAGCACCGTATTAATTAATCAAAGACTTTCACAATTAAATAACTTGGTAGAATCTACACTGGATAAAAGTTTGGTGAAAGTTCCATGTTCACACGCTACCAGAAACACGTCTTATCATCTTGAGCATACAGACGCTAATGAAAATAGTCCTTGGCGTCTCTCTGACGCAACACCGCCATTCTTTTGTATTCATCCGCGCAAATAGTTTTTATTGGTTGAACACAAAGTGACAAGAAAACATTGGCTATCCTGAATATTAAAAATAAGTCCCTGATACATCCAAACAAGAACTAGAAATTTATACACTTTTAAAAAAACATTTATATGAACGATTTTCTATCAGGGCCCAATATTCTGTCTCATTGTTAACAAACAAGATGAGTATTTTCAATATTGGTGAGTGAAACCGGCTTAGGTGTGTGTATACTTACAGGCTGTTTTAGCACATATATTTGAAAACAGCTCTGCCTACAGTTTGTTCACCAGCTCATGGTCTCTGGCAGGAATGCAGCCAGCTATGTAGCTATGTTAGTAAACAATTCCAGATAAACAGCAATACCTGAGCCAGGAGTTGTGCTTCTAATTGCATTTACAATAATGTTGCCAGCCTTGGAATGCATTCATGCTAGATGAAAGCAAAGAACATGCTCAAAATAGTACAATTTAAGTGCTATTTTCAATTCATGCGGTACATTTAGCTTATAAAACGTAAACAATGTTTTCAACTACTCTGTCTTTTTCCTACTGATCATTTTCTGCCTTTCCTGCATTTTTTAAAAACACTGCTAGTCTATTTCAGTCTTACGTGATACATGTGAGTGTTATATCGTGCATTTTTTGTAAAATAAGTCACCTGTTACATTTCTTCAAGTATTCATTTTACCTTGGCCCAAACTAGTTCTATGGGATTGAGATCACACATGTATGTGGGCAAGCAAATGACAGTGTGGCCCAATGAAACCAAAAATGCATCCACTATAAGAGTCTCTTAAGTTTTGTTTATTTCAATCATCTTATAAAGATCTATTTTACACATAGAACTGTCACTCCAAACCCCTTTGTTCTGCAACCACAGTATCATAGCAGATTTCACAACACTCCTAGGTGGAGGATTATCTACTTCTACATTACTTTTACCATGACTTCCCACAATATCATAGCAGATTTCACAACACTCCTAGGTGGAGGATTATCTACTTTTACATTACTTTTACCATTACTACCCACAATATCATAGCAGATATCACAACACTCCTAGGTGTAGGATTATCTGCTTCTACATTACTTTTACCATTACTACCCACAATATCATAGCAGATATCACAACACTCCTAGGTGTAGGATTATCTGCTTCTACATTACTTTTACCATGACTTCCCACAATATCATAGCAGATATCACAACACTCCTAGGTGGAGGATTATCTACTTCTACATTACTTTTACCATTACTTCCCACAATATCATAGCAGATATCACAACACTCCTAGGTGGAGGATTATCTACTTTTACATTACTTTTACCATTACTTCCCACAATATCATAGCAGATATCACAACACTCCTAGGTGGAGGATTATCTGCTTCTACATTACTTTTACCATTGCGTCCCACAATATCATAGCAGATTTCACAACACTCCTAGGTGGAGGATTATCTGCTTCTACATTACTTTTACCATTGTGTCCCACAATATCATAGCAGATATCACAACACTCCTAGGTGGAGGATTATCTGCTTCTACATTACTTTTACCATTGCGTCCCACAATATCATAGCAGATTTCACAACACCCCTAGGTGGAGGATTATCTGCTTCTACATTACTTTTACCATTACTTCCCACAATATCATAGCAGATTTCACAACACTCCTAGGTGGAGGATTATCTGCTTCTACATTACTTTTACCATTACTTCCCACAATATCATAGCAGATATCACAACACTCCTAGGTGGAGGATTATCTGCTTCTACATTACTTTTACCATTGTGTCCCACAATATCATAGCAGATATCACAACACTCCTCGGTGGAGGATTATCTGCTTCTACATTACTTTTACCATTGCGTCCCACAATATCATAGCAGATATCACAACACTCCTAGGTGGAGGATTATCTGCTTCTACATTACTTTTACCATTACTTCCCACAATATCATAGCAGATATCACAACACTCCTAGGTGGAGGATTATCTACCCCTCAGGGGTCTCCGTCTAGGGGATATGTGAATGGCAACCACAAGGTACCCAAGCTGAGCAGAACATTACTTCCACTTACTGGTGTTTTGCTCCTCACTGTAACTTTCCTATCTGACCTTACCTTGGTCATCTCTTGTTCCCTTCCGACCCCGATGCTATTAGGGTTCCTGAGGGCTAGGGAGTCCTTATTTTTCCAACCTCTCCATTTCTCTAATTTTTCTATAAAACCTTAACCCCTAACATGCTGACCTGTCATGGCATGTAATACGTCCTCTGATTGGTAATCAGAGGATATGGTCGGTGAATTTATTTTGATAATTCTCCCGGTCAGGTCGGTGAGACCCGTAAACCAACGACAGGTGTGGTCCCCCAGACATTCTGGGGGTTGTGAGAGAGCGATGTGACCGCCAAAACATAAAAATATGGTGCTCTCTAAAAAACGGTTACTATTACTGCTATTGCTCTCTTTTCTTAAATTATTTACATTCCTTTTTATTATTTCTTGTTACTTTATGTGAATTAGTATAATATTTATTGAATGTTTCGGCTATGACTGCATCATTTACTAATATTTTGTTGTGTATTATAGGTGTGTTATTGTTTTCTTTCCTTTCCTTGACATTTTTTACGAACTTATGAGCTTTGTTACCATATGTCCTATAATCCATTTTTTCTAAGAAAGTATTAAAGTGATTCTTTTTAGCTGTATTAATTTCCTTTTTTAGTGAGGCACATTTCTTTCGCCATATTTGTGTATCTGATATGTTTTTTGTTTGTTCAGCTGTGTTTCTAGCTATATCCCTTTGCTTTTTCAGTTCTTCTAACTGGGGATTCCAAAAGGGTTTGAAATTTTTTATTCTTCCGCGAGGAATATGTTTTCTTTTGCAGTTTCCAGGATGACTTTACAGAAATTTTTGTTCGTATGATCTGATTGGTGGTCATGCAGGTATGAGTTTGTTTGTTCTTTAAATTTATTTTCCAGTTCAGTTTTATATTTATACCAATCCGCTTTTTTGAAGTTCCAACACAGATTTGTGTGATGTTGACTGACATTTGTATTAACTAGTTTTATATCAGCAATTACTGCTCTGTGACCAGAACTTGGGTCTTCTATAACTTGTTTTTTAATTTGTAGCTAACAAGAGGTCTGGGTTACTGCCTGTTCCAGAGTTATGTATGAAGGTTGTGGGATCTTCCTTATTATGAATCAGTTCAAAAATGGTATTCAAAAATTCTTCTACTATCTTCCCTGTAGAATCCACTTTTTCATAACCCCTTCTTTTGGAATGGGCATTGAAATCCGCAACTATGATTGTTTTATTTAATTGTTCAATAAGTGAGAGATCTGGTTCATTCCTGGGAGGACTGTAAGTAGTGTATAAATGAAGATGTGTTTTGTTATCCCAAAAATTTAGCTTTATTAATTCAGCTTTATCTGTGTTATCCATTTCTTAAACAATTTGAAAGGAGGATTCAGTATCCTTTTTGACTCCAACTAATGTTCCACTGCTTATCTGTCTATTTTTGGGTAGTAGGTATAGTAAAAATCCAGTGAAATTTAAGTATTTATGTTAGTCATTTGTTAGATTTGCTTCTTGTATGAAAAATATATCTGTTATAGTCAAATACAATTTTATTGAGCTCTATTCTGTTCTTTTGTTTTGTTTTTGCTTTTGTTTGTTAATTAACGTCCTCCAATGTAATGTCATATCGGACAGTAAATGAATGAAACAGGTGAAATGATGCTCAAATGAGCCTGAGGTCCATGGAGCTTTAAGTTACCTGACATTCATCTTCTCAGGATAAGGGAAAATCTCGGGGAAAAAAAGCTTGCCCGGATAACTTACCCTAAGTGAGATTCGAACTCGCACCTCTTGAACGTGAGGCAGACACGCTAACCATCACGCTACTGAAGTGGGCTCTTTTTGTTTGGTAAAGACCACCCACATTCCATTGAGAATTCTAATGTTAGATCTTCTATTAATATGTTTTGGTTCTTGAGAAGTAGTCTCCACCCAGAGATCTGAATGGGAGACTATTTTAACTCCAGAACATTTTACCCCTTGAGTCATATTTCATAAATATTGAAGAGACTTAGCAGTAATAATAACCGCTTTTTAGAAAGCACCATATTTTTATGTTTCGGCAGTTACATCGCTCTCTCACAACACCCAGAATGTCTGGAGTACCACACCTATCATTGGTTTATGGGTCTCTGCGACCTGACCGGGAGAGTTATCAAAATAAATTCACCGAACATATCCTCTGAATAGCAATCAGAGAGGACGTATTACATCCCATGACAGGTCAGCATGTTAGGGGTTAAGAGTACAGAGAAATTAGAGAAATGTAAAGGTTGGAAAAGTAAAGACTCCCTAGTCCTCGGAAACCCTAATGGCATCGGGGTCTGAAGAGAACAAGAGATGACCAAGGTAAGGTCAAATAGAAAAACCACAGTGAGGAGCAAAACACCAGTAAGTGGAGGTAATGTTCTATTCAGCTTGGGCACCTTGTGGTCGCCATCCACATATCCCCTAGACGGGGACCCCTGAAGGTAAGATGGAAAAGTAGAACAGGAAATTTTAAATAGAATAAGGAAGGTCAACTCTGTTTATTATCAGATTAATAATAATACCATTGTAAGAAAAAAGGAAATAACTAAAGAGACAAGAATCACTGTTTAAAACAATACTACTTTCAATCTTATTATATGGAGCAGAGAGGTGCACTCTTCTGCAGAAACAAGAAAGTAAAATAACAGCTATGGAAATGACATATTTGTGACGAGTTATGGGGAAGACTGGAAGAGATATGATTAGAAACAAACAATAAGAGAAGATCTGGGTATCCACTTTGTAAAACAAATTATAGAAAAAAGACAATTGAAATGGTATGGTCATGCATCATGAATGGCAGAGGAAAGAAAACCCAAACAATATTTAGAGGTGAGACAGAAACAGGAAGGCCACATATGTTATATCAAGAATATATCGAGAAGTTGGGCAGTAAAGAGGGAAAACAACAGAAGTTAAGAGAATGGCATGGAACTGAGATGAATGGAGGAGATGGTTTGAGGCTGGGACTCCACACTTAAAATACAAAGAAGTTAAGGAAAGAATAATTCAAAATGGCATCTATGGATGTGAGTTGCATAATAATATTTTTCTGCATGTTGGCTATCAGAATATTTGGTATTCCAGTTATTAATTGCAGATTACTAATACATTATCTGCCTGTTCAAGAAGACTGCATAACTGGCCGGAAAGGTACAATTTTTATTTTTTGGGGGTTAACAGATAAACCACATCTGTTGCACCAGTGTTCTGCTTTTCCTAAGGCTACTTGTAGCACTTCTGAAACGGTTCTGGGGAAGTTCCCCCTTACCAATATGGCTATGTCGTCAGCACATCCTATCGTGAGATGGCTGCTGTCATTTTCTAAGTCTCTAATCAAGTCATCCACTACAAGGTTCCACAGCAGTTGCGATAAAATGCCTCCCTGCGGACAGCCCCTTGATGTGGAAACGTGAATAGTCTCTCCACATAATGTCGATGAGATGCACCTATCTTCCAGCATGGAAAATATCCATCTGCTGATAGTGCTTGGGACATTCAACAGCAGATGTGATAATGGCTGCAGTTGAGGTTCGATGTCAAGAAATGCTCCTAAAGTGATTTCTTTGTAGTATAAAGACCTCTATGTTGGTTACAACATAGTGCAAAGCAGTCTCTACAGATTTCCCAGATTGATAGGCACACTGATATCCATGTAAAGGTTTATTTGCCAATACACCATAAGTTTTGTAGCTCACTGACTGCTCGCATATTTTGCGCATGAGTACTTTACCATCAGTACGAAATGTCGGATCCAAAAATATTAATGTAACTTTGTAAAGGAACACTGAATTTCAGCACCTTGCTGCTAGCAACAACAATGTCGCAATGGAAACCTAAAGAAAAAGTTAGACCTGCACTCATTATTGCCTTTTAAAATAAACACAAGTGGCAGTTCAAATGCTTTCTGTTATCTATACATTTATTTGTGCGGCAGCACTCATTGTTGCAAAGAAAATAATGAACTGAAAGAAGGACGCATATGTTGTCTGCAACTTAAAGACAATATACATTCAACAAAGTAACTTTCATTCCCAACAACTAATGGTTATTGAAATAAAATGTACCTGAAGGAAGATAAATAATGAAATGAAGGCAACAAAAAGCATTTATTTCTTAAAATAGGCATTTATATTTAAAAAGGCAGCATAAAATTGTGGCACTTCAATCGCAAAGGTATAATTCATACAGATTCACTTTCAAATTGAACATAGATTTGGCACATGTAAAAAGGCATTCTATCTAAGTTCCAGTCCCTAGTCATCAATTTCAGCATCTATTGTGATGCAGGTAAGCCTAATGTAGGTTAGTATGCACCCATGTGTTCCATACCCATGACATGTAACTCTAGCGCTGTGTGTACCGGTCCTCGTTCGATCTGGTGCAGTCTTGGGGCAGTACGGTCGATCTACGAACACACCCTAGTTACACTAGTACACCACTTGTTGACAGTTGAACATGTTTTAAATGCACATAGTTTCAAGCTGATGAAAAGTAGACATTTCTAGGAGGCAGTGAACAAAGCTGTTAATAGTGTTATTCTGTGATACAAAAAGTGCAATATTTTACAACCAACTAAACCTGTGAGTAAACTTCGCTTGTAGAAGTAATCATTAATCATTTAATATACTGTGTACATGTTAGGAACACTGTCTACAGTATATAACACGTTAATTAAAGTAATTTCAGTATTGCACGGCTAGCCCTCTGCAAGACTTTTTGTTTTGTTAAAGAAGCAAACCGTCAGCTGTTTTCAGTCAGTCTTTTGTTGTGTTACCAACAAAATGCAATCTAGTCAACAAGAGCAAAGCTTCCCAAGTTTACATTCTATCAGTTATTCTGACAAAGCTACTACATTGCGAAGAATCTTACAACCACCTAAAGTTGGTCCATAAATGCTCGCTTGTAGAAACTAACCAAGGCAACGGTTCCAATTCAAATGATTGCTTCATTACACCCAACAAGAAGCACACAGCTTCAGTATCAGCTGTAAATACCAAATACATAGTCGACTTAACCTCCATTCACAACAAATTTTCCCCTTTGGAAAGCATGGAGGAAGAGAATGATACAACTTCTGAAGAAAATCTCTCTACAACTCCGAAACTCAGAATCTCACCAATTTTTATTCATGAAGTCAATAATTATCAGCAGATTATCCAAGATATAGCTTCTACTGTGAAAGATGATTACACAACACAGCAACAAAACAAAGTCCTTAAAATAAACACAACTTCAGTAAAGGACTTCCGCGCTTTAACAAGATTGCTGGAAGAATCGAAGCTTCCTTTTCACACCTTCCGTGACCCAAACTCCAAAAGACTTGAAGTTATTTTTAGAAATGTTCCCTACTCTCTTACAGATGATGATATTGTTACAGAACTAACCTCTCTGAACTTACCAGTAGTAAAAGTTACCAGGCTTTTCTATAAAGATTGACAACCTATGCCACTGTGTGCCGTAGAATTAGAAAACAATGACCAGGGTAAGAAGATCTTCGAAGTCAAACATATTTACCATGCCATAATTAAAGTTGAGTACTGCAAGAAGTCTGCGAATATCCCACAATGCACATGATGCCAACGCTACGGGCATACTAAGAACTTCTGTCGACTAACACCTCGATGTGTGAAATGCCCCTCAAAATCACCACTTTTCTAAATGCACAAAAGACAAAGACACTCAGCCCTCCTGCGTGAATTGTGGAGAAGCACATCTGGCAAATTCAAAGGTTGTCGTTATTACCTAGATTTGAAAAAGAAAGCCGATGCAAGGGTGGTTCAGCCTGCAATAACACCATCTTCAAAACTAAACATGGAAAATTTTCCGAGGTTGTCACCAAACTCGCCCTCTCCAACTCCTGAAATTCTGCAATGGCCATGCTCTGCTGTTTCGGAAGAAAAAAGTGCTAGGCAGCTAACTCAGTAGACATCACCACAGAATTCTTCTCCTTCTTCTTTCTCCTCCGACAGAACCAAAAACTTAATTCAGCTAGCCATTAATTTCCTCACACCATTCCTGCCATCAATAAAGTCCTTTTTACTAAAGCTCTTCACAAGTTTGTTTGCTAATGGCCACTAAAAACCAAAAAACATTCTCACAACTAACCATACTAAATTGGAATGCCAATGGAGTCCAAGCAAAGGGAGAAGCCTTCCTGGAATTCATCTCCAGACACAATGTTGCAGTAGCTTGCATCACAGAAACACATTTATTACACAAAGAAAAGTTTTCTATACCTGGCTGCGCAGTGTATAGATCTGATTGCAATGCTCCAGTCGCTTCAGGCGGAGTGGCTATAATTATTTGAGAAGACATACCTCACCACTCAGTTTCATTACCTCAATTAACCAGCATCGAAGCCTGTGCAATTCAAATATTCACACGCAATTCTTCTAAAACTACAATAATTTCTGCATACAAGCCGCCAGGACCCAATCTAAATGACCAGGATATTAATACGTTATTTTCTGACACAGCACCGACTTTCCTAGCAGGAGATCTAAATAGCAAGCATCAAACATGGGGATGCCGTGTAACAACTCCAAATGGAAGACGTTTATCAACTGCAGCTGATCACAATGCAGTTAACATTGCAGCTCTGTCAGATTCCACATCCTATAGATCAAATGTAACACCAGATATACTAGACATCGCACTCTACAAAAATATATCAAGCACTCCCACTATGGCTATTCTGTCTGAAATGGACTCGGATCACTGCCCAGTCTTAATCTCGTTTGATGACATTCCAATTCTACAACCGCAACACACAAAGAAACTCAACAAAAGTTTCATAAACTGGGAGACTTTCCAGCACGTAATGGATGACCAGTTAAGAATTACACAGAATTTGAGAACCCCCAGTGATGCCGATGCAGCAATTCTCAGCTTCACAAAATCCGTAACTTCCTCTATAGACAAAACCACAGCTCCAGCGAGACCTCATCAACTCAGAAAATCTTACCATGAATCTTTGCCCCCAAGCATAGAAACCTCCTGAAAGAAAAGCACAAAACTCGTTGACTTTGGCAAAAGCACAGAGAATCTTGGCAACTTCGTCGCTTGAACCAACCCACTAGAGAAGTGAAGAAACGAATGGATGAATATCGGTATTCAACTTACCAACGGCATCTCTCCAGTATCTCACCAGAAGACTCATCATTGTGGAAAGAGACTAAAAGAGTACTAAAAGAGCCGACGATTATTCCACCCCTAGAGCAAGATGGAAAACCTACCTCTCCGACTGTGAGAAAAGCAAACTATTTGCAGATACTCTACAAAATACGTTTAGATCTAATCCAGGAAACAACGTAGAATTCAACCACAAAATTCAACAGTTTACTGGTTCTTATGCCACAGTACCACTACCCATTGACTTCACTTCACCCAAAGAAATTCTTTTTATCATCCAGCAACTTCCCGCAAGAAAATCAACTGGGCATGATCTCATACCAAACTTTGTATTAAAACATTCGAGTTGCAAAGCACTTGCTATCCTAGCTTCGTTGTTCAACAGTTTTATGCGAATGGGTTATTTCCCAAAAATCTGGAAACATGCCATAGTTATTGTTATTCATAAACCTGGAAAATGCCCTTCCAATCCAACAAATTATCGTCCAATAAGTCTGCTGCCAACTCTGTCCAAGGTGTGTGAAAAGATTATACTGAAACGTTTACGAAAATTTCTAGAACAAGTGTCACTATTACCTCCCTTTCAATTTGGTTTCCATCACAAACATTAAACTACTCATCAAATTCTTGAATTACAGAGCAAATAGCACAAGGTTTCGAGAAGAAAGAACACACTGCTGTCGCATTCCTTGACTTCACTCAGGCATTTGACAGAGTTTGGCATCAGGGTCTACTATACAAACTGTTTCTCTATGGCACTCCAGACTAGCTCTACAAAATAATATCCTCCTTTCTATCATACCGTACCTTTTCAGTTCGAATAGGTAACAGTCATTCTTCTACCAGACCTGTAACAGCAGGTGTTCCACAAGGTTCAATATTGGATCCAATTCTGTTCAACTTGTTCACTTATGACATACCTACAATGTCCACAGCTCAAATAGCAATGTATGCCGATGATACTGCCATCTATGCAACCCATCGTAATTTACACACTGCTAGAAATTGCCTTCAAGAGGCCTTAAACTTAATCATACCCTGGCTTGACAACTGGCTTATTTCTCTCAACCATAATAAATGTGAAGCAATGGTGTTTACATTATGCAGACCAGAATATCCACCATCAGTAATGATAGCAACAAATTCTATACCCTGGAAAAGTGACAGAGAAACGGTGAAATACCTTGGTGTACTGTTTGATAGAAAACTCACGTGGAAGCCACATATAATTAACAAACTCAAATTTGCCCAAATAAGACTGACAAAACTTTATCCACTTCTCAGCAAAAGACCTTCGCTTAAGTTAAAAAACTGCATACTACTCTACACAACTCTTTTAAGGCCACTTTTACTATATGCCTGTCTAATTTGGGGAGGAGCTAGTGCTACAGAAATTAAATGCATCCAAACGTTTCAAAACAAAATCTTACGTATCTCAACTAATGCGCCATGGTTTGTCAGAAACAATCAACTACACAGAGAAACTAGAATCAGTACCATTCAACAGTCAATTTCTTCACAAGTCGAACAGTTTTACAGCAATCTAAAGAACATTCCTGGATCTATTCACTACTCTCTTGGCAGAAAATCCAGCTTTCCAACACGCATCAAGAGTCGTCTACCACTGGACCAGTTATCACAGCAAGATCTGATTTAATTTCAACTAATACTGTCAGTGAGGGGCCCAATGGGGTTTACCTCATTTCAATGTTACCTGTTATATTTTATTTATTGTTATGTGTATTTCAACAATGGTCTGTAGAGCGCACATGTGCTGATCGATCAATAAATCATTTAAACAAAAAAAAAAAAAAAAAAAAAAAAAAAAAAAACAGAAAAAGCTGATGAAAGCAGAGTTAAAATCCTAGTTAAAGCACTTGGCAATATTTAAAAACACTTATTGTTCCACTTTAAAATCCTACAGGACTGGTTTCAGAGAAGAGTCTCTTGGAAATTAGTCCTGCAGGTTTTAAAGTGGAGCAAGCAGTGTTTTTAAATGTTGTCAAGTGTTTTAACCAAGATTTTAATAACATGCTTCACTGTTTTCAACACTTCATTTTCATCAAGTTTTATAATTAAAACATTTATATATTATTATTTATACCAACAAACTTGTTGCTGGTGTTTTTAAACACAAGCCATGTGTGGGCAATGTTTGAGAGGTAGAATCAATGTCATTCTGGCAAATTGTCACAGTAGCTTAATGGTTAGAACAACTGCATGGCTAGTGGAAGGTCTGTAGTTTAAGTGTCAGCTGTGACATTGAATTTTTCAGTTCTGATTCTACCTTTCAAATATTTGCATATATTTATACTTTCAGAGAGTAGGGAATAGTACTAATGAAAACAAATTCCTCTACTCCAGCAGGAAATCAAGTTGGGTACCTCTGAGCTGAAAAGCACGAATGCTGACCATTTAACCATGGACGCAATCTTGAATTTGTTCGTTTAACAAAGAGTGAGAATGTAGTCATGTATTAAATTTGGAGTTCCATCATTTTAAAAGCCATATTATCTTTTGCAGGTTTGCAGCTGACCAATATCTGAGAAAACATTTGCTTTGTCATGGCGTGAATAGAAAACAGCAGTGTCTCATTTGTGGTAAATGGTTACAGTCCATGCAGAGTTTACGGTTGCATTTGCGAAATCATAATCCATCGAGTAAGTTCACATGCACCACATGTGGAAAGGAATTCTCAACAGAAAAATCTCTTAGCCAGCATAGTTCTGTACATGATAACAATGGACCATGGCCCTGTGCAGAATGTGGACTTAACTTCAAAACGAAATGGATATTGAAGGGGCACCAGAACAAGATACATGGTGAGAGAAAGTGGTTTGAATGTGCACATTGTTACATTAAATATAATTACAAATCACACCTTGTGCGTCACATGCTAACCTCGCACCAAGAGGAACTGAACAAGAATAGGACAGATCGTGGCATTAAGCAAGAGATAACATTCCACGAAAACAATATTGTCGATGTTAAACCTTGTTAATTCACAGCCAGTTTTCAGTGCTAGAAATGAGTTAAGTTGTAAATAAAATACTTGTATAAAAGGAACATGTTATTAAAAAGACTGTGATTATGTTTTTATACTCTGTTGTAAACTCTATCTTGTTAAATGTAAATAACCTCACTGTCACTCTGCCCCCCGCCCCCCCCCCCCCAAAAAAAAAAAAAAAAAAAAAAAAAAAACTTAAATGTGACAAGAATTGCAAGTTATTGGTGAGTTAACAACTGTACTGTGTATTTGAATATGTTGTACTGGAACCCATTTTGAGTCTTCTGGGGAAGGCCGCATCTTGTTTATGACAAATGTGGACGTTTTGCCCCCTTATGTTGGAAAGATCTGAGAAAAGATCCAAATTCATCAGCTCTTAGAGGACTGGATAGAGGATAGATCTAATACATCACTGTCTCACAAGCAACTATTTCAGTTTCAAATGCAACTTTTTTGAATAAACAGAAAGCACGGCTAAGGGCTTTCCACTGTCACTGGTAGCAACAATCCTTTTTCTGGAAGCATTCGAAACCACAGCATTAGAGACAGTAGATAAAAAACCATCCCTATGGTTAAGATTGTAGATGACTCATTGGAAATTTGACCGCATGGTAGAAACACAATCTCTGATGTTTTGTGCCCCCTGAACAGCTTGCACCCTAATACCCAGGAAATGGAAGAAGAGAAACTACCTTTTCTGGATGTCCTACATGACAACAAACTCAAGTTCTCAGTATACTAGAAGCCTACACACACAGATATTTAGATGCTTCATCACATCTGCCAGCTATCAAACGAGCTGTAGCCAACATACTGGTAAACAGAGCATTTTGCATTTGTGACCCTGAGAAACTACAGGAAGAATTAAATTTAGTTCAGCACATTGTGACAACAAATGGATACTGCAGAAAGGAAAAAGCAGTCATAGAATCTAGCTCATCCGAAAAAGACGAAAATAAGACCACAGTATGGCTACTGTATATAAAAGGAACCACCGACAGAATAGTGAAAATATTTCAAAAGCATAACGTTCAAACAAGATTCAGGTCCACCAGGAAATTAAAAGAATTTTTACGTCCAGTTAAAGACAAACACAACCTGCTGTGCAATCTGGGAGTGTACAAGATAGACTGTGAATCTGGAGCTTCATACATCGGATGAACAGACAGATCAGTGAGTCAGACAACAAGAATGCATTAGAAGCCTAAAACTGAACCAACCAGATAAGTCAGCACATGCAGAACATGCCATAGCCATGAGACGCCATGTAGATTTCAACAAAATACAGCTGCTAGCATACTGTGAACAATTCCAACCCAGAATGATAAGAGAGAGCATAGAAATCTTCAAATCACAGAACTGCCTTAACAGAGACAACGGCAGACATCTCCACACTATCTGGCAGACACTAATAAAGAACCGGGGATTGGCAGACCATCAGCAAACCAGCACAAATCCTCTTGAAACACCCACCACAGCCAGAAAGAAAGTGCCCGCTTGGTCAACACAGTTTCGTAGGTGCTGTCATGGAGTGTAACCTGAGGAAGCCCAACATAAGGGGGCCAAATGTCGACATTCATCATAAACAAGATGCTCTCTTCCCCGGAAGACTCAGATACCATGGACACCAGCCAACGAAGCCTATGCAATGTACTACTCACATATTTAAATGTCTATTGAACTAACCAAATTAGATTTAAATTACCTAGCAATGAGGATGCTAACAGCATAATATTAAAAGCATAAACTTGCAATGCTGTTGTCTTATAGTAGCTACAAAACAAGAATGAAGAGCCTAGCCAATAAAGTGATGCTCTCTCGGCTTTGTCAGCTGTCCAGCAAGCGGACAACAGGAATGGAAGATTTGACTGTCTTTGTTACACTGAAACTGCCTTGCATGTAAAGCTGGCAATGCAGAGAATCACCACTGAGGCTAGGCCCATGTTCATTCTTGTTTTTTGCTACTTTAGTACTGCTTATGTGTTGCAGACCTCAAGAGAAGGCAACATCACACTTTTTACATTGCCACACACTTTCACTTCATTTGCTGCTGCTGTAGCACATGATACATACACCTTATGGTACATATGTTTGCTTTTTGGTGGAGGGAAAATATGTATAGAAAATTACCATCTGAAGGTTATTTAATCCCGAGACATAAAGTACTTACAATAGTAAGTCAGCATTGGGGTAATTGTCTCTGATGTGAGACTGTCTTTGTGGTTTACCGGTAGATACGAGTTGGTTGGAGAGTTCAATATCATTCTGGCAGTTTGTCACAGTAGCTTAATGGTTAGAGTACCCGTCTGGAAAGTGGAGGGTCTGTGGTTCAAATCCCGGCTGTGGCATTGAATTTTTCAGTTCCAGTTCTACCTCTCATGTATAGAAAAGTTGTTGTTTTCTAGTGCCTTGCATCAGCAGTGCCTTCCGACTACTGACAAATCATGACTGCTTAGTAAGTCATCTCTACAGAATAGGGATCTCAGCCTCACCAATATGTGTCCTGTGTAATGGTCCAACAGATATGAACGAAGACCACTTGAAGACCTTTGAAGCATTAAGATCAGAAGAAACTACAGTTCAAAAGTATTGGAAAGCACGAATGTATAGAAAAGTTAAATCATGATTTTACCTGAAGTCTCACATGGCTTATACTGGGAAAAGTTTGGCCTTGAACCAGATGTTCTGGCTGCTGTGCAATGCTTGTTCTAAACTCTGCATAGCTTGTCTTCTTTCCCGTAATCTAGAGATACTCAACAAAGGAGTTAAACTTATATACATGTCCAGAAGAAAGAAAAATGTGAGGGTTGTTCAAAACGGAATAGAAAAAAAGTACTTAAGTCAGTGAAACTTATTTATTTTTCAACGACATTGTAGATTAATGCACTAGGTCCAACAATGTTTCAATGCCTTGATCCACCCCAAAAGTGAGAGACCTGCAAAATAGTTGTCAACTCAGGCTATCAATTCTTCATTTGAAGTGAATCTTCATCCACTAAGGAAAATCTTCAGTTTCAGGAAGTAACAGAAGTCTTGACAGAACCTTATCATGCGAATAAGTCGTGTGGCAACAGTTCATACCTTAGTTTGTGTAATTTTGCCATGGCGATGGCACATGTGTGCAGGCGTGCATTGTCTTCATGGAAGATGACTTTCTCCCTTGCTAAACCTGGTCTTCTTTCACGTATCTTTTATTGTAACACTGGTCAACAATGAAAATGTTAAATAATTTCTGCTGATTCTTACGTATTTGTATGTGCCAAATCCAAAAATCAAGTTAGAAATGCTCCATCACCCACCAATTTTTTGTAATATTAAAAAAACTGTTATCATGGTTATTAGCATAGGGCAGTATATGTGCTGATTAAAAGAAAGTAGTTTATCTTATTAGGTCAACAGATAGGGCAAAAAATGACATATTTGCTTTAGGTGATTGCTGTCTGTGACTTCAGGAATGACAATGTCCAACAATGAGCCTCTCCAAAACTATGCTTTTACCGTCCAGATGAATGTTTACTCCAACTGCAGACAGGGAAGGTTTGTTGCAGATACAAACTGTCCTGCATAGTTGCCAAAGGAACAGAAGCTAATAGAAGCTAATCCTGTGTGTTCTCAGTTGTAAATTAACAAGTGTAGTGTTTCTAATAGTGTGTTTTCTTAAGCATTGGGAATAGGAGGATAATATCTTGCAAATATGTAAATCATAAAACAATTTTTGCTACATTTGCTACTTTAAAAGCACAGAGGCGAAATTTGACTTCTCAAATTAAAAGAGCTTATGAGTATTATTTTGGCAATAAAATTGATGAGAATAAGTTTCATGCTCCAGAAATCTGTTGTGCCAAATGTACAACACTATTAACCGGCTGGTTAAAAGGGAACCGTCATATGACTTTGCAGTTCCTTTGCAGGAACCTAAGGATCATATAACAGACTGCTTCTTCTGCTTGACAAATATACCTGGAATGAGTTCCAAATCCAAACACACTGTTAAATATCCATCTTTGGAATCAGCAATGCGACTAATGCCTCATGGACCAGGCCTTCCCGTATCAGCTCCCCCAGACGGCAGTAATGTGACTGAAGATTTTGAAAGTGTGAATTAGTGAATTACAACAAAGTGACCCAGATTTTGTGTAAAGAGTTACCGTAAACGAGCCGCACTTATTAACCAAGGATGATCTAAATGATTTGGTTCGTGATCTCGAGTTATCTAAAAGTAAAGCCGAGTTATTTGCTTCAAGATTGAAAGGCTGGCATCTCCTACAGGAAGGCACCAAAATAACTTCTTTTCGTCGATGCCAAAATGAATTGGAGCACTTATTTTCTAAACAGGGGGACCTATTGCTCTGTAATGATGTCGATTCTTTGATGGAGTCCCTGGGTGTTCAACATGAGCCTGAAAATTTGCACTTGTTCATTGACTCTTCGAAAACAAGCTTGAAAGAAGTCTTGCTATATAGTGGAAACAAGTTTCCATCCATTCCTATAGCCCATGCAGTTGGCATGAAGGAGAGTTATGTGAACATGCAACTCTTGCTATGCAGTATCCGATACGATGACTACTCATGGCAGACATGTGCAGATTTTAAAGTGATAGCTATCTTACTTGAATTACAACTTGGTTATACAAAATTTTGCCGTTTCTTGTGCATGTGGGTTAGTACAGACAAAAGCAATCATTATGTTAAAAAAAGTTGGCCAAAGAGACAGTCATTCAACCCAGGACAGGCAAATGTTGTTCACCAACCACTTATAAGTGCTGAAAATCTTATTATCTCCATTACACATCAAACTAGGTTTGTTTAAGAACTTAGTGAAAGCAATGGATCGTGATGGGAGTGCACTTCTGTTCCTGAAAACTAAGTTTCCAAAGATCAGTGAAGCAAAAATAAAACAGAATATTTGTTGGCCCTCAAGTTAGACAACTTATGAACGATTCGCAGTTTGAAAGCCTTTTAAATACACAAGCACGAGCTGCATGGTTCTCTTTCAAAAACATTGTCATAAACTTTCTTGGAAACCACAGATCTGAACATTATGCAGAACTTGTCAGTGAGCTTATTGAGAACTACAAGGTCATGGGATGTAATGTGTCCTTGAAAATACACATGTTGAACTCCCATCTTGACTTCTTTCCTTAAAACCTCGGCGCTGTCAGCGACGAACATGGCGAGCGTTTCCATCAGGGCAACGCTGAAATGGAAAGGTGCTACCAGGGAAAATGGACTCCAAATATGTTGGCAGACTACTGCTGGACACTCAAGAAAGGTGTTCCTGAAGCAAAGTACAGTCGAAAGTCTAATTCACATGTATCATGCATTTTAGGTATGTAAAAGGTACTCAAGCTAAGGTGTTACACATATTAACTGTATAATTACAAGAAATCTTGTCAAATGCAATTACTCAAAAACTATGGGTGATGCAAAAATATTTGTAATCAGCACACAAAATTCAGTAACAATCACCCTTTGTACTTCTTTTAACATTAAAGAACTTAAATTTTGTTGACCAGTGTAATTGGTCCTGGAGGTTAGCATAGTATTCCACAGTAATTGTTTGCCTAGTGGGGAAATAATTTACAGAATCCCCTTCACATCCCGAAACACTGATGCCATGACCTTTCTGGCCAAAAGAATTGTCTTTGCTTTCTTTGGTGGTGGAGAATCAACGTGTTCTGATTGCTTTGACTATTTTGTATAGTACTGGACACAAGTTTAATCTGTGGTGGTCACAAACCGGTGCAAAAGCTCTTGTTCGTTTCTCCTAAAACGGGCCAAGCATTGTTCCTATACTTCCATTCTTGATCCAGCGTCAAAGAGTCATGGCAGTCATCCTGCAGAGAACTTTTTCATATCTAATTCTTCTGTTAAAATGTGATATACCCTTTCAGATAACATGGCAAGCTTGAGCAATTTGTTGCACTTTCAATCTGTGATCCTTCATGACCATTTTGTGCACTTCTGCAATGATTTCTGGGACAGTGGCACATCTTGGCCGACCACTGCGTGGTTCATATCTAAGCTCTCCCGTCCAAACTTAAATTTGTCTGTCCACTTGGCAACAGCTGAGTATACAGAAGGAGAGTGCCCTAGTGTATTCTGGAAATCGGCATGAATGTCCTTTGCATTTATACCTTTCTTTATGAACTGCTTGTATCTATTTTTTGCAGATCACTACACAGGAGCAGCAATATAGCCACAGCTCTCTTCCAAGAGTGCATATGTGATACATGTTTACAGGCAACATATGAGTATCATGTGAACATACAAGGGTGGTTTGAAAAGTTCTCGGAATTGCCACATCATGTCAGCACATGCACTAGGGCTGACATGTTGTGGTGATTTCGAGAACTTTTCAAACCACCCTTGTATTTATCTATACCTCATGTTCTGTAAGCATTAGCTTTGTCATACATTTGAATGGTTTAATGCATAATCACTGATTTTATAATTATTTCTTTTTTTTTTTTGCAAGAAAATCAGCTTTCTCATTACCACTCAGTCCACAGTAAATATTGAAGAGACTTAGCATTAAATGTAACCGCTTTTTAGAGAGCACCATATTTTTATGTTTTGGCGGTCACATCGCTCTCTCACAACCCCCAGAATGTCTGGAGGACCACACCTGTCGTTGGTTTACGGGCCTCACCGACCTGACTGGGAGAATTATCAAAATAAATTTACCGACCATATCCTCTGATTACCAATCACAGGACGTATTACATGCCATGACAGGTCAGCATGTTAGGGGTTAAGGTTTTATAAAATGGTGTACAAAAATCTATAGTTAATCTTTCATTTTATGCAGCTAAAAGATTAGTCACCTCTGAATTCAAAAAATTATTGCAAAATATTACTATGAAAAATCAAAGAATAAAAGATGGGAACTACCAAACATTCAAACAGTAATTCCTGACTATCCTCGAAAAACAGCAGTTACAACCTTCAGGTTGATTACAGGACACGATTGTCTGGCAAAACATTTAAACAGAATTGGGATATATTCTTCATCACTCTGTCCTCTATGTGATCTGCAAGAGGAAATGGATCGAGACCACCTTCAAATATACCCGGCCACTTCTAGTGCCCCATCCATCAGTGAAAAATATTGGAGAACAAGAGGGTTAATGACTTCATTGTCAGAAATCCAGCATTAGCTAACAACATAATTATTTCTGCACTAGATTCATTATCATGGCACAAGAACTTCCTTTCATATTCAGAAAAGTCGCCACTTTCACTTTCACTGTCAAATACACTTTGTCAGTTCTTCAAACCCTCATCATCCACAAGGATTCCTTCTGCAGGCGTGATGACTACTGTTGCAAGTGAAGTAACAGTAAGAAAATTATTTTTCCTTAGTATAAATGTAGTTTGTAGTTCAGTTAGGACTGTTCCACATTCTTTCTGAATTGCTAGTTTGGTGATTTCATCTAACTGATTTATGGCAATGTTGATTGATATCTCCAATTATGTTTTCTGTGGAGTTGGTGTAGCCAATACACATTTTTAGACCTTCGTTTAATAATGTTGTTGTTAGCTAATGCTGGATTTCTGACAATGAAGTCATTAATCCTCTTGCTCTCCAATATTTTTCACTGATGATATTGAAGAGAGCAATAGCACTAATAGTAACTGCTTTTTAGAGAGCACCATATTTTTATGTTTTGGCGGTCACATCGCTCTCTCACAACCCCCAGAATGTCTGGAGGACCACACCTGTCGTTGGTTTACGGGTCTCACCGACCTGACCGGGAGAGTTATCAAAATAAATTCACTGACCACATCCTCTGATCACCAATCACAGGACGTATTACATGCCATGACAGGCCAGCATGTTAGGGGTTAAGATTTTATAGAGAAATGGAGAGGTTGGAAAAATAAAGACTCCCTAGCCCTCGGGAACCCTAATAGCATCGGGGTCGGAAGAGAACAGAGATGACCAAGGTAAGGTCAGATAGAAAAATTACAGTGAGGAGCAAAACACCAGTAAGTGGAAGTAATGTTCTGCTCAGCTTGGGTACCTTGTGGTCGCTATTCACATATCCCCTAGACGTTTAATAATGTAGGTTCTGCTTTATTGAAATTCTGTTTGGAATGGTTGACTGTTTCAAATTTGTTGATTGTTGGCTTTTTGAGGTTAGACTCTTGTCTGTAACTCACTGCTCGTTGCTTTGCCTTGATATATAGTGATGATGATGTAACACAGACCTTTCTCAAACTTCTACAAATATGCCGGCTACCAGATCCTTTTCAAATAATCTACAAAACCCCTTTTGGTTCTGGTGCTCTGATTGTTGTCATGTGTTGACTCACATTGGGCAACCTCACCTTGAGCATGTCGATCAGCATCACAGTATATAAGAGATATATCTTATTACTGGGATGACTACATGCTGTGTAGCATTTCTGCAGTATTCAATATGTTGTACAATATAAAAATGTAATTGTAATTCAGAATGTTCTTGTAAAATTCTGTTTACTGCAGGTTCAATTGAAATACATCTTGTGTTTACACTTTTCTGGTATTTTCAAGGGGTCAACTTGGTCACATTGGCTGAGGCTGACATACGCCGGCATGCACTAGCTGAGGCTGACATAGGCCGGCTAAAGTTGGCATAGGCTTGGACAGGCTGAGATAGGATGACATAGGCTGGCTGAGGCTGGAATATGGTTCAATAGACTGGCATTGGGTGGCACAGGCTGGCAGAGGTTGACATAGGCTGGTTGAAGCTGTTGACGATGGCTGACATAAGCTGGAATAGGCTGACATGGTTGCATAGTAGAGGCCTGCACGGGCCGACATTCTTAGGTTCGGCCCGGCCCGGCCCGGACTCAACCAAGCCTGAGCCCGAGAAGAGGTTATAGCGCCCGGCCCGATTATTTAATTTTATTATGATTATGACATTATTATTATTATTATTGTCATCATCATCATCACTATTATGTGAAACCTTTCAGCAGAATAATCATATAGAATTCCTAGTAATGGAATGCTGTGGTAATTGTGCTATCCTTGGAAAAATATATAATACTTTGTTTTTTGAGAGGTAGAACTGGAACTTAAAAATTCAATGCCACAACTGTGATTTGAACCACAGACCTTCCACTTACCGGGTGGCTGCTCTACCACTGAGCTATTGTGACAAACTGCCAGAATGGCATTAAATTCTCAAACCAGTTTGTGAGACTGCCTTTGTGGTTTACCAGGAGAAATACGAACTGGTTTGAGGATGGCTGAGGTTGACATAAGCCGGCAGAGGGTGGCATAGGCTGAGATAGGCTGGCAGAGACTGACATATGCTTGAATAGGCTGGCATGGGGTGGCATAGACTGGCTGAGGCTGAAATAGGCTAGCATAGGCTGGCTGAGTTGGGCATAGACTATGTTAGGCCGGCAGAGGGTGACATAGACTGGCTGAGATTGAGATAGGCTGACGTGGGCAGGCATGAGCTAACATGGGCTGACATAAGCTTGGATAGGGCGACATAGGTTTTGGGTTAACATAGGCTGGCTGAGGCTGACATTTGCCGGAATAGGGTGGCATAAATCGACAGGCTGGCTTTGGCTGGGTGAGGGTGGCATGGTGGCATGTGCCGACTGAGGCTGACATAGTGCTGGCATAGACTGACGTAGACTGGCTGAGATAGGCTTGCTAAGGTTTACATAGGCTGATATGGTGATATAGGCTGGCTGAGGCTTGCATGCACTGGCTGAGAGTGACATAGGCTTGTTGTGGGCAGAGGGTGGTATAGACTGGCTGAGGGTGACATAGGCTTGCTGTGGCTGGCATTCGCTGGCTGATGCTGATATGGGTTGGCTGAGGCAAGCAGTCTGACAGGCTGGCTGAGAGTATATAGGGTGATTGAGGATGGCATAGGCTGGCTGAGGCTGACGCAGGTGGGCATAGACTTGGATGGGATGACATAAGCTGACATAGGCAGGCATAGGTTTTGGGTTCACATAGGCTGGTTGAGGGATGCTGATATAGACTGGCTGAGGTTGTGATAGGCTGGCTAAGGCTAACAGGCTGACATAAGCAGGTGGTGCTGTATTTTTAAATAATATGAAGCTTCGTGTTTAGCTATTAGACTATTGTTTCTCTCCGGGCGAGGTACCAGGTGGAATGAATGAACACTCAATGTAACTTCACTATATATCACTTTATTAACACTTTTTTCATCTCTTATTACACTTATTATAATTGAATTGACTTTTGTGCACCTATTTGTATTTTCTTGATAGTCTTTCCACTTTTATAAAGTTTTAGACCTACATCCACATGCATTACAGAAACATGTCTTCACCTCTCAAACATACAGACGCTAATAACAAAAATTGGCGCTCCTTTACATGACACTCTTTTTGTATACATGCACAATAGTTAGTTCCTGTATTGTTAGGGAGGCGATCTTTATTCTTCCTTCACTTTTAACATTAAATACATATGGTACTTATACATATTAAATTTAAACATGAAACTTAACATTTATGATGTTTTTAAACAATTCTGTTTTTCTTAACAATGAAAAAATAGCAACACGTTTTCGTTACTCAACTAATTCTATCAACATGAAAAATAAATTACATTTGCAATAAATATTTACATAAATGATTTCCTTTTGGGGTCTAACCATATATTCTGTCTCAGGTTTAGGGTGACACAAGCTGGAATAGCCTGGGTGAAGCTGGCATAGAGTGGCTGAGCCTGGCATAGGCTGATGTAGACTGGCTGAGGTTAACAAAGACTGGCATGGGCTAGTTGAGACTGATATAGGCTGGCATAGGCTAAGTTGAGGCTGGTATAGGCTGGCATAGGCTAAGTTGAGGCTGGTATAGGCTGGCATAGGCTAAGTTGAGGCTGGCATAGGCTAAGATGAGGCTGGCATAGGCTAAGTTGAGGCTGGTATAGGCTAAGATGAGGCTGGCATAGGCTAAGTTGAGGCTGGTATAGGCTAAGTTGAGGCTGGTATAGGCTGGCATAGGCTAAGATGAGGCTGGCATAGGCTAAGTTGAGGCTGATATATGCTGGCATAGGCTAAGTTGAGGCTGGCATAGGCTAAGTTGAGGCTGATATAGGCTGGCATAGGCTAAGTTGAGGCTGGCATAGGCTAAGTTGAGGCTGGCATAGGCTAAGTTGAGGCTGATATAGGCTGGCATAGGCTAAGTTGAGGCTGGTATAGGCTGGCATAGGCTAAGTTGAGGCTGGTATAGGCTGGCATAGGCTAAGTTGAGGTTGATATAGGCTGGCATAGGCTAAGTTGAGGCTGGTATAGGCTAAGATGAGGCTGGCATAGGCTAAGTTGAGGCTAAGTTGAGGCTGGTATAGGCTGGCATAGGCTAAGATGAGGCTGGCATAGGCTAAGTTGAGGCTGATATAGGCTGGCATAGGCTAAGTTGAGGCTGATATAGGCTGGCATAGGCTAAGTTGAGGCTGATATAGGCTGGCATAGGCTAAGTTGAGGCTGGTATAGGCTGGCATAGGCTAAGTTGAGGCTGGCATAGGCTGATATAGGCTGGCATAGGCTAAGTTGAGGCTGATATAGGCTAAGATGAGGCTGGCATAGGCTAAGTTGAGGCTGGTATAGGCTGGCATAGGCTAAGTTGAGGCTGGTATAGGCTGGCATAGGCTAAGTTGAGGTTGATATAGGCTAAGTTGAGGCTGGTATAGGCTAAGATGAGGCTGGCATAGGCTAAGTTGAGGCTGGTATAGGCTGGCATAGGCTAAGATGAGGCTGGCATAGGCTAAGTTGAGGCTGATATAGGCTGGCATAGGCTAAGTTGAGGCTGGTATAGGCTGGCATAGGCTAAGTTGAGGCTGATATAGGCTGGCATAGGCTAAGTTGAGGCTGGTATAGGCTGGCATAGGCTAAGTTGAGGCTGGTATAGGCTGGCATAGGCTAAGTTGGGGATGATATAGGCTGGCATAGGCTAAGTTGAGGCTGATATAGGCTGGCATAGGCTAAGTTGAGGCTGGTATAGGCTGGCATAGGCTAAGTTGAGGCTGATATAGGCTGGCATAGGCTAAGTTGAGGCTGGTATAGGCTGGCATAGGCTAAGTTGAGGCTGGTATAGGCTGGCATAGGCTAAGTTGGGGATGATATAGGCTGGCATAGGCTAAGTTGAGGCTGATATAGGCTGGCATAGGCTAAGTTGAGGCTGGTATAGGCTGGCATAGGCTAAGTTGAGGCTGATATAGGCTGGCATAGGCTAAGTTGAGGCTGGTATAGGCTGGCATAGGCTAAGTTGAGGCTGGTATAGGCTGGCATAGGCTAAGTTGAGGCTGATATAGGCTGGCATAGGCTAAGTTGAGGCTGGTATAGGCTGGCATAGGCTAGGATGAGGCTGGCATAGGCTAAGTTGAGGCTGATATAGGCTGGCATAGGCTAAGTTGAGGCTGGTATAGGCTGGCATAGGCTAAGTTGAGGCTGATATAGGCTGGCATAGGCTAAGTTGAGGCTGGTATAGGCTGGCATAGGCTAAGTTGAGGCTGATATAGGCTGGCATAGGCTAAGTTGAGGCTGGTATAGGCTAAGTTGAGGCTGGTATAGGCTGGCATAGGCTAAGTTGAGGCTGGCATAGGCTAAGTTGAGGCTGGTATAGGCTGGCATAGGCTAAGTTGAGGTTGATATAGGCTGGCATAGGCTAAGTTGAGGCTGGTATAGGCTAAGATGAGGCTGGCATAGGCTAAGTTGAGGCTGGTATAGGCTGGCATAGGCTAAGATGAGGCTGGCATAGGCTAAGTTGAGGCTGATATAGGCTGGCATAGGCTAAGTTGAGGCTGATATAGGCTGGCATAGGCTAAGTTGAGGCTGGTATAGGCTGGCATAGGCTAAGTTGAGGCTGATATAGGCTAAGTTGAGGCTGCCATAGGCTGATATAGGCTGGCATAGGCTAAGTTGAGGCTGATATAGGCTAAGATGAGGCTGGCATAGGCTAAGTTGAGGCTGGTATAGGCTGGCATAGGCTGGCATAGGCTAAGTTGAGGTTGATATAGGCTGGCATAGGCTAAGTTGAGGCTGGTATAGGCTAAGATGAGGCTGGCATAGGCTAAGTTGAGGCTGGTATAGGCTGGCATAGGCTAAGATGAGGCTGATATAGGCTGGCATAGGCTAAGTTGAGGCTGGCATAGGCTAAGTTGAGGCTGATATAGGCTGGCATAGGCTAAGTTGAGGCTGGTATAGGCTGGCATAGGCTAAGTTGGGGATGATATAGGCTGGCATAGGCTAAGTTGAGGCTGATATAGGCTGGCATAGGCTAAGTTGAGGCTGGTATAGGCTAAGTTGAGGCTGGTATAGGCTGGCATAGGCTAAGTTGAGGCTGGCATAGGCTAAGTTGAGGCTGATATAGGCTGGCATAGGCTAAGTTGAGGCTGATATAGGCTGGCATAGGCTAAGTTGAGGCTGATATAGGCTGGCATAGGCTAAGTTGAGGCTGGTATAGGCTGGCATAGGCTAAGTTGAGGCTGGTATAGGCTGGCATAGGCTAAGTTGAGGCTGGCATAGGCTGGCATAGGCTAAGTTGAGGCTGGCATAGGCTAAGTTGAGGCTGATATAGGCTGGCATAGGCTAAGTTGAGGCTGGTATAGGCTGGCATAGGCTAAGTTGAGGCTGGTATAGGCTGGCATAGGCTAAGTTGAGGCTGATATAGGCTAAGTTGAGGCTGGCATAGGCTGATATAGGCTGGCATAGGCTAAGTTGAGGCTGATATAGGCTAAGATGAGGCTGGCATAGGCTAAGTTGAGGCTGGTATAGGCTGGCATAGGCTAAGTTGAGGCTGGTATAGGCTGGCATAGGCTAAGTTGAGGTTGATATAGGCTGGCATAGGCTAAGTTGAGGCTGGTATAGGCTAAGATGAGGCTGGCATAGGCTAAGTTGAGGCTGGTATAGGCTGGCATAGGCTAAGATGAGGCTGGCATAGGCTAAGTTGAGGCTGATATAGGCTGGCATAGGCTAAGTTGAGGCTGGTATAGGCTGGCATAGGCTAAGTTGAGGCTGATATAGGCTGGCATAGGCTAAGTTGAGGCTGGTATAGGCTGGCATAGGCTAAGTTGAGGCTGGTATAGGCTGGCATAGGCTAAGTTGGGGATGATATAGGCTGGCATAGGCTAAGTTGAGGCTGATATAGGCTGGCATAGGCTAAGTTGAGGCTGGTATAGGCTAAGTTGAGGCTGGTATAGGCTGGCATAGGCTAAGTTGAGGCTGGCATAGGCTAAGTTGAGGCTGATATAGGCTGGCATAGGCTAAGTTGAGGCTGGTATAGGCTGGCATAGGCTAAGTTGAGGCTGGTATAGGCTGGCATAGGCTAAGTTGAGGCTGATATAGGCTGGCATAGGCTAAGTTGAGGCTGATATAGGCTGGCATAGGCTAAGTTGAGGCTGGCATAGGCTAAGTTGAGGCTGATATAGGCTGGCATAGGCTAAGTTGAGGCTGGTATAGGCTGGCATAGGCTAGGATGAGGCTGGCATAGGCTAAGTTGAGGCTGATATAGGCTGGCATAGGCTAAGTTGAGGCTGGTATAGGCTGGCATAGGCTAAGTTGAGGCTGATATAGGCTGGCATAGGCTAAGTTGAGGCTGGTATAGGCTGGCATAGGCTAAGTTGAGGCTGATATAGGCTGGCATAGGCTAAGTTGAGGCTGGTATAGGCTGGCATAGGCTAAGTTGAGGCTGGTATAGGCTGGCATAGGCTAAGTTGAGGCTGGTATAGGCTGGCATAGGCTAAGTTGAGGCTGATATAGGCTGGCATAGGCTAAGTTGAGGCTGGCATAGGCTAGTTGAGGCTGATGCAGGCTGGCATAGGCTAGTTGAGGCTGATGTAGGCTGGCATAAGCTAGTTGAGGCTGACATAGGCGGGCATAGGCTTGGATAGGGTGACAGGCATGTGTAGGTATGGGTTGACATAGGATGGTTGAGGCTAACTGAGGCTGACGCTGACAGGTTGGACAGGCCGACATACAGTGGCATAGGCTGGCATAGTTTGACATAGGCTGGCTGAGAGTGACATAGGATGGTTGAGGGTGGCATAGGCCGGCAGAGGATGACAGACTGGCTGAGGTTGGGATAGGCTGACAGACTGATATGAGCTGACGTATCCTGGCTCAAAGTGGCTGAGACTGACATGGTCTTGGATAGGATGACAGGCAGGCGTAGGTTTGGGGTTGAGATAGGTTGTTATAGGCTGGCTGAAGCTGGCAGAGTCTGCCTGAGGTTGGGATAGGCTGGCTGAGGTTGACAGACTAGTTGAGCCTGGCATAGGCTGGCATGGGATGACATGGTAGTATAGGCTGGCAGGCTCGAATAGGTTGACATAGGCTGGCACAGCCTGGCTGAGGCTGACAGGCTCGCATAGGTTGACATAGGCTGGTTTAGGCTTGTATAGGCTGGCACTGGCCTATAGACAGCGCCACGACAGCGTAGGTTGGCTGGCTTAAACTGCTTACGCTGGCTGGTTGGTTTACGATGGTAGGTTTACGCTGGCTGACTGAGTTTGGTTTAGTCTGGCTTTTAGCTTCAAGCTCTCTTCTAGACTGGCCAGCAATCACCAACAGCAAATCTTCCGCAAAAGCTGTGTGCTTGAAGCTAAAAGCAGCCAGGTACTGGGTGAAGTCCATGAACTAATGCAACAGAGGAAGCTACAACAAAACCAAAACAGAAAGCTTAGTCGAGATCCCACCATACATATGACAAACATTAAACAACTTTGTGTGCCTCGCAAATTTATGGAGGTGGAACATTTAAATGCTGTCCACCATATTTCTACTAGCTGTTCAATTTGCATGCAGTTCTAAATTATTTAACAGTGCCATTGGTGTTCTGCTTATTGCCAAATAAAACCAAAGAAATCTACAAGAAAATCTTACAAAACACAATAACAAATGTGCCTCTTTTGGACTAAGCTTCAAGTCGAAGTACGTAATCGTCGACTTCGAAATTCCTGTTCTTAATGCTGTGCAAGAGATGTTGCCTGAGTCTGAAATTGGTGGTTGCCGCTTTCATCTTGGTCAGACTTAGTGGCGAAAAATACAATAGGTCTCACTAGAAAATGCAAAGAAGACAAGGAGGTAAGCATGTTCTCGAAATATTCTTTTGGTCTAACATTTTAAGTCCAGAAGAACTCGATGATGGCTTCGTTGAGGATCTTATGGCAATATTACCACAAGAAGAAAATGTTCAGTGTTTCACTATCTACTAGAAACTTTCGTCAGCGAAGAGTTTTTCCGCCCAAGATTTGACGCTTGTAGTAGTAGAATAACAAAGGGATGTGAAGCGTTCCATTCTATTTATACTTAGTGATGTTTTGAAGGGATCCAGTCAGAAGTGTATACAGAGTGGAAGGTACTGCTTCGGCCAGAATAATATGGCTAATAGATGCAGGTGTAAGAAGCATAAAATGCCAAGTTTCATTTCGGTAGGCTTAATAGTTTTGTAAACATTTAAGTTTTTCGGTAGTGTAAATGGCGACGCTGTGCTATGTTCGCACACGCCAGCGACCTGAATTGAATCCATGCAGCGCGTGCTTCTAGGTCAGTAGTGCCTCCGATGTAAGCAAAACAGCTGACTGTCGCGTGCCTCGCGGTAAACACTACCTCAGTTGTAAACAAAACACCCGACCGGCGTATGAAAGTACTGCACGAGTGAGTGAGTGCGTGGGGTTTAACAGCCCGTCGACAACGAGGTCATTTGGGCAGTACTGCACGAAGACTACATACAACAAAACACTGGCCCATTGCCTTTACGTAACAGTGAAGCAGTCACAATCTTGGGCGAATAATTGGCAAGAATCGATGTCATGCCTGAAAAGTGTGAATATAACTGAAATGACGCATTCGTTAAAGTAATAACGAACATGCAGTTCTCCATAGTTATGGCAGCAGAAGAATGAATAAATCAAAACCACGAAATTTTTGGTTGAATAATGCTACCATACAGAGATACAGATTTTCCTAATAGTGGACATGCTTCTTGTTATTGCGATTATTATTATTATTATTATTATTATTATTATTATTATTATTATTATTATTATTATTATTATTATTCACGAGCTAAAACAATATTAATTGCCTTTAATACACAAGTAAATAAAAGTCTTCCCCTTCATTTTTCTAAAACAATTGTGCTCTTCTGTAATTATCGGGCTGAAATAAAACTAACGATTTCGTCATAAATTACAGCTGTGGTCACGAAGGCGCCTAAATAAACACAAGCAAAATGTAACTGATCTCTAGAAGTAAGCGTAATAGTGATACTACCTTCAAAGAAGGTATACATAATATGAGGCTTTCTGTAGACACATGACAAACCAAATCCGTATTAAATACAGGACTGAAGTACAGTTAATGTACTCCATAAGATAATGCTACGTTTACAAGTACTATACATATAACATAGAACACAAGTACCAGCAGTATTTTGAAATAAATTCCATAATCCTGTCTAAATGCATTTATAAGCACTTTACAAAAAGAAATACTGAAGATATACGTCATTTATGTCGATCGTGTGTGTTTATTTCGGTTTTATTATTACTTAATTAAAGTGCTTAATATTGAGTTGCATGTCAGTTCACAAGAGGCATTATTTTATGCTGTTTTTTGTTGGGTTTTTTTTAAGAGGAAAAACAGATGGAGAGTTGGAGGTAAAGAGTGGCTTACATTGCTAGATAATAGATGACGGGAATGGAAACATCTGCCTTTATTTACGTGACCTCAATGTTGTTTTTATTTTACGTTATCTGTTTATTTTTTTATTTATTTTTAATTCTTAAGGGGAATTTCCCACTTAAATTATTATTAGTATCACCATGTCTACGTACTCTCTTGAGCAATCCATGATAGCAAAGTAAATTCTTTCGTGTTGCAGACTACTTTACCCCTCCCTGCTCCTTCCCTCGACCTTTACACCGATTGGCTTCGGCTAAACCTGCCACCCCATCCACCAATGCTTGTTTATACATGACGTTCGCTAACATCAGGTGTCACGCCGAAAAGGTGCGAATCTGAACCAAGAGAGCCCGAAGATTGTTCTCCTGTACGACACTGACCGGTGGCAGATAGACATTGCAAACTGAGAAACAGAGGCTCTGCAGCTTGCAGCGGTGTGTTGAGTGGCACGCTGGTGGCAGAGATATTATGCGCCACCAGAATAGCAACACCACCGCATGCTCGCCTAACGGCTGCAGAGTCATGTCTAAATGCCGAAAAACCACGAAGATGTAATGCGTGATGAGGCTGCAAATGCGTTTCTTGTAGACAGACGACTGCTGGAGAGCGTTGAAAAACGAGATGCTGCATGTCCGGAACGTACTCGGAAGCCATTAACATTCAATTGGATTATCTCCATGGTAAAGAAGAGATTAGTGATTACTTAGTCTTCATATTTTTCTTCTTCATCTTTACCTTAACCAACTTCGGACGGGCAGGTGAATTTCGCCATCCTGTGGTGACTCCTCCGATGTTCGGGAGTCTGAAGGTCCCCTCCGGCTCGCGGAACGGGAGTGGGAGCGGGACTTCATAGAGGATGTGAGGCTGCTGGCGCGAACAGTAGGCCTAGTACAATGGCTGTCAACAAGCTGGCTACGGCTAGTTGTCTTGGGAGCTGGTGCCTGCACGGCTGTAGATGTAGTCGGTGCAGTTGTGGCACGAGATAGTGGAGCGGTACTCGCTGGTAGGTCTGTCGGTGTGGAAGCATCTGACACAGGAACATGCTGTATCGCTACGGTGTTGGCAGGAGCGCATCGGGCAGCTAAGACATAACCTGTGGTGGTCGCAGGTTCCAGCTGCTCATAGCGAGGATGCGCTTCTGAAAACGTAAGGTGTTCTTTCACTCGTAGCTCCTGGATACGCTTCTCTTCCAGAAACTTCGCACACTGACGCGAGCTAGATGGATAACACAAAAAGGGTCACGGGTACACGCCGTGCCCTCATTGACTGACGAGCCACAACACTCACAGACAGCAGAATGGGTGCAGGATGTGTTTGTATGTTCGAACTTCTGGAACTGGAAGCACCGCATAAGATTTGGTACATACTGACGTACTGCAACACGCTCGTAGCTCGCAGCCGCAGATGTACTCGGGCAATTGAGTACCCTTAAATGTAAGGAAAACGGTGCGCATAGCCAACTCTTTACCATCCTGTCGGTACGCCTGACACACTCGCTGATCTCACAAACAGGTTACAATTTAATCGTTGGTCAGATCGTCCAGACTGGAGGTCGTTACAACTCCCCTGCAGGTGTTCAACGATTTATGTGGGGCTACCTGAATTGGTTAGAAGCCCAACAAACTTGCTTTGAGCAATTTCTGGGATTGATCTGCCATAAGGAACTCTATCAATAGCGTACCGTCTCTCAACCGTGCAGCATTCTTTACCGGGCCACAAATTCGGTCAACTTGTTTTTTTTATGTAACACGGGCTTATATCTTTCATTGTCTTCCGTTCACACGCCAAGATCATCACTAGAAAACTGTCGTAATAGGAGGGTTTGCGCGGATGCATGATGATTTTGACCCCCTTCCGGAACCTTCGGCGTCACCCTGCCATCCGGGGGTCAAAGAAAAGAAAGACATCAAATCTCCAAGGTCTGTGCCGCCATGGAGACGTCTCCATGACCGACCTCAAGGCGTACTTCAGAGGGACTACCCTCCGACCTCCACGTTTGTCCACACGGGTAAACCGTTCACCACGCACGCCCCGGGTTTATGCCCTTACCACAGGAATAAAGGCCAGTGACTCCCCACTTTAGGCCACGCTGCCTCAATGGAGTCAACGTGGATTCAGGGGGTTTGTGGTTGATTACACCGGGGTTCCTCCAGCGGTAACACGTTCGGCCGGTGATACTAACTGGACGGTACATGGCCGTCGGGGAATTAACACAGGCCGGGCCCTCAGAGAGCTACATGGGTGTACATGACGGTGTGGAAGGGCTCCGCACCTAAGGCTACGCATGGGGGCAGTGTGAAGGGTCCGCCCAACCTTAGCGCTTGAGACCTCCGAAGAGCACACAAGTCGGGGGCCGCGCTGAAACCGTGGACAGGACCACGGACATAGGAAAGATCCCTGCTGGTGAGATAGGAGTTATAAATCTAGGACCTTACAAAGTAATACGTAGAATAAACCTAGAAGAGGAAGAGGGTGATGAAGAGTAGCGGTCACACCAGCTACACGTGGCGCAGTTGATGTGCATGGTAGGGGTGAAATGAGGGTGAGCGGCTCGGGACCCTGGGTGCACCTAAACCCCTACCTACTGAAGTAGGCCCCTGGGGGGAGGGGCATAATGTAAATCTACGTAGTTTGCAGAATGTGTGTATAAGATTTATGTGTGTTTGCGGCGTGTAAAGGCGTTTAAATGGTGATTTAAATCTATATTTGAATATAGCTACCGGCATCCCTGTGTATCTTCCTTTGCCATTTACCGAAACTTTTTTTTTTAACTTTAGGTGCCCGTTTCCGTAAAAAAAAAATTGTTACTGATTTTTTTTTTATTTGTACATATGCAAAATGTGTTGCTCTAAACAGCCGGTGTAACCTTTTATGTAAGCTTTGTACCAAATTCCTAAAAAAATGTATAAATACCTACCTAAAAAATTAAACTTTGTGGATAGTCTCTCTCTCTCTCTCTCACACACACACACACGCCCCCGCGTGCACAATCAATATGTTTTAAAATTGCTATTTTGGGTTAAAATGTCCATCTGTCGCCAGCTATATCAGATTATATGTTTGTAAAGTGACTACAAAATCCGAAGTGTCTCATTTTAATTGTTTAAAAGAAAATGTAACTAAAGAAGAAAAATGTGAAAATTTTTGCAAATGTTCTTGTTTATTGAAATATCAACAAGTTAGCAATATAACCTAAGTTATGACCCGACTATGGTTTCTGAATCAGAATTGTTTTATAAGTGGCAAAATTGTTATTATGGTAGCTTGTATAGTTTTTAAGAAACCTTAGTATATAGTTAACTGAGGTTCAGCATGGAAATTGCTACTCTGTCTCTAACAAGTGTCCTTCTTGCACTGTTAACTGCATGCTTAGCATGCAAAAATGAAGATTGCTTAAAGTATCCCGCTAGTCACCCAGACCTTCGTCATATCTATTTTGCCTTTCTCCCTTTGAACATTGATATAAAGGTGTTGTAGTTTCCATTAGTATGAAAATTGGGGATTATTATAATGATGTTATTATATTAGATAACTGCGGGAACAAACTGCAAAACTGGATGTCTAAAAGTTTCTAGATTATTTGGACAGTTCTTTCTTCCCTAAAGATCCTTTCAGAATTTATTTTTTGGAATATGCAATGTTGTGACACAAGGGGGGGGGGGGGGAGTTAAAGGGGTGTAAAATACATCCGCCAATGTTTCACCTCCATTTCCACGAACACCAGGAGATGGTCGCAAATCAGTACGGATGTCTTAGGCAGTGATGTCCAACGTTTGCGAAAGAGGGGAGGTTGGATTTAGCTCTTTCTACTTTATGTGGACTGTGCCACTCTTTTAACATTCAACTGTGTTGCAGTGGCAGTTTATATGTACAGAGGTATTTTTTAGAGGTGGCGCGTGACCTTGTCACTCGCGCATATCCGAGCATCACGCAAAGCGATGGTGGGGGTAAGTTTCCACCAGCAGCCAGCTGGCTAGTGGGCTGGAAGTCAAAGAGATACTACCCAGACACCCCTTTTATCTTGCAATAGACAAGTGGACTCGACCATGAACTACTGCGCAACATTACGACACACGCCACCTCTAAAAAATACCTCTGTATGTTGCGTTTGATTTATGAAAGCACTTTCAAACCGTATGCGATAAACTTCTGTTCATTTGGGACTTCTTTGGTACTGCTTACGTTTAAGAAGTCTATCAATATTTGGATCCAGACTTTTAATACAGTTTAATTTGAAGAAACTCTGTTCGCAAATATATGTAGAGCTGTATTTACTCTTATACCCACTATTCTTGCAAATGCTTATTTCTCTACCTACTACATTTTAATCCACATAAGCGCTTTCAGAACTTATCTTACTGCTAATTTTCTTGCAGGTGCAAGGGGAATGTGGGAATGCATAGGCTTTAAGCGATAGTGAAATGTTATAAGGGCTGTTTGCTATGCGATGCCTTTGAAATTCTGTTCTCTTTGTACCGTCAAGAAATAAAAAGAACGACTATCATATTCGTATTTGAGAAAAGTATAAGTATTGGCAAATTCAAAGAAGTAATAAAGAGTAATTCGGAAATGGTTCACTCAAAAGAAAAAATAAGTATTTGGCACAACTTGTGTTTTAACGATATCCACATTTTGTACTTGGCGAGCTTTTGTCTCTCTCTTACTCTTTATCATTTATGCAAAAATCATCCAGAAAGAAGAGGTCTTCTGAGGATATTCCCAGAAAATTATAGGTATGACTTAGAAACTGCCATGGAATCGCCTGTTTGTGTCCGTCACTGGATACTGACTGGTTGGGAGTCTACAGGCCACAGGCATGATTCATTCTCCGACTGAAAGAGGGGGTGGTGAATAGCAGACAATTACGTAAGCGTCTCCAAAGAGACAAGTTTAGACATAGCTGGTCTTAGAGTTTGCAAAATTAGGGTTCTAAGGGATAAAGGGCAGGATTTAGCACGAAAGACATTTTAAAATAATTGTAAAATAATTTCATAAAGAGTATGAGGGGTTTAAATGAACTCAAGCTATAGTTATATACCGGCAACCAAGCCTGGGTGACTGTAATAGGCAATTCGAGCAGTGACTACTGAAGGCTTCTGAGCTAATAGAGCAGATATTACTTCGTCAGACTGTCTGATAAAATGTAAGTTTATGTTGCACGTAGGACAGCTAACTTCCTGAATGTCCACGTCAGTTTTGTGAACAGCAGTGAGTACTTTTCCATAAAGAGAACCACAAATAAGCTTATCTTTTCACACTGTGCATCCTTAAAGGTATGCTGCATTGCTGAAACGTGGAGAAGGAAGTCCGCGAAACATAGTGTTGCTTCAATTATCTCAGGTAATTTGGATTATGTCATTTTTAATATTACACTAAATTATTTCTGAGAGATGCAGGGTATCTGTTTAGCTCGGGTTTAACATTAGCTGATTGCTTAACAGCAGGTCCATTTTGTTTAGGACTTCATCCTCATAGTAATATTCGATCTTCCTACACACATATGCGGACTTGCTGAAAATTGGGCACTTTTGTATAATCCTTTTTATTTTCTCTATTACGTATAGTACCTAACACAGAATTCGACCCAACATTTCGATGTTCAGATTTCACCAGAAATATATGTTTTGAGGCCCCTGTATCAAAAAAAAAAAAAAAAAAAAAAAAAAAAAGCATTTTTACAAAGATGTTCGCGCACGCGGTCATCTCTCTCTCTCTCTCTCTTTCTCTCTCTGTCCGTTTGTCAACAGCATAACTGAAAAACGAAAAATTGGTTAAAAGCCAAAGTTGGTATTTAAGTTTAATATATTTCAAGGATGCGATATGAACATTTTGGAGAAAATTTTTCCACCCTAAATTAACCTTTACATAGAACATTTTTCGATAATTTCGATTTTCTCTAAAATGGCTCTAAAGATTTGAATTAAAATGCCATATGTTTAAGATATTTCATGGCAAATGAAATGTATATTTTGATTTTTCTGACTATAGCCCATGTAGTCCTGTTTACTCTTGATGCCTTTTGCATAACTGGTAAAGCGTAAAAGAGAGGGACGAAATCTTACTATACAAAAATGTAGATCTCATTAAAATAACACCAGTTATGTCCAAAAGTATTTCTTTTGTAGAGTGAACCACTTCGGAGATATTTCCTTTGTTTGTGTGTCTTGCAATACTTAAACTTTTCTCAAATGCCGTGCAAACAGAACGGAATTTCAAAGCTTTAAAAGATTTGTCTATCGCTCAAAGCTTACTGTATTTCCATATTCCCCTTGCACCTACAAGGAAATAAGCAATAAGGTAATTTCTGCAAATGTGTATCTCGACTAATATAAAGAAGACAGAGGAATTTATGAGAATAGTTAGTACACGAGTAGGGAAAGTGATGTGAGTGCAACATATCAGATTTTTATACTTTAATTTCGTGTGTTATGTAGATAATGGCGTAAACTTCTGGTACAGCGCATTTGTGGCGTTAGAGAAGTGAGATTCTGCAATAAGACGGCATAAGTTGATATGGGAGTTTGACACTCGCTTTTACCTTATACTTTCTCTACTACGTATAGTAAGTACAAGTATAGAGTTCCAACCGAAAATTGGATATCGAGATCGCAAATACATATTTTGAGAATCATGGGAGTAAAAGAAGAAAAAAAAAAAAAAAAAAAAAAAATCGATGTGTGTGCGTGTGTGTATGTGTCTGTCAATGAACTATATAAAAGTCTGTTAAGCACCAAACTTGGTATTTAAATTCAGCTTCTTCCAAGGATGCGATGCGAAGAGTTAAAAATATCCTCCCATCGCAGGCTACCCTTTACATGGAACATTAATCTGAATACACACACACAAGCACCCACCCACCCACCCACCCACCCACCCACCCACCCACACACACACACACACACACACACACACACACACACACACACACACACTTCTTGAAAACCGATCAGTTTACCAACCCACACATCTAAGAGCTTTTGGTGTCTTATTTTTTTTTTTTTGGGGGGGGGGGGAGGACAGCCTATATATGATTTACCTGTACGTAATCAGTTCTCATTGTTGAAGAAATCCATGCAACTTAATAATGAACAGGGAGTTTAGCAGGAACTTCATGATAGGCACAGGTTTTGCGGCTCACCTTTGTTTACTGTCGTTTTATCCTACGTCCAACAGAATAATTTGCGCAGTTATCTAATTTGAGCCATTTCTTAAGAATATTTCTCGCTGTAAATGGGAGGAATTATACCCTTTCTTTTAATGAACACTCTAAGGAATCTATCTGAAATGGCAATGGGTAGAGTGAGTGAGTGAATAGAGCTTAAGCAATGGTCGACAACTAGGTCATTTGGGTCCCAAGTCAAATCTGAAAAGATAAACCCACGGGGTTAAAAACATCAAAGCTAAAATATAACATTAAAAGATTAAAACAACAAAACGTAAATGAGGCAAAGGTTAAAATATAAAACAAAAGCTAAAAAGAAAACACCTATACCGAAACGAGTCAAACTTGCTTACCAAAGCCAATGTCGGGGGCGAATCGGAGCTTTGGCTGTCGACGCTTGGTCGTCGCCCAAAATAGAGGCAACCGTAGACCCCAGACCAGCGGCCTGGCACTCAGCGTATTGCTGACAACCTATTAGGATATGTGGAATGGAGAGTTGAACATTACAGGTCGGACAGACAGGCACCAGGTCACCACACAAAAGGTGGCCGAGAGTGGCTCGCGTGTGATCTATCCTCAAGCGGGTGAGAATAACTTGAGCCCGCCTGGAATCTCTGCAGGAGTTGAACGCTATTCTTAATCATCCGCAATTGAGTACCAACTAACGCTTCCCAGGACAAAGGAACATGACGAGGTGTAGTAGAACCACGAGGAATGCTGGAATGCGCAGAGCAGTACAGAACTTGCAAAATATTCCACCAGTTCATCTATAGTGGGTTAGACGTGGAGATGAATGAGGGAACGAAATTTCCCCCAATTAGCCTTGTAAATAATCCAGTGGGGATGTCGAGAAGGTATATAATGGTGGCCGGATAGGTGAATGCTAATGGGGCAACGATCACTGTCAAATGGGTCGGAAAGTACCTACCAATCAAGACGAGATAACAGGGACGGGCTACTGAAAGTAACGTCTAGGGCAGATGATAAGAAAGTAGGTCAACCAGTGTTTAACAGAAGCAATCAGGACATCGCAAACGTCTGCTGCAAGACAGCCACAAGCATCGTCAGTGTCGGAGCCCCAAAAGATATTTTTGGCATTTAGATCGCCCAGAAAGAAGAGCGGTGGGGGAATCTGTGCCAAAAGTGCTTGAAGGTCGTTCTCGTGTACGACACTGACAGGTGGCAGATAGACATTGCAAATAGACAGGATCAGGCCCTGCAACTGGACACGCACCGCTACAGCTTGCAACGGTGTGTTAAGCGGGATGCTGGTGGAAGAGATGTTATGCGACAGATGTCAGCTGCAGAGTCATATCTAAATGCCGAAAAACCAGGAAGATGGAAGGCGTGAGTAGGCTGCAAATGGGTTTCTTGTACAGACTATTGAAGGCGAACGGCGAGAGACTAAGTTGCATTTCCGGAACACGTGCCCGGGACGCATTAACATTCCACTAGAGTATTTCAATAGTACAAAGAGATTAATGCATGGTCCTTATCTTTATCTTGATCTTTCCTTTGGCGCACTTGGGACCAAAAATGCGATTTTCGCCGTTCTTAGGCGACTCCGATGTCCGGGAGTCTGAAGATCCCGTATGTCTCGTGGAGTGGGAGCGGGACTTCATCGAGGACGTGCGGCTGCTCGCTCGAACAGTATGCCTGGACAGTGCTCCGTCAACAAGAGAGGTGGCGCTTGTGGATGGGTCAGGAGCGGCGTCTGCGTTGCGAGAGGTATCGTCGCTATAGGTGTAGTATGACATGGTGGAGGGGTGCTTGTTGACCAGTTAGTTTGGGTGGAGGCATCCGAAACAGGCACGTGTTTCAGGCCTACAGTGGTCACAGGAGGGCGGCGGACGGCTGACGCACAACCGGCGGTGTGCTGCTCGAAGCGTCGCCGCGCTTCCGGAAATGCTAGACGTTCCTTAACTCGCAACTCCTGGATACCCTTTTCATCGGAAAACTGCGGACAATGACGCGAGCTAGATGGATGTTTCCCTCCACAGTTCACGCAGCAGGGGTCCCGAATATACGCCGTCTCTTCATGTGCTGGTAACCCGCAATGCTCACAAATAGCAGGATGCGTGCACGAGCTCCTTGCATGTCCGAACCTCTGACACTGGAAGCAGCGCATATGGTTCGGTACATATGGGCGTACAGTGACACGCTCATAACCACAGAAGGTGGCAAGGTAGTACCTTTGAAGGTAAGAAATACCGTTGCTATCATGCCTTCGTGACAGACGGTAAGCTTGACAAACCTGTTGAACCGACAGACAGGTGACAATGTCCTCTTTAGACAGATCGTCCTAGCTGGCGGAGGTAACAACTCCTCTACACGAACTAAGCGATTTGTGTGGGGCTACCACATTTGTTGGGGAGGATGCCAACAAATTCGCTTTAAGGAGCTTCTGCGAATGGTCTGAATTAATCGTCTCCAGTAACAGTGGACCATCTCTAAAGCGCGTTGCGTTTTTAACTGATCCACAAATCCGGTCCACTTTCCTTTAATATAGAATGGGCTAATATCCATCCATTTCCTTCGCATGCCTAGGTCATTACCAAGAAAACATCAGTGTATGTGGTTTTGTGCGGATACATGATTGATTGGACCCTCTTCCGCAACCGTCGGCGTCAGCCTGCCATCCGGGGGACAAAGAAGAGAGACACCAAATCTGCTCGGTCTGTGCCGGTATGGACACCCCTCCATGACCGACCTCAAAGCATACTTCAGAGGACTACCCTCCGATCCCCACAGCTTGTCGACATGGTACACCGTTCACCACGCACACTCCGGCTTTATGCCCCTAACCCCGGTGACTCCCCACTTTAGGCCATGCTGCCTCCACGGAGTCAGCGTGAATTCAGCGCTTGTGGCTGATTACACTAGGTTCCGTCAGCGGTAACATGCCCGAACGGTGATACTAACCCGACGGCGCAAGGCCGTCGGGGAATTAACACAGGCCGGACCCTCAGAGAGCTACGTGGGTGTACATGTCCGTGTGGATGGACCTACGGCTACACATTGGGACAGTGGGAAGGATCCGCCCAATCTTCCCGCCTGAAACCTCCGTAGAGCACCCATGTTGCAGGCCGCGCTGAAACCGTGGGAGAAGACCATGGAGATAGAAAAGATCCCTGCTGGTGAGATAGGAGTTATAAACCTAAGGCCTTACAAACTAAAAATTATAAAAATCCTAGAAGAGGAAGAGGGCGATCAATAGTAGCGACAAAAGCAGCTACACCTGGCACAGTTGATGGATATGAAGGGGGTGAAATGATGGTAAGCAGCTCAGGAATCTGGGTGCGCCAAGACCCGTACCTACCGTAGTAGGCCCCTTGAGGGGGGGGGGGGGGTGAGGCAGTGGTTGGAACATATCATGTAACTCTTATACATAATATTTTGCTCCCCTAGTTGGATTCAATTTATCCGCAACATGCTTTTGTATCTATAAATGTAATAATAACCTAGAGACAATAAGTTTCACTTATCTTAGTATCTGCTGCAAGTAATCAAAGGCAGACTTCAGTTTTATCAATTATCATTCGTATCTCCTTGCCACATTTGTTTATATTGGTCGCCATCGTAACCAAAGATAAGTAAGATAAGTGAAGCTTATAGTCTCTAAGTTATTTGATTTATATATTTACGTTGCTTCACTGTTAATAGCATCAGTTTTTTTTCATTATATAGGCTTTTGTTTGTTTACATTTAAATATTTCTTCCCCCGAGAATATTTTCAGTTTTTGCATCATTTGGATCCATCAAAATTTGCTGATCTTGTACATTTTTACTACGAATATGTATCCATCTGAAGGAAAATGATACATTATAAAATCACAATGAAGCAATGTTGATTATAATTCGCGTTGTTTTTAATTTTCAGTGAAGACGATGATGGTCGTTGGAGCCCTTGTATTTTTGATAGCAGCATTAACTACATTCGGAGTCACGGTAAGCCCTCTCTCTACCTTTAGTAGCAATAGTCCTTTGATACGGCTGGTCGAGGTCGTTAAGGCACGGATTTGTGAACAAGAGTTTCAAAGTTTGAACCCTGTGAGATCCTCAGATGGTGAGAACGGTCCGTCCTCCTGATTGGTTTTTTCAGGTTTTCCTCAGTCCTCGTAACTGGCAGATACCGAAAGATACCCTGAACATTTTCTTTACTAATTAACACTTCATTTCTCATCTTATCAGTGGTGATTATGCTGCGCGGATACCCTTTAAACTCTATTTTATCAAAATGCATGTTTGTACATCTTAACATGTACTTAATTAGAGATATAAAACTGCAGTAGGCTACCGTAGAGTATCATTAGTAACTGTAGACTACTGTAGTTTTCTTGGTAGGTGGGTAGGTTCTTAAGTGACCAATTCATGGTCACTTAAGAACCTACCCACGTTACGTATACGTCAGGTCTGTCCTTACCTATCGGGCGTTATGTCATATCTTTCGCGTTGTTTACGTTTTTTGATCATATTATACTAGCTTCCTCTGAAATTCGGAAGCGTTGGACTTTGATCCTTTTCAAAGCTGATAGGGGAAATACAAAGGGCTGCTTATCCTACAGAACATTAGTGGCTTCAAAAACATTTCTAAGCTTCTCTAGGTCTGCTACAGTTCGGATCGAAGACTGATAGTGATCACGAGTAAACGCTATTTTGAACCGAAAAGTACCATTTTTACTTTGATCACAGTGACTAAACTCGTGATCACGCTTTTGGTGCCCACCTCGATAGCGTGATGGTTAGCGTGTCTGCCTCACGTTCAAGAGGTCGCGAGTTCGAATCTCGCTTAGGGTAAGTTATCCGGGTAAGGTTTTTTTCCGAGGTTTTCCCTACCCTGAGAAGACGAATGTCGGGTAACTTAAAGCTCCATGGACCTCGGACTCATTTGAGCATCATTTCACCCATTTCATTTCATTCATTCGTCCGATATGACACAATGTTGGAAGACGTTAATTTAAAAAACGCTTTTGGTGATCATTGTGTTAGAATTTCTCATTAAACTTCTTATTTCGTTGTATTATGTACTATGTTTCCTTCCTTAGCAATGCTACCAATCCTATTATTTACTATATCATGTGGCCGTGCCTTGGCCTGATGGTTAGACCATTCACGTCTCATTAAAGCGGCCCAGGTTTGATCCCAGACGACCGCATGTGGGATTTGTGATGTACAAAGCGGCGCAAGACCGGCATCCCCCACCATCTTCATTCCATGTATAATCAGTGTCACTGCCTACGCTACGGTACCGCATGCAGCAATAGCGGGCGTCAAACGCTACAAAAAAGTTACGTAATTTATGTACTGCACCAAAACTACCGAAGCGCAGTTTGCAACTCTAGCCTTAGTCTGCAAGTAGGCGGTGACGTGGTCGAGTGGTTAGATTTTGCCTCTCACCAAGGCGGCCGGGTTCGATCCTAACGTAGCTCATGAGGGTTGTGATGGAGAAAGCCTCATCTAGGTGGGTCCTCTCCGGATTTTCCGGTTTCCGCTGCCATTCATTGCATACGAGTGTCGTACTTTATGAATTAATGCCGAATTGCCAACAAACTGTTCCAGCGCCTGAATACCGCTCAGCGAGTCACAACAGATAATAAAATGTCCAGGAACTGAAGATAAAAACTAAGAAATAAAAGATAGCAAACAGATGGGCGGTGAAAATTGAACTGGCATCTGGAAGGCGGTACGAGTGAGCGTCACCGTTGTATACAAAAGCGGAACCCGTAGCACTACCCAACTGAAAACCGTTGGTAAATACCGGAGTGTAAGTCCGGTAAGGGCCTAGAACTTCGATGAAAAGTTGGCAAAAACTAAATGAGCGGTAGCTCTCTTCGCAGAGCCCGACAGCTCCAGGTCGAAGCGTGCATGCTGGAGTTGCCAGCGGTCAAGTGAATGCCGCTCTACGGCTGGCAGTCGGAGAGCGTGTGCGGAGAGCAGTTACTGATACCACTTGGGCGGGAGATAGTTGTATTTCGCAACTAAGAGTGAGCGAGGTCCGCACGCAATACAGTTGGAAACTAAGGATGACCTGGATAACTCACAAACTTTGCCACGTAGTAACAAAGTGACAACGAGCGTCGGACACAGTGGAGGTTGGGCAGAATCAGGACACAGTCGACTCTGCTGGTGCGGAAAGCCCCAGGAGTGCGACGGATATTAGGGTAAAGTATTGTGTCTAAAAGGCGGAGTGTAGAGGTGGACGTCGCGCCATAGATGAAACAACTATAGTCTAATTTGGACCGTACCAGTGAACGATACAAGCTCAACATGATAGTGCGCTCGCCGCCCCAAGATGCCCCAGATAAAACCCTGAGTACCCGAAGCGAACGAATGCAGGAAGTCCGATGTTGACGAATTTGGTGCTCCCAGGTGAGTAAGTTGTCAAGGTGAAGGCCCAAGAACTTAAGGTGCGTAATAAATGTTAGAGGTGTGCCACGTAAATAAAGATCAGGGGGAGGATGTATACCACGAAGGCGATGAAAGTTAATACACTGTGTTTTCGTAGGGGACAATTATTGAAAGCCGGTGCGAACTACCCACTCAGCGATGGATGTTATGGTCAGCTGTAGTGGACACTAGACTTACTCATGATTGTAACAGCGGTAGTAAATCGCAAAGTGGTCAACATACATGGACATCGGGGTTGTACTACGAACTACAATAGCGATGCCATTGATGGCAACGGAGAAAAGCTTTACGCTAAGAACCGACCCCTGAGACACACCATTCTCCTGGATCCTTTCGTGTGACTGTGTTTCCAATAAAAACACGAAAGCGGTGAAGATCTAAAAACTCGCTAAAGGACAACGTAAACCGTAGCCATGCAGAGTACGAGGAAACCATAGCGCTAGGTGGTATCGCAGGCCTTCTCCAGATCAAAGAAGACACCCACGACATGCTATTTCAGCAGAAAGACCTTTTGCACGCAAGCCTCCATGCGTGTCAGATTGTCGACACTAGAACGACAACGACACAAAAACCGCACGTAACATTGCTCAGCAGGTTCTTCGTCTCTAGCCACCACACTAAGCGAGCATTATTCATCCGTTCGAATGTCTTACAAACTACATTCGCCAAGCAAATAGGGCGCTACCTAGAGAGGTGTCCTCTCTTTTCCTTGTAGAGGAATAGGGATGACTATGTCCGCTCGCCAGGAAGACGGAAGAACCTGCTCCCGCCAGGTACAGTTATAAATGCCCAGCAGACAGGACAAAGCGCAGGTGGAAGATGAAGCAGCATTTGTCGATGGATGCTATCTGAACCGGGAGATGCATCCTTAGCAAGCGACAAAGAGTGCGCTAGTTCCGCTACGATAAAGGGTGCGTTGTACGGTTCACTACAGTCACTATTAAAAGCAAGAACTATCAGTTCGGCAGATTCCTTGAGAGGTATAAAAGCTCTGTTGTAACTATTAGTTTGGCTAGTAGCAGCGAACGAAGTAGTGTCTGCAATATCCTGTTAGGTGGTATAAGTGGTGCCCTGTACGGCAAGACCGGGAATTATCGTCCGGCGATACTTACCGTACATACGCCGAATAGTAGTCCACATCCTATGTGACGAAATGCGACGGGAAAGGGAAGAGACGCAGGTTTCCCAGGAGGTGCGCTTTGCACTACGAACTACAAAACGTGCCCTGGCACGGGAAAGTTTGAAGGCAATAACGTTCTCCTCCGTAGGATGTGAACTGAAAACACGCAGAGCGCGTTTGCGCGGTTTGATAGCCAAACAGCATTCCTCTTTCCACCAAGGCACAGGACCGTGACGAGGTCTACTGGAACCGCGAGGACTGCTGGAATCCACTATGAGCAGGACAGAACAAGTAATATACTCCACCGTGTCATCGATGGTGGTGACATCGTCTGTAAAATGAATGAGGGAACGAAACTTCCCTCAGTCAGCCTTGGGAATAATCCAGTGACGATGCCGTGTCGGCAAAGAATGGCTACCAGATAGGTGACTGTTAATGGGGTAATGATCACTGCCACATAAGTCGGAAAGTACCGACCAATCAAGAAGTGGTGCCAATGACGGGCTACAAAAGGAAACGTTTGGAGCGGAGTGTGTATCACATTATGGCGACAGCCATAAGCGCCCCTGACACGCCGGCCGGCTCTGCGCAGGCGGTTACATATATCGACTCAGCAGCCGCGGCTTCTACCACCCTCGCCCCACCCACTGCAGTTCCATTGACTGCGATTCTCAGCCGACAATCCAAGGACCAGCATTCCAACAAGAACCAGATGACGGAGGAAGAGCTTAAAGCACTTGAAATAGACCTACTGCAAAAGGAAATCGACGACCTCAAGGGGGAGATCAGCTACTACCAGAATGTGCTGGCTAACTTGGACGGGGATTCCCAACAATTTTCCAAATTTGCGCAGGACCTCGGGTTCTGCTACAAAGAGCATGCCATCAAGAAGCGGCGACTCGTCATTCTTAGTGAGGGATGGCGACAAGTACCCGTGAGAAACAAACGAAGCAGAGGCAGCGGCCGGGAAAGTGATTCCGACAGTGAATCTCCCGGCCAGCAGCGCCAAAAGAGAGTTGCAAAGCTCAAAACGCCGCCACATCCCCTCCCCACGAGCAACTCATATGCGCCGCTGAGGGCAGAAATAGATGTAGAACCCGAGGACAAGACGTCAGGGGATCCACAACCCGCAATAGCCTCCACCTCAAAAGACCCCTTCCCTAAGCTACCTCCTGCCAAAGTCACCATGCAAACACACACACAAAAAATAACCACACAACCCACCATACCCACCCCCATCACCGCCCCAACCACATCCAACAACGCAGCAACGGCAACAGATAGCCAAAAACCACCCCGCATCATAATCCCTGACGTCCATCAGACTGTAAAGGTCCTCCACATCCTGCGTGGCTCCCTTCAAGCTGGCACATACAAGCTACAGACAACTAGGGACTGCTTAAAGCTCTTCCTCCAGCGGAAGCAGGACGCGAACCCGACGATGCAGCTCCTGAAGGACGCCGGAGTAGAGAATTACAGCTTTACTCCACGTGGGGATCAGCCTCTTCGCTACGTTATTAAACGTCTTCCTACTGAATTAGAGGAAGAATACGTAAAAGAGGATCTGGTCCAAAAAGGCTACACCGGCGTTCAGGTGCACCAGATGACTTCACGCGGCAGGCCTCTGCCAAACTTCCAGGTAAGTGTTGACAGGACCACCGACAATCAAAAACTTCTGCAGGAACGAGAGGTGTGCCATATGATGGTCACCGTGGAGGTCCTGAAAACCAACCAAAACACAACACAATGTTTCAACTGCCAGCAGTTGGGGCATACATTCAGAAACTGCAATATGACCTCCCGGTGTGTCCTTTGTGGTGACCTCCACCGCCTGGCTGACTGTCCAAAAAAGGCGAAACAGGGCGTTGTACCCCACTGCGCTAATTGTGGGGAAACGCATCCTGCCAACTACAGGGGGTGCGAGACGTTTTGCAACGAACGTCACCGCCGTCAACTGGCATCCATAGCCAGGAACTCTTCCAGTGCTCAGCCAGGGCCAAAACCCATCATAGACCCGGCCCTGGTTCAAACAGGTATCTCCTTTGCGGGAGCTACCGGAGGGCAAAAGGCACCAGTGTCACCACAGAATGGTCCACCTCCACAACCCCAACAGGCGCCCACGGGTGACCTGAGTGGGTTAAAAGATATATTAAACATTTTTAAGGACATAAATTTACCATCATTATTGATGAAGGTGCAGCCTTTCCTGGCCAAATTCAAAAGCTGCAGCAGCACTTGGGAGAAAATAGAGACCATCATATGTCTCCTCTCAGCCCTTTTAGAATAAATGGCCCATGTAAGGGGAGGCACAACTTTAACTCGCGCACTCCTGTGGAATGCAGACGGCATTCACAGGAACCAACACGAACTTGAAAACTACCTGCGGCGTAACAAAATTGACGTCGCATTCATCTGCGAAACAAAATTAAAGCACGAACACAATTTTAAGCTCCAGGGGTATCAAATCTTTCGAAACGACAGAATTGACACACAAGGGGGAGGGACTGCTGTTTTGCTCAGAAGTACTATTGCTCATGCTTCTGTCACGTTGCCTGTAATGGCAGCGTTAGAGTGCACGGCTCTTAAAACACGTGTTAATAGTCAAACGGTGATGCTGGTAGCACTTTATCGGCCCCCCAACTCCCCAGATTTCATACGTGACCTGGAACAAATCCTCGCTTTAGAGGAGCATGTTATAATTGCAGGAGATTTCAATGCCCGGCACCCCTGGTGGTTTTCACGCCGGGCAAACGCGGCGGGAAATCTCCTGGTTGAATTTATAACTGATAATGATGACATTGAGGTACATCTTCCCCCAGAACCCACTTTTTGGCATCGATCAGGGCACTTTGACCCTGAGATTTTGGACATCGTACTAACAAAAAATGCGACACTGTTAAATAACTTTACTGTTTATCACAGCCTGGACTCCGACCATCTTCCTGTGCATTTCGACATACAGGGTGGCATTTCAGCCAGTGCCTCTGGCCCTCAAAGGAGAGCTGAGACCGACTGGAATAAGTTCACCATTGAAATGCACGGGATGGCGCAACCCAGGCTGTCATACTATAGCGAGGCAGACATAGATGTCGCCATTGAAAACTTTACTGCCTCGCTACACACAGCCAAGAGAAATGCTACCACATACACCACAAGACCACCCGGTTTTTGCACGTACCCCGAGGTAGAGCAACTCATTGCGCGGAGACGACGCTTGACAAAACTGTGGCGATACACCCGTCAGCCTGAATATAAAGTGCTACGCACCATCATTCGGCAACAAATTAAAATTAATAAAACTGAACAATGGGAAAACAAAATGCTGAGTACCACACATTCGGACTCTTCCTTGTGGAAATTACTCAAGGCTTTCAAAGTTTCCACGAGCGTCAACTCCGCAACTGAGGCGCTGCACACTCAAAGTGGCTTGCACTTCTCCGCAGAGGAGAAAGCCGAGGTCTTCGCTGACTGTCTCCAAGGCAGATTCACCGAAAACCCAGTGACCAACTGTGAAATAGAACGGGAGGTCCAGAGATGGGTACAAACCTGGGTGGCGCAGAAGCAAGAGCAACAACTACCCACCATAACAATGCAGGAAGTTTACAAGCTCATTAGGAAATTGCCTAATGGGAAAGCTGCCGGTCCAGACAAAGTGACTAATGAGGAACTTAAGCATCTCCCGACTGGGAGATGCAACTAACAAAGATATTTAACGCCTGTTTGCAGCAAGGCTATTTCCCCTCTACTTGGAAACGAGCTAAGGTTATCATGCTCCCAAAGCAAGGGAAAAGCACCAGACAATCGCAAAACTACCGCCCCATTAGTCTTTTGTCTACTATTGGTAAATTGCTCGAAAGATGTATCCTTTCTCGACTTTAAAAACAAGTCTCGGCAACACATGAACTCTCAAATTCACAGTTTAGCTTTAGAAAAGGACATTCCACTGAACTACAGCTCCTCAGACTGATGACGTAACAGAGCAATTTAATAATGGGGCTTCAACGTTGGCGCTATTTCTGGACGTAGAAGCTGCATTTGACCGGTGCTGGCACAATGGCCTTATTTATAAACTGCACCACAATTTCCTGGCTCTTCAAAATTATCTATACTTGCTGCACAATTTTCTAGAAAAACGGCAGTTTTACGTCCAAGTGGGCCGCTCCTCCTCTCGGGAGCGAGTGATGCGGGCTGGCGTTCCACAAGGGGCAATAATGTCCCCTTTTCTGTATATATTATTCACCAATGATTTCCCAGTGGACGCCAGATGCAAGGTCGCCATGTATGCTAACGACACTGCAATATACAACCACCATAGAAATCCACGTTTCGGCCTTGCAGAAAAGCAACGTTATGTGAACAACTTCCTCTCATGGCACCATGACTGGAAAATCAAAATTAATCCCGATAAATGCCAGCTGATTCATTTCTCTAAGCGGCGTCACACTTTGGCAACGGACCTAACGGCCGGTGGTCAAATATTGCACTGCCGTCAGCAACTTAAATACTTAGGTGTCACCTTGGACCGCACAATGTGTTGGTCCACCCACATAAAAAATAGCGCCAATAAAGGCAGATAGCGGCTAAAGTTGTGCGCCCCCATCTTCCGTAGTAAACAGTTGCGACTAAAGTCAAAACTGGTACTATATAGGTCATTTATTCTCTCGGTGGTCCTGTATGCATGTGTGGCCTCGGCTAATGCCTCCAAAACTACCCTCAATCAACTCCAAACCTCCAAAACCTCTCCCTCAGAAAAATTCTCTCTGCTCCACTCCTCACCACCACCCAAACTCTTCACCTCGAAACCCGTATCCCGTTCATCCCGAAGGCAATAGACAAAAAAGCAATGGCGGCATGGACGCGCATTAGGAGCCACGAAAATGACGTGATCGCTAACATCGGCAAAGCCGAGCCGCAGCACCGCAAGCATACTAGGATAAAAATGTTCTAGAAGCGACTCGGCTCGCCGACTAATGCGCGTCCACGCAACCTCGTTCCTAAGCCACATATATGTTCCGGCAGAGGTCCTCGCCTCGGAAAATATTCAGGAGCTGCCACCTGCCACCGCGGGACAGTGTATATAGTGTCAAAAATGTAAATAGTGTAGTGCGCGAGCTGGGACGCATATCTCTGGTGTGCCCAGTGAAGATGTGTGTGTATGTGTGTACGAGTGTGTGCGTGGGTGAATGCGTGCGTGTATGTGTCTGTATATAATTTGTAACTATGTACATATGTATATAATGCTAATGGCTTCATTGCCAGATGCAAGGCACTAGAAAACAACAACATATGTATATATAACCCAAAGACGAAACAGACAAAAGACAAAAGAAAACTATTCTCGGTGACCTACAGATGGTCACCGTATGGGTTTTTGTATATAGCGAAAACTGTAAATATGAAAAAAGTCAACTGTAAATCAATGTAAATATAGCCTGTAAGCCGGGCCCAGTGTACCGGCACCAGGCCAGTACTTTTACAATAAATAACTTGAACTTGAAGTGTGTATCATAGGCAGATGATAGGAATGTAGGGACACCTGTGTTTTACAGAATTAAGCCGGGCATATTGCAAACATCTGCTACAACACCGACGAACAGTGAGTATGTTTGGCATTCAGATCGCCTAAAAATAGTAGCGCTGGCGCAATCTGTGCCAAAAGAGCCCGAAGATCGTTCTCGTGTACGACGCTGACGGGGGGCAGATAGACATTGCAAATAGAGAAACAGAGGGTCTACAGCTGTACGCGTACCGCCACAGCTTGCAGCGGTGTGGTAAGTGGTGTGCTGGTGGCAGACATGTTATGCGTCACCAAAATAGCAACAGGACTGTATGCTCCCTTATTAGCTGCATTCATGTCTAAATGCCGAAAAACCATGAAGATGGAGATATTTATTGTTGTAGGTTGAAATTTTCAAATACTTATAGTTTTCTCCAGTAGAAATACGTTATTGGTTTTCTTATCTCTTGGATATGTAAAGAGAATGGGAATTTTAAAGCCATTACATAGCGACTAGCTTTTAAAATTTGACTGCCGATTAAAGACTGGTGTATGCCCATATTCCCCATGCAGCTGCAAGAAAATTAACAATAAGATAATTGCTGCAAATGTTTATCTTGATTTACATGAAGTAGAAGAGGAATAAGTGTTTGTAAGAATATTTAGGACAAGAGTAAAGCAAGTCATGTGAGTGAAACACATCAGATTTTGTATTCAGGTTTTTACGATATTTAATCTAATCTGATTGCAAAGTTTTAATTACTGTATAATAACAGAGGGGACCTGGCAATCAGGCAAGTTGAATAAATTCTGATTCTTAAGAAGTTAATCACTGATTACAGAATGTCACGTGGAAAATATCTGTGTTTAAGGAACAACATGACGACACCTTGTGGAGCCTCCATGGTGACCATGATGGCGAGGTTTGTGTGGCACCAACAATGAACTGCAGTAAGTAATATAGGATACACAGGATTTACTTCACTGTATCATTAATATCTGTGTAGTTCAAACTTAAGGTGAGCGCAATGAAGTCTTTGTAATGTATTAAAAATATATACTGACTTATCGAGCAGCCTTTCTTGGAATCACTTTAAGAAAGATGATTTTGTTAGTTCTAATGAGTTTGGCTAGTCCTTTGTGTAAGTAGTTATTCATTAAACATTGCTACCTAAAGTGTATTCTTTTCTTTCTTCCTTTCCTTCTTTCTTCCTTCCTTCCCTTTCTTCCTACTTTTTCTCTTTCTCCATAGCTAAGGAACTTTCAAGTTACTCTAATAGCAAATCTATGCGTGCAGTAAACCTATTATCGAAAATGTTCTGATAAGTTGTTAGCTTGTAAAACAAATCTCAGGCAAAATCAAAGAAAAACTGAAGCTGTTAACATTGAAGCAACACAAATCTTAAATATAATAATTAATGAGAGACTAAAAGTTTTACTTATCTCAATATTTGCTGCAAGTTCTTGAAATATTACACAAAGTAGTTTCTTGATGCATCCATCATATCCTCAGTGCTCTTGTTTATAACAGTTATCAAAGCTACAAATGCTCGATTTCCGTGTGTTACCAACTTCTGAAAACAAAACAAACCTGTTAATAGAATCAACCGGCAATATTTCAAAATTCATATTGCAGTCCCCATTTTTGAAAATGAATATCTTTTCCCAAACCATTAAATCTATAGGTCTATTTAATGGTTTTAATAATGTAACCTCTGGATTTATTTCATTATTAAATTACCAAAAATGATCTCCCACACCGACTTATCAATCTCTTAATATTTCTAAAATGCTCCTTTATTCTGGTTTCCAACATTTTATTTTACCAATGTAAACTCTGTCACAATCAAAACAGCTAAATTGAGAAATGCCAGACTTTTTATAAGTTGGAATTTTATCATTTTTTAGAAAAATTTAGCGAACTGTTATATTGTATTCATTGTGAGGAACCAAAGTTATTCCATGTCCCTTAAAAAATGTAAGTTTTTTGTTAGCCCAAGGATGGCAAGTAAACCTTTTAAAAGTACAATCATCTGTTCTTTTCTTGAGGGTAGCAACTTCTTTAACAGCCTTTTAATATTTAAATTTCTCTATTTTTCTATGTATAAAATCTGTGTTAAAACCATTAGTTACCTTAGTGTTGTAATGTGTTTATAATCTATGTTAAATTTTTCCTTATTAACCTCTATAGTAAGCTATTAAAAATACTATCTCAGATATTCTAATGTCGTCTTTATAATTAATCAATAGTGTATTAAAACCATACCTCCTTAAATAGAAAACATACTCTCTACATAAACGAATATTCAAAACATAATCTAAATTATAAAGTAAGTGGGTTAACCAACTGACATATTGCTTACCATAACGACATTGTTGATTTACAGTTTAATTTCTATTTGTGAAGTTTCATAAAATGCATAGATGCTCACATTGGGCGGGTACAACTAGAAGCAAACCCTAAATTACGAAATACAGACTGAGTGTATTCAAATAGATCCACAACCGACATTGTAATCAAACCAAAAACCTCCAGCAGAGGCAGTCACACAATTGAGTGGTAAGCATGGTTTCTCAAAACAGATGTTCCGGACTCAATGACTAATGAAATATAAATTTTGAATTTTCTGCGAGTAACCTGTGAAGTCCTGTTGATTTGCTGTGCATTATGTACACTCCTGTACAACCGCAAAATGAATATGAAATCTTAATGCATAAAAATTAAAACCAAATTTTCGTCTGGAATTTTCACGTGAGCGTTTGACCTTTCCAAGTGCTGTAACCATTCAATTGTCTCTTACGATGTTATGGAAAAGGGTATAGGACTGGCATATCAAGGACAGCATATATTCATTCTGTTTTTAAACATCTAATTTTAAGCCTCCTGTATTCACTTTGTACCTGCAGCTGCGTAACCAAGCTACTTCAGCGAAGATTTATTTTCTTTAACATGAAGTAGATAAGAAACAAGTGTTTGTTGAAAACGTTTGTAGAAGCCCTATAATAATAAAAACCCACAGTGGCTGGGAAAAGTCATGTTCTAACGAAAACGACAATTCGACAAATCCCACTTCTGACACCAATGTGACAAAAGCGACAAAAGTCCAGTCTAGTTATCTTTTCTTTCTGACTTTATTCCCCTCCAAAACTTTTGCACAACACAGTTCTCTTTTACTGACGTTAACACAGTCTACAGTCTTTCGTGATATTAGTACTCACAACTATTTTCTTCCGGTAAACTTGACTCACTTCTTTCTTTCTTCACTTTCTCTGGCCTCCAAACAGCTGGCTTGGACGGTTCCATAATTCGACACTCATTAACTGCTTCGCTATCTTCCTTTCGACGAGACTGTACACACGCAGTTGACACACACACCCTAAAACTAAAAACTAACCCTTGTCTGAAATTCACTGCTCTGCTCGTTGCCTCCATTCCTTATACAGCGAGGATAACGTAACATGGACCTTCCTCCTACAAGTACTCCGACCGCCGGACACTTCTCGAATAATCTCGAAAACTCCTTTGACGTGCTGTGCTCATTGTTCTCACGAGTTCATAAACAGTCGCACGGACATCCTGACCTCAACGTCTTTGATGTACGTACCGTATGTGGTATGAGGCAGCCCGGCTCCGAGCCTTTGCTGTTGCCGCTGCCATCGTTCGGCGTCTCAATATTAATCTAACATCACATATTTTAATATTCAAATGAATGTTAACTTTATACCTGTGTTAGTCTCTCCATTTTCATTCTATAAAGCTGTAACTATTTCCAGCTCTAGTAAAACATGAATTATTTTATTGAATGCCTCTGGTTTGCAAAGTAACATATCGCGATGTATGTTAGCGGGACGGACAGATGTCTTCACCTTCCACCCTATTGCATGAAGTGGCTTAGGGGCTGTACCAAATGGACAGATATGGACGATTACCAAGAGCAGAGTAAGTGATAAGACAACATGCTATATTCTCTTTGTTTCTTTCTTTCACCCTCTCCATTCCGCATCCGGCAATCGGTAAGAAGTGAACCATCGAGTCATTTACAATTACATTAGCATGACATAAAACGTACACCTAAACCTAATGCGATATTCATTCATAGTCAATCAATTTACAATCTTTGATAATTCACTATAATTCCACATTAAATGACGTCAAACCCAATAAAAAGCATCATCTACCACTACAGTTTGTTTTGCTGCAACTTTTTTAGATATCCCAGTCATTCACGCCCATGATCTTAAACAGCGCGAGCCAATATCAGCCAATATCGTGGGGGTTCTATGTATTGTGACATGGGGCTCTACGCACAACGGGGGACGGACGGGACCAGACTGCTTGGCGCCGCGTGCCATGACGACGAGGGAGCAAATAAGTACGTTCAAGGCCGGGCTGCCTCGCGGGACTTCTGTGTGTACGTGACTTAAAACTCGAGGCGGCAGAAACGATAGGAGTAGACTTCTAGCTGGGTCATTTCCGGTGCGTGAATGTGTAGAAATCGAGAAAGGTCCTTGTGACGTCATCCACAGTATATAAGGAGGTGAGGTCAGAGAGTGAGTTTTAGAGTTGAGTTATGGACAAGAGTCGGTCAGCGTGTCAATGAGTGTTTGACAGCCGTGCGTGTGTGTGTCGTAAGAAGATTCATCAGCGTCGTGAGTTATTGTAACATCGTAATTAGGCTATGAGAGACAGAGGAAGTGAAGATAGACTCTAAAAGGGCAAGCAAGGTTATGAGAAGTGAAAATTGTGTTAACGAAGAGAACATTCTGTATTTGTGGTAACCGGACTGGATTGTTGTCATTTGTTACACTATAAATGACCACTTTTATTGAATCCCCATAAATCACCTTTGTTTGAAATCAGATATCTGCATAATGAGATCTCGTTCCACTGAAAGCATGACAAGATCAGAGTGTGTTCTGAGTCATCGTGTTGCGCTGAAATGTTTTATTCTCTTCAGAGTGGAGAAACTGCGATGTATTATAGAGATAAAAAACAGGCCTAGTTTCCAATGAAGATATGTCTTTCCAAAATTAACGGTGATTAAAGAGATTTAATCAACAAAAGATAGAGTATCGAGGAAGTGAAGACAAAATTATTAAAAGAAGGGCTGTTCCAACTGGAACACCTCCTGCCCTCCTAAACCTCCTTCTACAGGCAACACATTAGACAGTAGCACTGTCTAGGGTGGAGCTATTGTTTATATGCGTGTACATATTGTGGCGCCAGCGAACAACAAAGGACGGTCGGGGCTAACAGGTTCAATGATAACACAATGGATTATATTACTTTGATGTGATTTTACTACCTTTCTTGGCTAGAAAATCAGCTGTTTCGTTACTTTGTATTCCACAGTAAAGCTGGTATTCATTGAAGCACTATTCTTTTATTTAAATTAATGGACTGTTTTATGATGTTGCTGCATTCTGCGATATTTGGGTCTTTAGCTGTTGCATCAGATGCTATGTATATTATGGCTGTTTTAGAGTAAGATTATATTACAACTCTCATACATTTATTCACTTGATACAGAAGATTTTGCACGCTGTGAAATTTCACCATCAAAATTTGTAAAATTTTAACTTAATCTTCTATAGAAACAGAAGATTGGGCATACTGCACCAGTACCAATACCACCATTGTTTGGTAAGCTGGAACCGTCAGTGTAAACACGTAGCTATTCAATAACAAGCTATTTTAAATGTATTATTTCTAGTGCCATTTGTTTCAGAACACATGGAGAGGCCGCAGATTTTTTAAAATTCTTAAGCTAAGGTAGATAGTGTTCAATATCAAACAGGTCTAAAAGGTTGACTTTTGTTTGTAAGTTTACTTTTAAGTAAGGGACTTTTAATTTCTGTTTGATTTCTTTGACTTTAGTAAGAAAACTTTGTTGAGTTTTTAAGTTCACTTGTGATTTTCCTTTTTTCCCAGGTTACAGGTTACAGGTAGTCTGATTAATTTTTCATATTGTATGACAGCTGCTTTTTCAATGTTAAGTTCCAAGTCCTGGATTATTTGTTACAATTTATAGAACAAGTACAGGGGTAGTTTTAACAGCTCCAGTTACTAGATGAAAAATTTGATTTTTAGAATATTACGTTTTTCTACATTTGCAGTTATTAATATATATTCACAATATTTAAATGATGGTTCAACATACATCTTGTAAGGTAACCCCGTGGCACAACGGCCCATCGATCCAAGACCTACCGCTCAACCGCAGATACATCTTGTAAAAAGTGTTCAAAATTTGTGTAGTGTTTCCCCATATTTTGTCCTGCTAGTCTCCTTAATAGTGGTAATTTGTTTAAGTTTGTTTTTTCATATATTATTAATTTTCCTTAAAATGTGGCTTTTAGTGTCACATGTTTATTTTTCGGAAGAAAAGAGTCTGAGATTACACTGATTCTTCCATTGCAGATGGGGGTTGGCAGGCTTTGGCTCTAAGTATTTCCGAAGACATCAAGACCAAATCTAAAATAAGACGGCATAACATGGCCCTGGAAAATAAACGGCAAGAAATGGAAGAAATCGGCATGGATTTTTTCGAGATACCCGCACCTCGTGCGATGTCACTGGAGAAGGACTTTTTTAAACACCTGGAAGAAGCTATACCGGAAATGAAGAACCACTGCAGAAACAAGCAATGTACGTATTGTAGTTAAAACAGCCATTCGTACATAATTTATCTAACCTACGATTAGTGACAGGCACTTGAAGTTCATCTTCAGCGTCCACTAAAAGCCCATGTACACAGAACGCATAACAAAATCTCACTGCACCTCCACTCTCCAGTCTACGTCACATTACGAGTACTTATCTTTATACGGAGTCTCGGCCATTTCATTGGTTGTTTTAGGCCACGGTGCAAGGATGTGCCCCTCCTTTTGCTAAATAACCTTAACGAATAACAAAAACAAAGAATACAAAATCGCGTAGAAAAGAAATAAATGTTGACTGTATTGGCTAAAAGAGAAAAAGGTAGTGAGTGCATTCAGTTTGTTATACAGACCTCTTATTATGATTCGTTACTACGGTTATAGCCTAGTGTAGCACAAGCCTTTGGAAGTGTTAAAATCTAAGGGGATGAGCACCCAGGTTAGAGAAATGTGTAATGTGTACGTGTGACAAAATTTTCAGGGGACGCAAATTAAAGCTTGAAGGTATTCTTTAAATACATAGCAAGGCAAAGGTTTATAAGAAAAAAGTAAACAGAACGGTCTTCTCACACTAATACCAATGTTTGTTGCTGCTTAGAAGCAAAATTAAATAAATTAATAAACAAGCATAAATGCTGAATAAATAAAGTAGCATATTTGAGAGGTAGAACTGGAACTTAAAAATGCAATGCCACAACTGGGATTTGAACCACAGACCTTCCGCTTACCGGGCGGCTGCTCTAACCACTGAGCTATTCTGACAAACTGCCAGAATGGCATTAAATTCTCAAACCAGTTCGTATTTTTCCTGGTAAACCACAAAGGCAGTCTCATATCAGAGACAAATTACCCCAATGGTGACTTACTATTGTAAGTACTTTATATCCCAGGATTGAGTAACCTTCAGATGGTAATTATTATTTATTTATGCCAACAAACTTACTGTTGGTGTTTTTAAACACACAAGCCGTGTGTGGGCAAAGTTTTAGAGGTAGAACTGGAACTTAAAAATTCAATGCCACAACTGGGATTTGAACCACAGACCTTCCGCTGTTCCAGTAATTTGTCTCTGATGTTGAACATTGAACATTGCTAAGCCATCACACTAAGCGAGTGTTAAACATCCGTTCCAAGGTCTTGCAGACGACACTCATCAGGCAAATACGGCGGTAGCTAGAGGGAAGTGTCCGGTCTTTTCTGGGTCGAGGGATAGGGATAACAATACCCTCTCGTCAGGAAGACGGAAAAACTTGCTGAAGCCAGATGCTGTTATAGACGCTCAACAGGAAGGAAAGAGCCGCAGATGGAAGATGAAGCAGCATTTGTCGGTGGATGTCATCAGGAGAAGAGTCGTGAGCGACAGACAAAGAATGCGCCAGCTCCGCTTCAGTAAAAGGCGTGTTGTACGGTTCACTACAGTCTCTGTTAAAATTGAGGATTATCCACTACGCGAATTCTTTAATAGGTAAAAACGCTCTATCATAGCTTTGGGTTTGGCTAATAGTGGCGAAAGAATCGGCAAGGACGTCGGCGATATCCTTCTCGCTGGTGTATATGGAGCCCTGTACGACAAGACCGGGTATGATCGTCCGGGGACACTTGCCATACATACACTGAACAGCCGTTCACACCTTCTGGGCCGAACTGCGACGGGAAAGGGAAGAGACGTACTATTCCCAGGATGTGCGTTTTGAATTGCGCACTATAAAGCTCGCCCTTGCACGAGAACGTTTAAAAGCAATGAAATTCGCCCCCGTTGGGTGTAACGTAAAAACACGCAGAGTACGCTTGCGTGCTTTAGTAGTCAAACTTTATGATTATGATGATTGGACACCCTTCTGAAGCCGTAGGAGTCAGCCTGCCATCCGGGGGTCAAAGAATAAAAGACACCAAAGTCTCCTCGGTCTGTGCCGCCATGGAGACTCCTCCATGACTGATCTCAAAGCGTGCGTCAGAGGAGCTACCTTCCGACCTCCACTGCTTGTCCACGTGGGTAAACCGTTCACCACGCACACCCGGCTACCACAGGAATAACCGCTTGTGACTCCCCACCTTAGACCACGCTGTCTCAACGGAGTCAACGTGGATTCAGGGGACTCGTGGTTGATTACACCAGGGTCCGTCAAAGGTAACACGTCTGGCCAGTGACACTAACTCGACGACACACGGCCGTCGGGGAATTAACTCAGGTCGGACCCAAAGAGAGCTACGTGGATGTACATGGTGCGCCTGAGACCTCCGGAGAGCACACATGTCGGCGGTCGCGCTGAAACCGTGGGACAGAACTACGGAGATAGGAAAGATCACTGCTGGTGAGACAGGGGTTATAAACCTAAGACACAAACTAATAATCATAATAAGCCAAGAAGAGGAAGAGGGTGATGAAGAGTAGCAGTCAAAGCAGCTACACGTGGCAACAGTTAATCAATCGTGAGCGGCTCGGAACCCCGGGTGCGTCTAACCCGTACCTACCGTAGTAGGTCCCTGAGGGGGCCCCTGGGGTGGGGGTCTCCAAAGAAAAGCAAGTCTATCAGGCAAAAGTAACCTAAGTCAGTGATAGGGATAACTGTCAAACCACAGGCAACGCCGGCTATTTCACCTAGTAGATATATAACCATACTACATGAAGGTAACTTAGGCAATTGATAGCCAATTCCATAAGCCGTTTGACCTCAGCAACGAGATAATACACTGCGTTAGGGCACTTTATCGATGAAATTTGGCGAAGATTTCCAAACATTTTGAATTTTACTTTTGCATTTTTATTATGCGAATACTTTGTACTTTAACGGCACGCTTTTGTTTTCTCAATACTGGCCATTTTTAAAGCTCCAAGAGGGCATTTAAATGTCCCAGCGCGAGTGGGCGTTCCTCGCTAAACTTCGTGTCTAGAGCTTTCAAATGTAAGTGTCGTTTTCACTGGCTTTGATTTTAGTGTCTTGCAGGGAATTTTGCTACAGAGAGGCGTGAGTTGGCTGTGGTGAAATGAATTTGATATATCGAGTTGGAATGCCACGAATATGACACCAGTTTGCTTGTAAACAGAGAAGTGCAATCAGTGTCTAATTCTGCAATCTTGTCCGGTTATTCCAGTGTTCCAGGTACATATTAGGCATTGTTAAGATATTTAATAGGTTTTAAGTTATTCGTTGATTTATACTAAAGCGGTAATACGCAGATATTTTATGAGCTTGGTGTACAAATAGCGAAAGTGCTTAGTGTAGAGGTTAGCTAAGCACAATACATTTCCAAATTTTGTGAACAATGGGAAGGCGAAAAAACGTTTTCATGTTGAGAAACGACCAAGCAAACTTAATATTCTCAAAAACTGCTATTGAGGCCAAGAAGAAAGCAGCAGAGGGTCCCACATATGGTGCTGGGAAATTTTAAGTCAATTGGATTTATGTAAAGTACAAAAATATGTTGTTAAAATTGAAAATCCATTTTCCTCAATTTCTTCTTTTTTCAGCATTTTTCACTATTCAAAATGCTCCTTGGACTTGGTTTATAATTTATTGGCTTGAAATTTTCAGTAGAGCTTCAACGATTAAGGTATTAAATTCTTTTATGATTCTTTAAAATTTTAAATAATTGAGTTGATGAGAAATATGTTTCATAATATGCTGAAAAAATTGAATGAAAAATAAATTATATACAAAATATGTTTTGTGGAACTAAATCTAAGCAATGACAGTATGACAATTTCTTTGTGTATCTATACCTCAAATTAAAAAAATAGGAGAGATACAACAAACTACAGGGTTCAAGGGTCATTACATATAAGCATATCAAAATATTTTTATTAATAAATATATTAACAGTTTAAAAACGGTTTCACACAGGGGTGAGTGAGTGGGTAGAGTTTAAGGGCCCGTCGTCAGCTAGGTCATTTGGGCCCCAAATCAAATATTGAAGTCCAAAACACAAACTAAGTGAATCAAAAGGTGAAAGCTAAAACCACGACGAAACAGTAAACAGATAAAACGTCAAAAGGTAAAATTCAAAAAGTTAAAACGTTAAAATAAACGGCAAAACAATAAAAATGGAAGTCAATGTCTAAAACCATAACAGGAAAGCCCAAAATTAAAACACAAGTTAAACTTGTTTCGCTAACCCAATTTGGCTGACGAACCGCAGCACCTATCTACGGATACCGGGTCGTCACCCATACCAAAAGCCAGGCCAAGGTATTGGCGCTCTCGTATATCGCGGGCAATCAATCAAAATGTGCGAGACGATAAATTGCACGTCGTACGTCTGACACAGGAGCCGGGTCGCCAGGCAAAAGATGACCGTGTGTGTGAGAATGACCTCCGACCGCCGCGAATCCCTGAAGCATGTAAGCCAGGGTTATACTGTGTGTTTGATTGTCCGCAATTGGGTGCCGCTTATCTCTCTCCAGAATGACAGAATGAAAATACCGTTGCAAAGCGCTAAAAGACAGAGTGCGTGTGGAGAAACCCGGCAGATGACATGCAGACCTAGTAGCCGGTGTTTCACATAGGACATTGAAATTTTAGGTATACTATATATTTTATTTTCTGAACGTGCGGAAAAAATTCAAAGCAATCAGAAGAAAACTGGATTTTTTTAATATTCATAGATATATTGCCTTAAAGGTGTATTTTGAATGTGTACAGGATGAATAGAGGAAACATTCATTATAAAATGTAAGAGTCACAAAGAAAAATAAATAATAAATTGTATATATTTTCGTTTTTCTTGTAGATGACCAGCAGATAATCCAGTTTATGCAGTTCATCATGAAGAGAATCCAGAGAGATATCCAGCTGTTAAACAAAACACTCCACATAGAACTGATGGGACCAGACGGTCTTCCTACTGGACTCAAACCTGTTGTCGATCTTCTTGACGAACACATGAAAACCCGTGAACAAGACGCTCAAATGGTGTTTTAGTTTTTTACCTTGCGATTGGTGAAATTATATATTTGTACACAGATTTTTCATTAAAATATAGTATTACAGTTATAGGTATGAGCATTATCATATCATTTTGTATTCTTTACAGAGACATGCAAATAACGAAGAATTTAGAAGGGTTCTAATGAACACAGAACTGTGTAATAGAGAAGCTTAATAAGTGAGCCATCAAAAGAATGAAGTTGTGCACGCTTTGTCTGTACAGCAGACGGAACACGGTGGCGGATGTAAACAAAACCGGTTCTCGTGCCATGGTTGAGGCGTACAGTCAACCACTATGAAAAGTGGAGCACTGTCACAGTTTTGTTACCTGTTGAAATGCTCGTATGAAACTATGTATGTCTTTATATGGCGAGAAACTTCTTTCAGTATCACAGGATGTTAGGGGTACATCTGACATTTTTCGCCATCCTTTTATTGTATTTCACATAGCACTACGTCTTTCTTTAACGCGCTTAGTAATGTTGTTGTAGTGTTTAACGCCCGTTTTTACTACTACGGCACCGCAGGCGGTGACACTGATGATACATGAAGATGGAACACCGGTGGAATGAGATGGCGGGGGAAACCGGAGTGCCCGGAGAAAACCCGCCCTGACGCCGCTTCGTCCACCACGAATACCACATGCGGGTCCCTGGGATCGAACCCGGGCCGCCTAGGTGGTAGGCGAGCGCGCTAAACGCTCGGCCACGGCGCCGCCGCGCTTAGTAATAAGCTGTGAACTGCCTGAATAAATGACTGACAGTTTGTCAATTATGTTTATGCTTTTAGACAGCTCTATTCTAGACAGTTCAAGTTGTGTTATGGTTTGAGGCAAATGTCGAAAATTGGTTTGAATACATTGTAGTTCCCACAGAAGTTGTTCTGATATCAATGACCTTGCATTTGCAATGGGCGGCGCTTCTTCACTATTAATTACACAATTTTATCGCATGGTAATGGACGGCCTCTAACCAAATAATTCATCTTATTAGTGGTGGCTGTAGGGAAAAGTGTCATTTGGTTGAATGTCCGTGAACTAGTAGGAGCCCCAGTAAATATTTTTTTAACATTAACTATACCTACTTCTTTGTATAAATCACGAAGTGTCACACTCCATGAGCGAGACACATATCATGAATCATGTTTGTTTACCGTTTTGTAGTAATTCGTCTGCCTTAACACTATATGGAGCAACGTCTGTTGCAAACGGGAGAACGTCGTCATATTGAATATTTTGGGGGCATAAAATAGCCATAGATTCATGGAAGATTCCCAATCGTTGAATGGTTTACTTCATTAAGGACTTCAGCAGTTACGAAAACTCTTTTACCAGCCTCGCTAAGAAATAAAATTCCTATAATTACATTAGCCATATGTCTGGCAGTAACGTCTGTTGTTTTAACCGATCCATATTTTATTTCTTAATACACTATTTCTAATCTGCGTAATTCTTTCATCATAAAGTTTGAGTAGATACGAGTAAAACTGACGGAGGATGGATGGACACACTCGGGATGTGCTGCTGCGTACACTTTTCAAGAAATCCCTTAACTCTATTATTTAATTTATTTAACGGGATATTGGCACTGGCCATCACTCTACACAAATCTACGCAAAGCGAGAATGACTGTGCTGGTTCATTTCACTTGTTCACTGGTTTCTTACAATTTAATTCAATAAATGATTTGTTTCTTATAGTGCACATTTTTGTATTTGTATGTCCATTTTGGACAGTTTACACCTAATCTTGTTTGAATTAACAACGAAAATATGACTACCAAACTTCTGAAATGTATGGCCCAATTTTAAACGACTTCGGCCTTTGCCACTTTCTCCTGCGAACAATCTAAATCAATCACAAATATTTACTGTGTAAATACGATAGTAACATAAGTTGTACTGGTTTCGATGCACTACAGCTAGAGAAGAGAGCGTACCGGACGGACCATATACTCACGCAACTGTGTAGTTGTAGTGTTTAAAGCCCGCTTTTACTACTACGGCACCGCAGGCGGTGACACCGATGACACATGGAATGAAGATGGAGCACCGGTGGAATGAGATGACGGGGGAAACCGGAGCACCTGAAGAAAACCCGCCCTGACGCCGCTTCGTCCACCACGAATACCACATGCGGGTCCCTGGGATCGAACCCGGGCCGCCTAGGTGGTAGGCGAGCGCGCTAACCGCTCGGCCACGGCGCCGCCACGCAACTGTGTATTCCCATACTGTGCCATCACATGCACTACGAATGCTGATAGTTTGATTTCTGTTAAATTACTAAGCCTAGTAATAAACCGAGGTTTAAATGTTTACCGAGGTTCAAACGTTTACTATGATCTTTGCAAATAATAACAGCTATTAAAATTGGATGCATCTTTCTTATTCCATAAAACACGAAGAGTGAGTGAGCGCGCGCGCGCGCGTGTGTGTAGTTTAAGGGCCCGTCGACAACGAGGTCATTTGGGCCCATAGTTAAACCATAAAATCTAAAACACTCACAGAGTTAAAATGAGAATTTAAAGAGAAGGTTAAAATACTAAACAATTAAAACAGTAAAATGTAACGGATAAAAAGCTTAAAATACATACCATAATAACTTCAAAAATCTAAAAACCACCGAAAATTAAAAAGAAAAACAAGTCTGACTTCCAAACATACCAATACGTTAAAATACCTTAAAAAGTTAATGCATGTAAATATTATACATGTCAGACCTGTTTTTCGAAGCCTATACTGTCGACGAACCACAGAGTCTTGGCTACAGACACCGGGTCGTCACCCAGAATGGAGCCTTGTTTAGACCCCAGACTGGCGCTTACTAGCGTATTGTGGACAATCTATTCATACATGTGCAACGCAGAGTTGAACATCACATATCGGACAGACAGGCGCCGGGTCACCACGAAGACGTTGGCCATGAGTGGCTCGCGTGTGTCCTATCCTCGGGAGGGTTAGAATAACTTCAGCCCGCCTGGAATCCCTACAGGAATTCAGCCAGGGTTGAGCGCCGTCCTTAATTAACCGCAATTCAGTGCCAGCCAGCGCTTCCCATGATTCCTGCCATACAACTAATAGATGACGACCGAAATACCGCCGCACATCTGTTTAAGGCAGTGTGTGCGTTGATAATCCCGGCAAGCGAAATGCAGACTTAGCAGTTCCATCCGCTTCCTCGTTGCCAAAAATACCGACATGGCCTGGGTCCAGGTAAAAACGAACTGGCATCCTCGAGATAGCAACTGAGATACGAATGTCTGTATTTTGAGAATCGATGTCGAATTGCCAACAAACTGTTACAGCGCCTGAATAAAGTTTAGAGAGTCGCAATAAATCATAAAATTTCCAGGAGCTGAACTGGAGATAAAAAGTAAAAAATTACAGCGAAGACTGCTCTACCGCAGGGACTTGGAGGGCTTGTGCGGAAAACAATTCTTGAAACCTTATATCACAGGGGTGGGATATAGTGGTATTTCGCATGCAATCGTGCGCGAGAGCTGGACGCAATACAGATTGAAATGAAAGACGACCTGGGTGAGCTGCCAAACGGGCTACATAGGAGCAGAGCAGCAACGACGGTGGAAACACAGTGGAGGCTCATCAGACTCAGCATAAAGACACTCAATTAGTTCTGAAAGCTCCAGTGGCAAGACGGATACCAGTATGGTGAATAGTAACTAAAATACGAAGTTTAGAGGCGGAAGCCGCGCTATAGATAAAACAGCCATGGTATAGTTTGGACCGGATCAATGAGAGATAGTCTCAACATTACCGTGCGATCACCGCCCCAAGATGACCCAGATAAAACCTTGAGCACCCGAAGAGAACGATCGCAGGAAGCACGAAGATGACGAATATGGTGCTCCCATTTGAGTGCGCTGTCTCTATGAACGCCCAAGAACTTAAGGTGCGAAACAAACGGCAGACGTGTGCCACGCAAATGAAGACCTGGAGGGGGGATGTACACCACGAAGTCGATGAAAGTGCGAAGCGCCCACTGGGCGAAGGATGTTAAGGTCCGCAGCAGTTGAAGTTCGATGTGTTCAAGATTATCGGAGCAGTAGTATATAGCAAAGTCGTCAACATAGAGCGACATCGGTATTCCACTACGAACAAAACTAGTGATGATTGGCAACGGCACACTGAGAATCGACCCCTGGAGCACACCATTCCCCTGGATCCTCTCGTGTGAGAACGTGGTCCTAACGCAGACACCAAAGCGGCGTAGTTTTAAAAAGTTAAAAAGATAGCTCAACCGTGTAAAGCGTATCCGTGCACAGTTGGGAGAATCTCATAGCGCCAGGTGGTGCAGTAGGCCTTCTGCAGATCGAAGAAGACACTCACGACATGCTGCTTCAGCAGAAAGGTATTTTGAACGTAGGCTTCCAAGCGTGCCAGATGGTCGACACTGTAGCGTTTGCGACGAAAACCGCACTGAACGTTGCTCAGCAGGTTACTCGTCTCCAGCCACCAGATAGAAAAGATCCCCGCTGGTGAGACAAGAGTTATGAACCTAGGGTCTTAAAAACTAATAATCATAATAATCCTAGAAGAGGAAGAGGGTGATGAATAGTAGCAACATAAGCAGCTACGACGTGGCAACAGTTGATGGGCATGGATGGAGTGAAATGATGGTGAGCGGCTCGGGACCCCGGGTGCGCCAAACCCGTAACTACCATAGTAGGCCCCTGGGGGAATATGTTGGATGGAAAAAGCAAGAAAACAGCGTCTAAAGGTCGTGAAGAAGTTCCTTGTACGCTCCTGAAGCGGCGTAAAAAGTTAGCAGACTGGAAAAAGCCACACTCAGACTTGCTGTTACGAGGGAGGTGCTTACTAGGCGTTGCTAAGCAACCACCCCTATCCGAGCCATGTTATTCTAATTAGTGTATGTATTACCCAAGTCTAGATTCCCGCTTCCTGCAGGGTGGAACTGTGGATTACACGGGTGTTAGTCTTCGTATTCTATTGTGCTGCGTATTCCAAGTATTTGCAGTTTTTCCTGCATTCTGTGCCGTTCTCTCGTTCTTTACAACTAGAAAGATTAATGATTTGGTTATCCATTTTATTTAAACACCCTTATCGTCCCTTTCTTTTTTAGAAAAAAAAAGTGCTCTAAAGAGTAAGAGACAGACACCACATCTGAATATTGTACAGAAGTATGGAAACCAGATAAGAACTTTCCCGTCCCAAAGTTACAGGGAGGATCTATGGCCCACAGAAAGTATAACGAACTGTAAATTATACCGTTATATTTGCATATTATTTGGAGAAGAAAGTGAATGCGATAAGACTGGTATTGGTCGTGTTGTTGTTTTTTAATAGAAGGGCACGTAAACATATGGTTTATAGAAGAATATATCGAACAACGAGCGTTTACATCTTCTTAGAAAGCGTAGAATTGATCATACCTAAGCAGAAGCAGCACAACGAATCAGTAAGGCGCAATAAACTATTAATTCAAGTGGTGTAAGGAAATGAGAACTGCCATTCGTGTGCATGACGTGGATGAAGACACTGCTGTAATAAGGCAATTATCTTGAATTGCTTGGGTACGAAGAACAGTTCATTAGAGAGAGTTTGGATTTAAAGGAACTTGGAGTGATTTTCAAAATGATCTTAATGAATATATAAACCAATGGATAAAAATGAAATCTCAGTTTATGGAATTTAAGCACATTTGCAATAGACAATCACTGCTGAATGAACTCTCCAGGGATCGTGCCAATGACGCATTTGCTGCCAGAAAAGAATGTATGGAGCTAATCTTTAAAAAAAAAAAGCAAGGTAAGCCTCAGACTCCCCAGTCAGTTATGACTAACTTCACACTGCATAAAATATTGTTGGCATTGAATAAGTAAGCTGCATACAAGGATAATACTTGCTGACACCAGAGAAGGAATATGCATTTGCACTTGATTCTCTTCCCCAGTAACGAGTTTTGGAGAGTGAGTGAGTGAGTCAGTGAGTCAGTGAGTGAGTGAGTGAGTGAGTGAGTAGGGTTTAAGGGCAGCTAGGTCATTAGGGCCCCAAGTCAGAAGATAAAAGCAGGGGAAAACTCACCACCACTTAACACTCTGAATCAAATATTAAAACGGGGAATCTAAAAAAGATAAAAGCTAAAACAGTTAAAATGTAAAACTGGTCCAAAAAGATAACCTAAAAACTGATCTTAAAATGTACGCAGATAAAAATGCGAAGGTTAAAAATAAAACCACGAAATAAAATACAAGTTAAACCTGCTTACCGTAAGTGTTTGGTCTTCATCTGTTTCGAGTTTCGGAGATATAAGTTGATATGGCAGCAGAGCTGAGCAACACAGATACGTCCAAGGGTGGTTTTACCTTACACATCTTGACAATGCTAACTCGTTGGCTTTCAGCTACCCCACCACATTTTTTAGTCACGTATAAATTTGGACCATTTACCAATCTGAAAAAGAAAGAACTTTTTGTGCACTTACGCTTTAGGTGTGAGTAAAAATTGCAAGTTAGGATTTAAAAAAAATACCCCTATGTTCCTTTTGAGTCCTTTACTTACAGAATAATACCAGATGAGATAGTGTAATTTATATTTGTAATTTTCTATTATGTCTTTTGCATTAAATATTGTTTCAGGAGACTGTGTAGTATTACCAACTATGCGAATATTTGTATGTATTCTTTGTATTTAAATAACGTTTTACCACATACTTTTTTCCAAGAGCATTTAATAGTAGGACAGTGAGTGGGTGAGTAATGTTTAAGGGCCCGTCGACAACTACGTCATTTGGGCCCCAAGTCAGAGCATGGAAACAGAAAAAGGCTACAAATTTAAAACTTCACAGATAAAAGGTGAGGTTAAAAAGATAAAAGTCAAAAAATGTACCAAGTTAAAAGGTTAAAATGTAAAATGGTGAACGTTAAACGTTAAAATTTAAAATGCTAAAATCGTAAAACAGGATATTGCTGTTAAAACACATCATCTCCTAATCGGCTAAAACAGACATGGGCAATCCTATGGTTATGTTTACATCCGGTCACTGAAGTCACGTCACTTCCGGGTACTTCCACCCCTTCGGCAAGCGAGGGGCGGCGCGATTATAGTGGAGGAACGTCTGACCATGTGAACATCAGCCAACAGTCGTAAACGCGTATTTCAGATTTGACTGGGAAGAAAACTTCCTCTGTTGTGCTCACGGAGAAAATGTGATTTGCTTACTATGTAACAACATCCTTACAGGAACGCACAGAGACTTAAAACAATGTCACAAGAGCCATAGTGTACTGGTTACAGGTATGTAATCGTACTTTTAATATTAAACCGATACATAGGTGAGAATATTAGCAATTCTTCATATTTTCTCATCTCTTCTTTTCTATTTCTATCTCAGTTAGGACCGAAACGCATGGAGCAGCTTGGCAAATTAAAAGGCGAAATATCAGGTGGAAGTAAGCACACAGGAGACGAGAAACTTGACTCCTAAACAAAAGGAAATTCTTACTAGTTATACAGTGAGGCTGCAAAGTCCTTGAGCACTTTAGTGACAGAATTTGTTGATTGTGACAGGTCGTATGTGTCCAGAACAAAAGGAACAATACGGAAAAAATAAGTTATTTTGACGTCCTCCAACGGAATGTCATATCGGACGGTGAATGACTGAAATGGATGAAATGATGCTCAAATGAGCCCGAGGTCCATAGAGCTTTAAGTTATCCGACATTCGTCTTCTCAGGATAAGGGAAACCCTCGGAAAAAGCCTTATCCGAATAACATACCCTAAGCGAGATTCGAACTCGCGGCTTCTTGAACGTGAGGCAGTCACGTTACAGAGGCTTACAGTAACTCGTCGTACAGTAGGGAGAAGAATAGAAGATATTTCATCTCTGGTCGATCAGCAACTAAAATATACTATTTGCCAAGTTATTGCCCTAAATGAAAGTTCAGGCATAGATATTGCACAATTAACACTGTATATTCGAGGAGTAAAAGATGACTTCTCAGCTGAGCTACATCTGATTGACTTGATTCCTTTGAAAGGCAAAACGACGGGAAACGACCCTTTCGAAGCATTCAATCATTGTTATTTTGAAAAATACGAGTTGGATACACACAAGCTAGTATCAGTTTCGACAGATTGGAGAAAAGAAAGGTTTAATACGAAGGTTACCAACGTGCCTAAAAGAAAAAGGCGAGGACGATATTTTAACAAAGTTTCAATGTATAACACACCAAGAAGCACTGTGTGCTAAAACAGTAAGTAAACCTGAAAAGTGGAATGGACATCGTGGTACAAAAATAAATAAAATAAAATTGAAATCCCTTACTCATTGCAAATTTCGACAACTTCTGCAGGATTTAGAGGTGGAATATCACTGTGAAATCAGATGGTTGATCAGAGGTACATGTTTTTCAATTTGCGTAACACAATTCCAGACTTCATGGGGAAAAAGGTATGTGTGTTTTATAATAGTATAGGTATGTTTTATATTTTAGTACTCGCCAAAAATAATTTTGTTGTTAATTTATTTACAGGACACGCCGATTCCCGAATTAGAAGATGAAAATTGGTTTAGTGACCTGGTTTTTCTTGTCAATATATCAAACCATTTGAATGTCTTGAACAGCTGTCTGCATGGAAAAATGAGATCTAGTACACATATACGGCAAGCAAATTTAATAAATGCTCAGCTTTATTATTTTCCTTCTTTAAAGACATTAGCCAGTATTTCAGTACAAAATTTAAAAAAAAAAATTGCAGAAATTCTGGATAAATTGAAGGCAAAGTTTACAAATAATCGCTTCAGAGATTTCAAGAAGTTCGAAAATGACTTTTTGTTTTTTGCTAGCCCTTTTGCCATAGATATAGAGAAAGTCAGATTGGATTTACAAACGAAAATCATCGATCTACAAATAGTTTCCTTAAAATTCAATGCGAAAGGTTGTAAGGTATAGACAGTGAAAGGCATGAGTCAAGGCTACGAGAAGAAAACGGTTTTGAGTTGCAATATCACGACAGACTGTAGACAGTGTTAACGTCAGTAGAAGATAACTGTGTTTTTGTGCAAATGTCTAGAAGAAAAATAAAGTGACAGAAAAGTAACTGGGCTTTTTGTCGTTTTGTCACAATATATGAATTTCTGTAACGTACTCGAGTCGTACAAAGCTATCACTGCGGTCTGAATGTGGCCCTCGGGCCGTACTTTATGCGACTCTGACTTCCATAATAATACCATCCCATAGTAGAAATCCACTGTGTGCAATTTAGTACTGTTTCCTACAATTTTTGACAACAATTTCGATGTTATCTTCTCCCCTGCTTGCAAAATTTCTTCTATCTAAGATTTTGTCTATCTCTTACGGTTTAATAGTTATTCAAAAGTCGTCCAGAGTAAATACGACTACAGGGGCTATAGCCAGACAATCCAAGATATACATTTCATTTGTCACACAAATATCTCAGACATATGGCATTTTAATCAAAATCGTTAGAGCCATTTTCAAGAAAATCAAAATTTTCAAACATTTTCCATGTAAAGGGTAGTCTAGAATGGAGCAATTCTCTTCAAAATCTTCGTGTCGCATCCTTGAAACACACTAAACTTAAATACCAACTTTGGTTTTTAAACGACTTTTCTTTTATGAGTTATGGTGTCCACATAGACAGACAC